>JAODJX010000041.1:7045661-7075407 GCA_026776945.1 Isichthys henryi
CCGGGATAGGCTCCGGACCCCCCCGCGACCCAGTAAGGATAAGCGGTTTGGAAAATGGATGGATGGATGGATGGATGGATAAATATAAACATTTTGACAAACATTAAATGAACTAAGAATTGTTTGTGTGTTACGATGTGAATTTAAAACTGGCTCTGAATTTCATTATTCTATTAACTTTAAGAAACAGACTTATAAAAGCTGCTCATTTTGTTATTATCAAAAGTCATTAGATTTGGGGGATAATTGTTGGTTGCACTATAAAAAAAAAATTCTGTGTGTGAGCCCCCCAAGCTCAGTTTCATTGTTCATTAACATCTGCGTGGTTCTGGAATCATCCATCCATCTATTTCATTATATTTACTTGTTTAAAAATAAACTATGGATGACAAAAAGAAAACTTTCTGGTATATATAAGGACTTTTACTTATTTGAGAGTGTGGTAGCCAGAAGCTTCATATCTACGATCAGATGTGTTATACGAAGGAACAGATTTAAAATCGCTGAGAAGGATACTGAATGGATTACTGCATGCACAAACGTTTAGAGGCAGACAAAAAAAAAAGCTGACATATTCCTTGCAGTTAGACCATACCCCTGGACACAGGCATACGGACCATTACCATTACGGACCATTACAAACTCATTAGAGACTCCCAAACTTACCAGACCTCAAAACACAAGATGGCCAATTGTCTTTTGAAGATGAAGCTAAAATGTATGTTTGTCTAACCTTCCTGGGCACTGGTTACGTCCTCCTCCAAATGCCACGAACCCTTCCAAGAAGACATTCTTTTCTAAATCTGCCTTCTCCCACCGTTCCTGTGGGAAGGAAAGTTTTATTGGATAAACAAGACTTCCTTATTAAAATCAAAGCCTCAAGTGTAGCCTCTGCTCTAAGGCCTGACTCTGAGTAAGGTCTGCCCGACTCTGAGTGGGTCTGCATGATTCTGAGTGGGTCTGCATGACTCTGGGTGGGTCTCCCTGACCCTGAGTGAGGTCTGCATGACTCTGAGTGGGGTCTGCCTGACTCTGAGTGGGTCTGACTGACTCTGAGTGAGGTCTGCCTGACTCTGAGTGGGGTCTGCCTGACTCTGAGTGGGTCTGACTGACTCTGAGTGAGGTCTGCATGACTCTGAGTGGGGTCTGCTTGACTCTGAGTGGGTCTGCATGACTCTGAGCGGGGTCTACCCGACTATGAGTGGGTCTGCCTGACTCTGAGTAGAGTCTGCATGACTGTGACCATTTCTTCGCTGAATGAGTTATTATGTTAATACACTGGTCCTGAGTCGTCGCACACTGGTGAAAAAGCACAGGGGTTGATAAATGAAAACACAAATAACCAGCCTGGTGCCAGTCTGAGGACACAAAAGTTCACAAAAAATACAGGTGGGCAGACGGAAAGGGACTGGGGAATGTGCCATCGCTTTGGAAGTACTGCCAAACTGGAATATATATCGGAAATCTCCAACAAGGAAGGTCTAAGGCACAGGACAGCAATATTTAACCAAAAACAAACTTCATTAATGCATTTTTAAAGGGGGGAGTCAAGCTCCCTATAAAACTTTAAATTAAATTTTGAAAAAAAATCTGCAAAGTACTATGACAAAACCAAATCGCAAACTCCATCAATGCTTTTTGCATCTATCCATTGAGGAAATTAAAAAACAGGGAGACAGATGGGGTCAAGAGTAAGTACTTATGATGACAGTTTTGCTGTTTCCAAAAAACCTCACCTGCCTAACCCTTAGTGGGAATTTTTTTATTTTTCCCCACTAAAATACGGACAAAGAAAATGTAAAACCCAGAATTTCTGCTCTGTCCAGTTCGCTGCATCCTGTTCCCCGGGTTCCCATCCATCTTGGTTTTAATTCCTGATCCTAACAGACACCCCTACAAGGCTGTACACCTATTAACGGCAATCCTTTCTCCTCAGATAGCCCTAAACGACTGAGACCAAACCCGCTTTCTCCACGAGGCTGTCCCTCCACGCAGATCCCTCCGAAACAGTAACAGGAACAGACACAAGCTCCCACATGTCTCTGCAAGTCCATTCAAAACTCCAACACTAACCTGGCTTGGAAATATAAAACCTGCATTTGTGTCGTTGCACCCTGTTGAGCACAGCTACAGGTAGGATAACTCTACAAAAAAGGGGAATTATGAATTATAATAGGGAGAGTGGGGATCGCTGTTGATCAGCAGGACACAGAATGAGAGCCTGGCTGATTTGGTCCACAAGGGCTGTTTTTATGTGGGACAAATAACCTTTTCTGAAAGCTGCATTGTGGCATCTCTGTGGACTCCAGCTGGAAGATTAATAGCAAAGGTAATTGTTCTGCTTCCCGCCCCCTGCGGCGAGCAGCATTGTTCAGTCTCACGTCACAGCACAGCATGGAGCCCAGCCCTCAGCCCGCCTATCGCGTGGGGGGGGGAGTGGCGGAATGAAGCTTGCGGACAAAGCGGGGGGACAATTATTTGATTGGCGGGCTCGTCATCCACACCCCCTGGTGGCTCTGTTTCAATCACAGCTCTCAGGCTAATTTACACAAACAACAGACACCCAGCTGCCTGCAGACAAGACACTCTTTTATCGTGCGGCGAATTCAAACAGAGATACGCAGACGCCAGCCTCGGAGGGCCCAGCGGATGGTCAGAACCAATAATCCGATACCATTGATGCTCCCTCTAATGAGTGGTACTGATTAACACCATTTGGGAATCAGCAGCCCACTGGGAAACTTTGGCTCATGCTGTAGCAGTAGGTATAAAATGATAACTCACTGGCCAGAACTCTTCCGGGTCAGGGAAGAATTGTGGGTTCCGGTGAGCCCAGTATGGGGACAGCATCAAAAGATCCCCAGGTGGAATGGTGTAGTTCTGAAATAGAGGACACCCTGCGTTCTTGAGAGATCCTAGGTGTCTATGTTCCCCCTCGCAGTAATGGAATGTTCCTTTGGTAGCTTTGTACCTGTATTTGAAGGGGACGGACCACCCGTCGGGTGATAGCCCCCGGGGCCCGGAGTCGGATGGCCTCCAGGATGCAGCTCTTCACATAAGGCGTGCGCTGTAGCTCGGCGGCTGATACGGACGTCCTATCCGTGCCTGCGGAAAAATACCACACAGCACCCCTGGCACATGGCTACTAAACCACAAAAAAACAACTTATCACTTGATTTAATCCTTTTCATCACACTCGTATTCATAAAATGGACTGGTCTCCAGGCCCAGTCTATAAGAATCGTCTTCATATGTGAGCTGTGATTATTCTGACCTCTGCTGTACATCAAGGGAAGTTCAGCTACTGTTATCACACAGTATGTATTATTTTAAACTCTGTATCTCGCCAATTTGTACTATTCACCATATAACATAAGAATTTAAAGAAAAAATCTTCTGAAATACAGGTATAAATCTGTATCCCAAGTAATATTCTCCTTAAAAAAATGGAGAGAGGGACTTTATACATTGGCGGATTGTTTACTTTGGTCTTTGAGGACTGTATTTATCTGCTCCATGGCTTTCTGGTAGACCAAAGGATGGGACAGAATGAATGCAACGGCCCAGAAAGTGATCTGAAAACAAAGGACTATTAACGGCTGAACGGGCGGCATGATCCCAGGGCACGATGACTCATTATTGGAAGACGTGTGCGTCAGCACGGCGCTATACTCACTTACAGGTATGGCATTGGCCAGCGATGCCCACAGCATGAGGAGTGCATAATTGGGCAAGAATCTGTCTGTTACTGTGGCCATGAGGCGCTGAAGCAGTGTCTGTCAGCAGACGCATCAACACAACACATAGGCAAAGGATTATTGCATCATTAGAGTACTATGAACGGTATCATGTAAAATTACATATTCTTTGGATTAAAATCCCTGGCGTGTATTTCATATACAGTCAGATCATGGGTAAAGGGAAAAGACTTCTGCTGTTTAAGGACCACAATGCTTAGTTGTGATGGGTGAAAGGAAAAGGTTTGCCCCGGGATAGACCTCGGTGCTCCCCTCGGACGGCTCACTGCCTCGGGCCTTCATGACCATTCTGTTCAGCAGGGACAGGAGCCACTGTTTGGATTTAGCCCAGTCCCTGCATAGGTACACACAGCGAGTGGATATGAATGAGCTCCACTCCGCATACATACATAAAGAAGCACAGATCTCACAAAGGCATCCGCAATCATCTGGTAAATGCGCCTTAAGGCGTCATCCAACGTGAAAAAGGAAGCAAATTAGATTGTTTCACTATTTCTAACATATTATGACATGAGGGTATTTGTTTTCTGCTTCAAGGTTCTCAACTGGTTAGCCTGACCTGTGTTGGAAGGGTTACCAAGCAATTTTAAAGGAAAACCAAGCTAATCATTCCAAAGTATACAACTAATTATCGACAAAAAAACCCCCAGATCACTGGCAATCAACTGTGAGCAGACCAAATAGCCCCACCAAAGTCTGCCTGAAACACACAGTCTGCCTTAAACACACAGTCTGCCCGAATGACAACCAGAGAAGCCTCCAGAAGTTCTGGCTTAGCAATATAGCATCTACATGCATCTCTTGCCACAATAAATGTCAAGGCGCGTGAGTCAACCGTCAGAAAGAGACTGAAGAGATGTAAAGTTAAGAAGGAGAAAGACATTCCAATTAAAGAGAACAAAATTTATAGCTGAAGTTTTCTAGACATGACCTGGATATATAATAAAATAGGAATGTCAACAGTGGAGTTAGTAGGGCACAAATGCTAGACAATATGTCTGGCAAAGAATGGCGGTGGGGAGGGGGGGTTGTGGTCTGGGGCTCCTCCAGCCAATGGCAGAAGGCAATGTGAGGCCACCCGTATAAAACCTGAAGGTGAGCTGCAAATGAGTCAACAGGACAGATATCCGATGTACTTGAGGAGACCCAGAACAGAACAGACTGAGAAATGGAAATTGAGGGTTCTGGAAAGGTAAACCCCAATGCTAATGGTAATGTTAATGCTAACCAAAAGCCATTTTTCCATTATAGGCTTATCAGCAAGTGCCAGCCAGTGTACTTAGGGTTAGCTCTACATTTACACCTACAGCAGGACGTCTTTCCATCCCACTTTCGGGGGCTGCTGCTTACCTCAGGAAAATGTCAGGCAGCTGGCTCCCGTATTCGAAGCCCTCGTCGTAGGTCCGGAACATCTCGATGAACTCACGCACAGCGGCGGGGCTGTTGGGGGAGTTGCGTTTCCCCAGCAGGTTGCTAATCACTGCTGGGTACATGGTGGCCCTGTGAAACAGAGCATGACAAGGGGTGAATCTCAATATGCGCACTTCACTGTGCTTATGCTGTCATGTACCCAAGTTACATAATCTTCCATTGCTGAGTGCCCCAGATTCATTCTTGGGAGGCAAGTTGGCAAGACTGGTTTTGCCAAGACCAGAAGTATAGCCATTGCATTCTTAGCATTGAGATTCGCTCAAACTCTGCTAACAGAAAGGTCTGATGTGTCTTTAAGACTTGATGCTGTAGACCAGGGGTGGGGAACCTGTTCCATGGAGGGCTGGTGTTGGGATGGCCTCTCGGTTAGCCAATAACAGTTGGTTTCCAGGACTGGAGTTGAGAACCACTGTTTTATTATTGTCTGATTGAGAGGTCATCCCGAAAACCCGCACTGGCCCTACATGGATCAGGTGTCCCACCCCTGCTGTGGAACGTGGGGCTGACAGAGAGTGTATGTTGTGGACAGTCAAGCAGAGGCCATAGTTCTCAGGACGCTACCAGTCAAAAGTTTTTGCACACACTGAGATTTTGTACATTTGCATGTTACTCACTGAACATTTCCTAAAAAGACACTCAATATTCTTCGCTAACAAATACATTTACAGTATGTTCACCATTTCCATAACTTTATTAGAAAGAAAATGTCATATGTTTCATTCGTCAAAGTGACCTCCTCTAGTAGATATAACAGCAGCGAAAATTCAAGGCATTCTTGCTACAAGGGACATTAAATACTGCTCTGTTTCATTGGATGACACAGATAACTAGTGCATTTAAAGTTATAGAACAGTCTAGAATTTGACTCTGCCATCACCACACAACCAGTTAATATGATGTCAGACATGCAGTGTTACATACTCTTTCTATGTCATAAAGGAAACTTGTTTTACTTGAATTATATTTTCATTTATAGCAGTTCACTCAACTTTGCAATGCTTAACAAGAATAAAATATCTGCAGTTTATGAAATAAATGGAAAAGTGGGAACAAAAGTGGGACAATCCACAGTTTAATGGAAAAAGAAATGAATATAAGATATTAGGCTTTGAGAGAAGAGCAAAGAACATGCCCGTGACACTCGCTTATGGGTTATTTCAAGGGGAGTGTCATACAGTTGATTACTGTAGGTTTCCCATGATCAACAGATATGAACACATCAGTCATGAACTTGTGTTGAAGTTGTTGAAACACTGCTGTGAGTCAGTACATTCTGAGAATTAAGTGGGGATCACCAGATGAGTCAGTTACACCTCTTTGACACAAAATGACATGAAGTAACAGGCCAAATAATAATGACAATACTAAGGGAATAACTAATTTGCTATTGTTTCTATTCTAATTCATGGATATAGAAAATATGATAAACTATTAATTTTGCTAGTACAGTATTTCCCAACCCAGTCCATGGGGAACCCCGAACAGTCCACATTTTTGCTTCCCCTCAGCTCCCAGCGCACCAGTACCAGGTATTCGGTGTTCCTGATTGGCTGGGAGCTGAGAGGGAGCAAAAACGTGGACTGTCCGGGGTTCCCGAGGACTGGGTTGGGAAACACTGTGCTAGCAAACATTAATAAATTGTACATGGATGACTTGCAGATCTTACAGTTAAGAATGTAGTAATAGTAAATCAGTTTGGGATTAAGTAGGTTTATAAAGAACACTGAATTAACTGCTTAGTTAATGCTTAGTTAATGTTCCTGTATCCTGTCATAAGCTTGAGAGAGAATCAGGTCCACATGCTAGAATTTACCTGACCAGGTCGCACAGTTCTCCAGAACCGCTACGCCCCAAGAGCGCCAGGTGGGTGTTGAACTCCTCGCACAGGTGACCAGACAGTTGAGCCTGAGCCTGAGTCAGCTTGCCCTTGATCAGAGGGTTGCACGCTGGGTGAAATCTATAGAAGCTCTCCTTGCTGATGGAGGCTGTGTGTGTAAAAACAAGTGTTTCATATACAGTGCTTATGGGTATTTGATTGGCATATGGGCATTTAATTAAATGCATAGCCAAAAAGACTGGGAATACAAAACAGTGTGTGGTCTTATTAAACAATAAAACAAACTTTAGGTAATGCCCCTGGTTTAAGTGGTAGTTTAATAGTGTTTCTTCATTTCTAATATACAGGCACTAGCATGAGGGAACAACACTGTTACCACCAAAAGGACAGCACATTTGAAATATCAGATAATTAAACAAATCTCATCTCTCTGGATGACACAATGAAGACCGTAATGACATTGTGTAATGAAACTAAAATCCAATATTCACCACGTAGCCACTGTCATACAGTACTGGGCAGTGACCAAAAAATTAAGTAAACATTAAGTATGAAGTCTATTGGACAACATTATATATTAATGATTATGATTATGATTTTTTAGTCTAAATTTTCATTAAATTCCATCCATCCATCCATCCATCCATTTTCCAAACCGCTTATCCTTACTGGGTCGCGGGGGGTCCGGAGCCAAACTATTTAAATTTCATTACATTGATTTTCCCATTTTCATCTAAAAAGCCACCGCTGGATTGTCTGTTGATCCTGATGCCCAGTCTTACCTGTGTTGTAAACAGGTTCCTGCACTGCCTGCTCAAAATCCACATCCTTAGATGTGAAGAATGTCCGAAAATCTTTATGGCAGGTCACAAAAGTCAGGCGCTTCCCAGCAGCAAACACAGTGAAGACTGGGCCGTGCTGACAAACAATGAGACACATTTGAATCACAAACCCCATTTCCTGAAAAGTTGGGATATTTTCTAAAATGCAATAAAAACAAAAATCTGTGATGCGTTAATTCAGGAGAATCTTTCTTTAACTAATAAAAACACAAAGAAAAGATTTGCAATAGTTTGACTGGCCAACTTAATTGTCCTTTATAAATATATGCAAAGTTAGAATTTGATGGCTGCAACACACTCAATAAAAGTTGGGAGAGAGTTAAAATATAACTGAATAGTGCACAGAATATTCCAGTAACACTGGTTTGGAAGACTCCACATTAAGTGGGCTAACTGGTAGCAGGTGAATTTAGAGGTTAGCTGTTATTGTTGACACATACAGTGCAGAACAACAGAATGTTCTCTCTGCATTAAATCCATACTGTATGTGACAACGTGACATAGCAGCTAATTCAGCGCCCAGGGTGCAATGCCTTGCACAGGGTACCTCAGGGGTACCTTGCTAGTTGGGGATTCAAACCTGCAATCTTTCAACTACATGTGTGCTTCCCTAACCATTAAGCCACCACAGCCCACCACCACTGAGGTATCATGACTGTGTAAAAGTAGCATCCATCAAAGACTCAGTTTCTGCAAGCACGGATAAGTCGTGGTTCACCCTTTGTGCCAAAAATTTTGAAAACCATTGTCACTTAACTGTCTGTGGCATCCAGAAATGCAACTGAATCTGTATTACGCAAGGAGGAAGCCATACATCAACTCTCTGCAGAAACGCTGGTGAGTTCTCTGGACCTGAGTTCATTTCAGATGGACCGAAAAACTGTGGAACTCTGTGCTGTGCTCAGATGAGTCAACATTTCAGCTTGATTTCGGAAAAAAATGGGTGTCGGGTTCTCTGTGCCAAACATGAAACCATCCGTACAGACTGCTATCAGCAAAAGGAACAAAAGCCAGCATCTGTGATTGTATGGGGGTGCATCAGTGCCCATGGCATGGGGGAGTCGCATGTATGTGAAGGTGTCACTGACTCTGAGGCGTATGTTGGGATTTTAGAGAGACATATGTTGCCATCAGAGCAACATCCCTTCCCGGCATGTCCATGTTTATTTCAGCAGGACAACGCCAGACTACATTCTGCATGGGCTACAACAGTCTGGCTTCATAGACACAGAGTGCATGTGCTTGACTGGCCTGCTTCTAGTCCAGACCGATCTCCTATTGAAAATGCATGACACCATGGAGAGGAGAATCAGACAACGGCGACCATGGACTGTTGAGCAGCTGAAGTCTCACATCATGTAGGAATGGACAAAACTTCCAATTGCAAAATGACTACAATTGGTATCCTCAGTTCCAAAAAAAGTGCTATTACATAAAGGTCTGTGTGAATTAACATATCTCAGATTTTAGTTTTTATTGCAATTTGGAAAATATCCCAACTTTCTGGAAATGGGATTACTACAAAAATGAATGAATCACCTTTACACACAAGACAGTGAAAGCAGATGAAGTGTACAGTAATAAAGTCAAGTTCTGTCAATACAAAAGCATGTGTCAACAACGTGCACCTGGCCTGGAATAAAATGTGTGTTTCTTAACAACACAGTTGCTACGGATATACCAAGCTGAGTCACTGGTATATAGCGAAGAGGTAATGCTGCCCCAAATTAATTTTTTCTCGCATGCTTTACTCTTTTCCCAACATGTCAGGACACAAAATATCTTATCATCAAAGATATTTTTTTTTGCTGGGTGTTGAATCATCTTAATGACTGTGGTGCGTATAGTGAGTTAGCTAAGCTAAAGACCGTGACTTTTAAACCAAAGATTTTTAGATTCAGTACCAGTAATTTTAAATCTGACTCACTACCTCGTAGTAAATGCAAAAACGTATTCTTACTAAACAAATACTACCAAAATTCCCAGTCAGACATAATGTCAGCTAATGTCATCTCAGAATTTCCACCCGGGATCAATAAAGTTGATCTGGATCTAATCTTAATCTAATAGTACAGACAATAGGAGAAAAATACACAATCACTAAAATGTAGAAATACATTACTGATCATCAGTGCTATATTATTTACATATATTTTGATAGATATTATTTTGTTCTATATAGTTAGATATCGAATGACTAAACAGTTACGAAAAGAACGTATAAAGACCACAAAATTATTACAGTAACTTTTACCTTTGCCCTGGCTTGTGCGATAAAATCAAGCGGCGCTTTTCCCAACTGAAATGCGGCTCCAAACCACGGGATCCATCCTGTAATGCATGGAGGATACTTCACTTTTTTCTGAAGAAATAGCACATATCCTGAACTAAAAAGTATCAGCAAACACAGAAAGAGTATGATTAAATCCATCACAAACAGATGGTTTCAGACTGTCACTTCCCTCTGACAACCGAATCTTTAATCCTAAATGTGACAGCAGTACCTGTCAGATATCGAGCGATAGGCTGACATGGCATAAAAGCAAATACTGCCATCCAATCAAGCACGGGAAAACGGAGTTCGCCATTATGCATCTTTGATGGGAAATGTAGTTCTTTAATGCCAGTTAACCGTTTCAGCGAGCGACGAATGAATTTATCTAAAACTACATTGACCTAATTTCCGGTTCATCGAGTTTTGATAAAAAGCCGGGCGTTCCGAAAAACTGAGTGTCACATCTGCGGAGCGTGATTTGCTTTGATGGACTTTGTGCGTTTATTCAGAGCAGTTAGTTTTATCGCAAAGTGAGGAGTCTGTGGATAGAAATGGTTCCTTGAATAACTCAACGTTTGTGTTCTTTTGAAAGGAGGCAATACCAAACACCGAAAATAATTTTATTTCTGGCTAAAATTGTTTGATTTCGAAATGGGATTCTTTCAGGGAGATACGTCGTCTGTTCTGCTAGAGTGGCCGCGGACGACAAAGTTCATCTTGTCCGCGTGCGCAGCTACGGTTGCAGAAATAGGTAGCCGGTTTACTGTCATGCAAACGCTTTACGGGGCCCCTCGCGCAGCTCGTGCTGGGATCTTGAAGTAGCTCTTCACTCGCACCATAGGTAGCATTGCTCTTTAAATATTTAATAATGTTGTAAAATTAAATAAAATATACTCAACTTTTAGAAATTAGCATGGACAACTTTTGATTGAGCATTGGACGGGTCTCCACCCATTTAAGGGAGTTCAGGGCTGGTTTTGGTTATTTGGGGGGTTACAACCCCCCATTCCCCCACAATTTACGCTCATGAGCGTGGGTATATTTTATTGGAATTACACTTATCGTGAGGAATCCAAAAATATGTATTTTACTAGGGACCCCGAAAAGCGTACCGCAACCTACTAATTAGTATAATTGTAATGGCTTGTAAATGTGGTATACTCTGTAAATTTAGCCAATATAAACTGGCATCTGAAAACAACGTAGTTACACCTTTTTGATTATCATGTTTTATTCATGACCCGGAACTTTTAAAATTACCGATAGCTTTTTGAAATTTTCCCGACAGCAATTTGAGAACTTGCCCATCACGCTTGCAGTTTATTAAAACGCTGTTGGTGTTGACCAAACGAGCTCAATTAATTAATAATGCAATTTATTCTCCATGTTTAAGTTCATAACTCATGACATTGTATCATTTTCTTCGTCAGTGTATTTCTGAATGCAGCACGTTGTTCTAAAAATGCATTATCGTTATTATTGGTATTATTATTTTGCTGTTGATTTGCTTCTGTCCTAGTTACATTTCCTCTTGACCTGACAAAAACCAGACTGCAGATACAAGGCGAGGCAGCCCAAGGTGGTAGTGGCGGCCGTGCTTATCGAGGGATGGTGCGCACAGCTTTTGGGATCGCTCGCGAGGAAGGGCCCCTGAAACTGTGGCAGGGAGCCACCCCAGCCATCTACAGACATATAGGTATTCAGGCGTTATGACACTGGAGCAGATATCAGTTCAGACGATCAAATGTTATCATTATATGAGGTGTAGCTGCTCTCCTTCAAAGTGCTTAATTCAGTTTGCTATGAAGTCTTGTCTTAAGCTTCTTGGAAATGAAAAGTTTCCAAGTTACCTGTCAGAGTTATTGTGGAATACTGCACTGCCATTTTGGGGGTGTGATTTGTGTTTGGAAGGGCAATCCAACACCTCTAATGGCTTCATCCATGTCCCCCTCCCTCTTTAACTGTACTGCTGATATGTCATCATAGCGCAGAGGATGTTTGCAGGCTTTAACCTTCATGCCCTCCCCCTCCAGTGTATTCTGGTGTGAGGATGGTCGCTTATGAACAGCTGCGGGAATCCCCACTGGGACGGAATGAGGATTCCAGCTTCCCCTTCTGGTGAGAGGATGCATGTCACTGCACATCAGTATGTCGTCTTCCTGCCACTTATCCAGTGCAGGCTTCTAGGAGGGCCCCAAAGACTGTCCCAGTTAGTACAGGGCACAAGGTAGGAGACACCCTGGACAGGATGCCAGTCAGTCACAGGACACACACACACACACACACACAGGCCATTTCAAGCAGAATTTTTTGGACTGGGGGGAGGAACTGGATTACCTGTGGGAAATGCATCCTGTAGTGTAGTTATGCCGCACAGTCTGTAATGAGTCAGAAGTATTGTTCAGTATTATTCAGTAAAGAACTAAAGAAGTGTTGTAATCTCACTCTCTTTTCAATGAGTTTTTACATTTCGCCTACTCTGTAAATAGTATAGTTGCAGAAGAACACTGAACCACCATGAAATAGAATTAGTGAATAGTCTCAAAAGTTGTGTAACCCTGCGGTTCATGTCCCCCCCCCCCCCAACAGGAAGTCCGTGATGGGGGGCATGCTGGGAGGGGCGCTTGGCCAGTTCATGGCCAGCCCCACAGACCTGGTGAAGGTACAGATGCAGATGGAGGGGAGGCGTCGGCTGGAGGGAAAGCCCCCACGGTGAGCCCCTCCCACAGCACGACCACCACCAAACCAAAGCCAATATTTAGCCAGTGCCAGACAGACTTTGCTCACTTGGTCTGAACGGCACCTGTATTGTGACAGAGTGAGGGGGGTGTACCATGCCTTCGTGAAGATCATCTCGGAGGGAGGGGTTCGAGGACTCTGGGCAGGATGGGTCCCCAATGTGCAGAGGGCCGCCTTGGTAAATTTAGGAGGTACAAGAAAGTCCCCGTTATTAAATAGTTACCTTACATCGAAGCATCGCACATTGAAAAGTATGCTTGCTGTCAAGATAATGGAGACGTGGCACTGAAGATGACGCTGATTACTTGTTCCTCACGCAGATCTTACTACGTATGACAGTGTGAAGCACTTCCTGCTGAGAAACACCACCATCCAGGACAACAGTGTGTGTCACGGGTTGGCAAGGTATTCGCCGTGTTCTTTTGCTCTGTCATTGGACTGTCAATGGTTCATTTTGTCAGCGAGCTGATTTTTATCTTTTTTTTGCTGCGTTTGTTTTTTTCTTTCTTTTGCACCTCAGCACCTGTTCAGGTCTGGTGGCAGCTATCATGGGGACGCCTGCGGATGTAATTAAAACCAGGATCATGAACCAGCCCAGGGACAGTGGCGGCAGGTTAGCATAGCAAAACATTCCCACGCGGAAACCGGCAATGGCGAGCGGCCGACAAGTAGCGGAGTTTAACCTTTGGAATCGTTTCTATATATGTTTAGTCTTCATGCACCAGATCACACAAAACGGGAGACATTATTTGAGCAGAAAAAAATAAATGCCAAAATAGACAGGTTGTCTGTGTAGGGGCTGTCTCAGAATACATAGCATTACTTAATTTGGAGAGACCCTTGTCTTCATGAATTAATGGTCTTGCCAAAAGTTCAATATTTGTACACCTGTAGTCTTTATAGGAAATGTGTTGAGTGATAACAGTTCTTGTTGAATTTTGTGTCTTGTCAGAGGTTTACTGTACAAGTCCTCGCTTGACTGCCTCCTGCAAACTATCAGAGGAGAGGGATTTATGTCTCTATACAAAGGCTTCCTCCCCACCTGGATGAGAATGGTAAACTCGGGATTATTCTGGTTGGCTTTGCTGTGTCCTCCAACCATCGGAAGACGCATTGATTACACTGTCACTGTCCCTTTCCTAGGCCCCGTGGTCCTTGACGTTCTGGCTGACCTATGAGCAGGTACGGAGGACGACAGGCGTCACCTCGTTTTAGAGCCTGCGGAGTTTCGCCCTGGTGCCTATTCCTACCTGAGACATTGTCCTTGCCTGTGGATAGCCAAATGAAAATATAAGTGGCATTACACAAGCTACCTTGCGAAGACACGGGTGAATCATTTGAACGTTCTAGAGCCGAGCTGGATTTTTTTTTTTTTTTGTGGTCAGTTTGATATACCTGGAACGTTTTAGTTTTCCAAGATGATTCATGACAGTGCCTGACATGCATTGATTTTCTACTCAGAAATAATATTCATCCAACCGTATTCCAGCCACTTATCTTGGTCAGGGCACAAGACAGGGGTACACACACACACGGCACATATACCTTCACAATCATGGGCATATGTGGGCACTTCAGAGATATGTTAGACTAACTGCAAGCCTTTGGACCATGGAAACCAGAATACCTACAGGAAACCCCCATGATGGGGGGAGAACATGCAAGCTCCATGCACATGCCCACTCAGCCACCACACCACCCAGATACAATGAAAATGTCACATTGGAATCAGTGACAGATTCTGTATATGATCAGATGTTGAACGGATAGGGAGCACAGCGGTGTAGTGGCCAACACAGTTGCCAGGGTTCGAGTCTCCGCCCCATGAATGGAGCTTGCCTGTTCTCCCCGTGTCGCTGTGGCATGTTCTCCGGTTTCCCCCAGCGGTCTAAAAACAGGCTAAGGTGAATTGGAGTTACCAAATTGTCCATTGGTGTAAATGCGTATGAGTAGTACAGATGTGTGTATATGTTTTTGCCCTTGGCGCCCTGTCCAGGGGTATTCCCTGCCTTTTGCCCGTAACTTGTGGGGTAGTTTCCAGACCTCCGCAGTACTGAATAGGACAAGCAGGTATAGAGGATGGATGGATGGATGGATGGATAGATATTGAGCAGGTGACAAACAGTGTTATAAAAAAGCTCTTTAAGTTTGATTATTTTTATATTTTGGCATAAATAATTGTCCGGCCCTCAACAGCTTCCCAAATTAGACAATTGCAGCCTTAAGTGATACGTAAAACATCACTGTCACTATTTGACAAAAAGTAAGCAAAAATACAGAAAATATGGGAAAAAAGGAAATCGACCCTCGATGCTTCCATAGGACATGAGAACTTATTGGCCATGTGTTGCTAATAAAATGCATTTGATTGGCTGAATACAGTGTTCAACAGCAGAACTTTGGCAGTCGTGGTCACACCACGCCAAGCAGGAATAGATCTCAGCAATGATCTCAAACAGGTAATGGCTGCTTATCAATCTGGGAAGGGTTATAAGGGCGTTTTCAATTTGAAACTCGCAGTTCTAGTGAATATGATTTGCTTTAGTTAACAAATGTCAAAGCTCATGAGTACACGATTAGAAAAAGACCGAACAAGTATGATGTTTACAAAAAGGAATCGAGGAGAAACCCCTTCTTTCCAAAAAGAATAGCTTGGGGTTTCAAAGCTGCATCTGAACAAACCATGAGGACAATGCAGTTTGGACACATGACACAAAAGTGGAGATGTTTGGCACAACAGCATATCAACAAGAGCACTTTACACCAATCATCAAGTATGGTGACTGGAGGATGGATTGGGCCAAGTCGACAATGACCTCATTTATATAATTATATAATTATTCTAGGCTTAAAAGGTAGGCCACCTGCTTGGCAGCTAAAGCTATGGTCACACAGATAAACCAGGGCTGTTCAGATCCAGGTCCAAACACTGCTGATTTTCCAGCCTTTCTTTACCCCTAAGCCAAGTGTGAAGCCTCCGGCCAATCAGAACCAGTTATTATAAAACTACCTGTAAAAACTGAACACAAGCCCTGTTTTTGGAATTGAGGTCCAGATTTGAAGAGCCCTGAAATAGACTGACCCCAAGATGTCCAGCAAATCTACTTGCTACGTGATCTTTAATTCACTGCCTCTGTGTATGAATGTATGATACAGTATGTGTGGATTGTGAATTTTACTGTACTTTCAAAATAAATTCTATGTGTTGTAACAAAGTCTATATATATATATATATATATATATTTTTTTTTTTTTATTTGTCCATTAAAACCATTATTTCTTTGCATCATTTTGATATATCCTGGGACAAATGCAAAAAAATAAGCACTAAACACTCTACTAAGGTAAACTTAACATGTTCTGGTGTATAGCACACAGCTGTATAGTAGAGTAAAGGCCTGCAATTCATTCCATCTGTCTATCCATAGGTCCCCTATAATTGCTTATTTACTGCAGTTGCTATTACCTTGCGTCTCAGTTGCTGAAATTAGTCTCCAGGCTGATACCATAAAATGTTAATCAGAATAACCTCTCCTATCAGCTACTGTCCCCGAAATGATACTAAAGGTAGGACAAAGTACAAACAGCTTGAGGCAAGGCCATCGCATTTTTTGAGCGGAACCAGCGATTGTCAGCCTGTCGGTACGAACTAGAAAGTAAGAGCATTTTATTTTTGCACAGGTCCCCGCAGGGGCTCCGTATTTGTGCGTCATACCCGTGAGAAAAAAATAGGAATCCCACACACGAATCCCCCACCCAAAGAGGATCAATACAGTCAAATCTAATTCACAAATTAATGTGATGCATGGTAAGTACATATATAACATCCTTCAAATATCTCCTATTAACCTAAATAACGTTCATCATCGTTCAGTATGCCGTTTATTTCTTTACATTGCGTTTCTTCTGGCGGTACGAACGGCACTACAAGGTTAAACGAAAACGCGCACTTCTGTTTTGCACCCCACCGCGCCCCCTAGCGGCCTCATCCGCGGCACACGACTCACTTGACCCGGAAGCGAAGAGTAATTACGTCATCACGTGGGCGGTTCCTTTTCAAGCCGATGAACATGGCGGTTCCAGCAAGTGGAGCTTCAAGACGTTTGGTGCAGTATGTAGTGGTCCGGTCGGATCTGTTGCGCACTATGGCTTGGCCTTTAGGGGCCGTCATCACACAGTGCTGCCACGCAGCAACAGCGGCAATTCACCTCAACTATGACGATCCAGATACGCAGGAGTACTTGGCAGAGCTGGACGCCATGCACAAAGTCGTGCTGGAGGTACCCCGCTTACGCCCCACAGCCGACTGGTTTACCCAGTGGCTTGATCCTTAGCCCTATTAACGCATTATAAGAACAGAAGCGGGTTTTAGATTCGAGTCCTGTATTTTGCATACCAGTGGCGCTCTCCAAATGTGCACTGGTAATGAATGAAGTCAGTATGAAACTGCTAACATGTAATGGTAGTCGTCTGCGGTTCTGCAGAGCAACGCTCCAGAGAAATTGCTGGATTTTCTCCCCGGCTCACCGTCTGTTTTCCGTCCTGCAGGCTCCGGACGAGGCGTCTCTCACTAATTTGTCGGAGACGCTGCGGGAGAAGGGGGTGGCTCATAAACTGTGGATCGAGCAGCCCGAAAACATACCTACCTGCCTGGCATTAAAGCCCTATCCCAAAGACGCGGTGCACACCTATCTACGCAAATTCAAACTCTTCAGATGAAGTGGAAAGGACGGAAGGGCAGTTGTCATTCACGTATCCAGAAGGTTTCCTTACAAAAGTGCAACGCAGCGTTGCTGGTCCGGAACACTTTTGGATTTTTTAGAGGATAAGTGAAGTCATGCACCTTTCTGATGTCCTCCTTCCCAAGAAGCATCAGATATTGCGATGTAGCGACATCTTTGCACATTTGGTTCTGTGATCATTTATAATTTTTGGAGGAAGTATTCTCGCACGGGGGGGGGGGGTTGATTTTCTGAAATGTAAGATAATAAAGAGCCTCAAAGGTGTTTCTTGCATGTATTTTCCTATGCATGCTAAACTTAGAGGCAGTTTAAAAAGTGTTGGTCATAAAAATATTTTTGCATTTTATCTCAAAGTTCACAGGTGGAGGTGCAGTTTACTATTTCAGGTTACGGGCAGCATGAAAAGGATGTAGCATTGAGGAAAGGAGGGGATTTCATGTTCTCATAGGCCCGAGAACATAAAATCCTGTATACTGTTCAGATTACCTTAATTTGTAATTGTTCACACTGGAGCAAATAGGTTTAAAATATAAAAAAATCCCATCAAAACTGGATCGTGTTTCTAAATCACTGACTGTCAACACAGTATTCATTCTCAGTCAGTGTGGACGGCTACCACTGATTACCAAGTCCTGAGGCTTTTGAAAAGCAAAGGAACCATAAATCATGGGGGGATACACTTTACACAACGTAGAAACCCTGGCGTTAATTAGTGTTTAGTGTATTTATTTGATTTACCAGGAAAGCGACTGATATGAATGAATCTTCAAGAATAACCACACAAAGCAAAATGCTCTGACATCATGACGAATGTTACGCAACACTGAACACAAGTGGTGGCAAAACTCATGTAGAATGTTGTGAATTACACTTTAGTTTACAATTTTTAGTTACCATTGTGTGCCTGCTGATTCCTCCATACCAAGACCTTCCTGAACTGCCACGAAGGTGTTTCAGAATCCTGGTTCTGGAGTAACGCTCCATGTGCACATTAGCCTACATTTTCAGTAATTAGCCTAATTAAGAAGCTGTTGAACAAATGGCACAATTTAAGTCCCTTATACACACCAGGTTACTCCCCATGTGTATCAAGGAATAAGCAAAGATGTGTGTTTTTGTTTTAATTAACCATGACATAACATATAATTCACTGTTTCCTGTGCCCCTTTAAGTCATAGATGATAAATTGGTACATTTTAATTCTTCAATAATTTGAAATGGTAAATTATTACAAAGGGACCCAGTGCTGGGGAAGTTTCAAAAGTAATCCGTTACAGACAGAGGTGGAAAGTTCAGATCCAGAAAGAACAAATCCAGACCAAGGTTTTGTTTCAACCAACCAGTTGAGTATTCTGTGACTCTATGCTCTGGTTGGTTGAAACAAAACCTTGGTCTGGATTTGTACTCTCTGGCCCTGAACTTTCTACCTCTGTCTGCAACCAATTACTCCGGTGAGTAACTTCCACAACACTGGCACCTTTAATTTATCACTTCCTGAATCGTGCCATTTCTTTGCGGTCAACGAGAAAGTAAAGCACACACAGTGGGTCACAGTAAGGGGTCTCCTCTTCCAACTTACAATTTTGAACAGGCTACAACAGTGTTGAGGCACGATTCATAATGTCATATATTCTTAGTAAAAAAAATTCTTGACAATCCATTATTCAGCACAAGCAATTTCCATTGTATTCAACAGTTTTGTTTATAAGCCTCTGTCTTAAAGCAATTTCACCCAAAGCACTACTAGAAATTAGGACACATTAAGTAGGTAAGAAGTAAAAGAAGAACCATCAGTGGTGGGGGGGGATACAGAATAAATGTTAAAAATCCTGTTTTTTAATGGTGCTTTTATTGCAATGTGTTGTATTCTCACATTCATGGATATTAATGAGATTTGTTAGTCATAATTTCCTTCGAGGTCAACGTTCTGACCTGATCCCAACCTGTTCGACCCACAGCAGAAGAGCCATAGTGGGCTGGGGGGGGGGGGGTGTTATGGAGTAGATGTGTGTGTACTCGTAGCGTGTCTGCTTCTGCAGCCACAAACGTCCGTCACAGGAATGAGGAATAAGACCACTTCAGTCAATGTGAAACACAGTACGTCAGCCTGCAGCGAGTCTCTGCTGGTGCCGGACCAAAGATGTGACTGATTGTCTACTACTTAATAGGTAAGGTAGGATTTTTTTTCCCCAGATACTGAAAAAAAAGAAATGAAGAAAAAAAACATGCATAAACTTCTCAGATACATCTTCATTCATCATGTCCCATACAGCTTCATGGTGACTTTGCCTAACATTACACAATACCCAAGTGTAATATACAAAACTGGACAAAGTGAGTAAAATGTATAATATTTATAGATATATATATATATATATTTATTTATATTAACTTTACAAGAAAAAAATGGAACCTTGTTTCAAGAGATTGCCTCTGTTCCAGTGGGCAGTAGAGGGAAAAATCCCTCAGATTCAGAACCACAACCATTATCAGTATCGGTAAGGCAGCATTTACAAGAGATGAGAAGCATTTGTTTCGTCAGACATTTGCTCATAAGGTTCCCAACAGTGAAGAAACACTACCTGTACACATAGGGGATCAGTCAACGTGGGGGTGGTGGTGGGGGGGATCTAAGCGAAATGTTATACAGCAGGCAGTACGTTATGTATTAGAAAAGTTAGGGGAAAAAATATATATGATTGTGTGTCGGCGACTATAAAAAAAATATATTACAAATCCTCTGATAAAAATGAAACATAAGCAGCAAACTAGGATGATGAATTGGTACAGAAAAAAAATCAGGAATGTTTTTCAGATACTATAATAAGCATAAGGGAGGAGATGGATGGATGGATGATGGCAGAGTAAATGGAGGTATAGAACGACATGCAATGCAGAAGACCTGAAAGAAGAGTCCAAGCCTGGGAGAGCCATGGATTCACCGAATGTCCAAAGAGAGAAAATAAAATGCAGGGGGGGGACGGGACGGGACACCTTCCTTTTCCAGTGTTACGAGTACAACAGGACATTAGCCAGCTTTTACAGAGCCTGAGAAATTATTTTTTTTGTATTTGTTTTTGATTACATTCTGGGGATATTTGAAATGCAATAATGATCTGATTTTAATGCAGATACTTCTTGCAATGGCCTCTTTCCTTTTTTAAATTTCAAAGGATATAAAGTGCAAAAAACTAGATTGTATTTCCTGTAAATGCCTGGAATATTTAAATTTCAGTAAAAAATGTATGTAAAATACAGCATATTCGTTTTACAAAGTTAAATGTAAGAAATTCTCCATTAACAAGAAAAGTTTAATCAAACTGTAAAGGATCAGTCCTTTACTTTAATGCACAAAATATGTACAAGAGGCACCTCAAATTTGGTATAAAGTATTTAGCTAAATAAATTAAAATATTTAACAATCTGCATTAGCCTCCTTGCAGAAACAGTTCAGAAACACAATTTCCAAACATTTATGAAAACAAATTGAATTTGTTTTAAAAAACTGTCAATTTGTATAGCTCCAAAAAGGTATTTACCGAGAATGCATAGTGTAATAAAATATTTCAGTTTGATTCTTGTTACATTTTACGTCCTTGGATCAGTGTATTCATGTTTTTAGTCTGAAAGGTGCATAGCTATCTAAAGATTCTGCTACTCCTGTCAACAGTGAGTGCGTCAACCATCTGAAAGCACTTTCGATGCTGCCCCGCAATAGTATTCGGACTGCTTTACCTGGGAAATGCGGAATATATACAAACTGCTAAAGTCACTTGCCAGTATTGTAGGGCAGCGGGAGCTGAGCACAATGTTGCCAAGCTTCAACATTGGGGGGTGTGTTTCACCATATTCCGCTATTATAGAAAAACTTTCCATACATTTTTTTTTTTTTGTATTTTTGAATGCTTCATTTTGCATTCAATAAACAGACTTGCATATGAGATATTTGCCATCTTTAAGCTTTGGTCATCACAACTAAACATGCAATCGCCCTTTACCTGGAGAACTGCAACTCTTAGACAATAAAGGAAATAAGATCAGTACTGGAGAAGCGGTCGGCAAAGTCCCACCAGAAACATTAGCTACCACTCTTGAAAGAAAGGTTCCATTTTCTTATATCAGTTTAAACCTTTGACAACATAGACAAATTAAATAGTATGGCCTTTTTGAAATTAACCCGTACAAAAGCCAGTCCATGCTGCTTCTCTCTCAGTAAAATCACATTCAGAGGTCGCTAAACCATTCTCTCGCAAACAGAGTAAATCTTAACCCCACAGGTAATGTGCAGGCATCTAAAGATGAGAAGAAATAATTAGGACAGTTTTTGTTTTCCATTTAAAACAACACATACAGCATTAATCACAGAGGCACACACACACCTGCATACACATACACCAAAAAATGCTGGAAGCAGACCAACTATCCACGAGGACTGAAAATCTCAGACTTTGAGCAAATTCATATTTACAACAACAAAATTCCATTCGACTTCACCCCAATGGTAGACCAGCTTACGGGCCAATATGAAAGATACATAGTTTAGAAGGTAACAGCCGGATTTCTGATTGATAAATCGGTTGTGATTCAGAATAGATTCCACGGCATTTTTATTCCCAGTCGAATGGCAAGGAGGGGATGTATCACAGTATAATGACTGCCCTCTGAATGGCCTTTAAACTCACTTTACCATATTACGTTAAGCTGATTTGCTACTGAATAACCTGCAAGAAAACGCGCTCTTTCTGCTCTTAAATGACTGCTTCCACTTTTTTCATGCATCTGTATTTCCTCTCACACACACACGTGGCTTTTAATGTCCTCATACTCCTGCAGTACAGCCTACTACTACCATTTCTCTATTTTAAAAATGATAAAAAAATAAATAAATATAGAAAACAACATTCATAAAGTGTGTCACTGTACTTCGTTTACTCAGCGTTAGGCTGCCCCAAAAGTCACTGTTCGCTTTGCACCAAAAGAAAAAAACATAGAGAGCACACTGGGAGACTAGGAAGTGGCAATATGAAATACAAGCACAGGAACAGAAAGATCACACCAAGGTTCATGTAGGACCATAAAATGCTACTTTTCTGAGCACGTTACACCAAAATTAAGTTATATTCTGCAAAAAAAATAAAAAATAAAAAAATGCAGTGAGGTTCTTCCATGGCTACGAGCTAGGAATTGGAAAAAGGACAGAAACCAAAGGAATATGGGAAATAAAAAGATCCAACAGATATACCGTTTTCTAGAATAATACGGTGATGTAAGTGCAGTGGGCCGTAAGTGGAGGGAGTATAAGGACCGCAGCCACCGAATTTATATATACAACCAGAGACGCATGCAGCCACTCCCGCCCGCGCACACAGACGCCCACGCCTGCACACCACAACTGTACACAAAGTGAATCACAAATTACAGAACATTGTTTGAGGACGATCAGAAACAAAAAAAAAAAGCGTGAAAGGAGGGTTGCGTTCGCACAAAAAGGGATGAGAATCCATAATAGACGTGTTGGCCGGTGCTGCGAACAGCCGGCGCCCTTTGCTGGATCACCTTGTATATACACAGTGAGACTTCTGAGGCTACTTGGACCATAGAATTACTCTTTTTTTTTTTTCTTCCTTTTTTGATTTTTAATATATTTTTATTTTTATATAAAGCATTTCATTAGTGAGAGTTACTCTGTTACCCAGAAAGGAGCTGGCAGGGGGGAATAAATTAGACTTGTGATTTCCATCTCAATGTCATAATCCAGCTGATCCTACTTTAATTAACCAGACCTCCAGAGTGCTATTATTGCTTGTTAGTAACCCCCGCGTTCGTCTTCAACGTGATGTCAATCTTCTGCGGACACGTCTAACGCCAAGGTTCGTCAGTTATAGTGTTTTGGTGGTGTCAACAGAGGCTGGTGCTGATTGACGGTATCTGATTCGGCAACAGTAGTCAGGTGAGTAGTCGTAGCTGCAGTGTGAGGCTACAGCCCCAGCAACGACATCCTCACTGCGTGAGCTCCCACATGCAGCGTCTCTACACGCCTTTGGATTTAGATGACTGACGTTCAGAAGTAAGAAAAATCGCCACCTAAACGTTTACATGTTTACCGTACGACCAAAATCAATTACATGTTCTGTTAATTATGTAAGACTGTGACAGCCTGAGCTGGACGATCAGAAAGCCAGGCTCACCAAAATCGCAACATTCAAATTTGAAACAATCTTCTCCTTGGAGACTGACTTCTTCCACACAAGATGAAAGTTTTGCTGGGTAGAAGCTGGAGTCTCTCTGATTTAAAACACGCTGCAGCAGATCCTGTTTCTTGGCTTGGATCAGCTAAAAAATTACCATCGTTTTCATTATTAATATTTAAAAAAAAAAAAAAAAAAAATCCTGCTTCAAACCCAAAAAACATCGGTCAGCTTTGACATGGAAAATGACTGCTGTCTCAATGAGTGAGTGACGTTTAAAAAGAAAAGCAGAAAGTGTTAGTGCATTCCAATCTTGTCCGTTGGTACTGTACAATACTATCGACCTGCATGGTATGTATGGCGAACACTGATAGGCCAATGAGATCCCAAGTGGCTCATATTCACAGCTGCTTTAAAAAACAACAACAACATTTGTGTCGGACAGTTTGAGTCTAGTATCTATGTTCCCTCCCCAGGAAAATCCTGGGGCAGACAGTGTGCTACACTACAGTCTCCCATCTTGGCCTTTCTTGTTCTAATTCACCAAAAAAAAAACCTATAAAAAGAGAACTGGGGAAGATCTCCCACCAGGCACTGCAGTGGAGAGCCAATCAGCGACAAATCCAGCTGAAACTGAGCTTTCCTCACACGACGGGAAGGGGGTGGTGGGGGAGGCAGTTAAAGCCCCTCGAAAAAAGTCCTCCCATCATGCAGTCAGGTCGGCTGACCGGGACCGCGCCGGGCCCCAGACCCTGCCACTGCTCTCCGTGAAGTGCAGCGGCAGACTGGCCAATGTAGCTCGCCAGACAAAAGGCTCCTCTTCAGGCTCGGTGAATCAGCAATGCTTTCCATCTCCTGGCTGGGAATCGCAAGCTCTAAAGTAGGTAACCAAGAATGAGCGCTCCGCCTACAGCCTAAGACGTCCAATCAGCCGTCTATCCACCCCCCTCCAAGCCCCTCCAATCCCCACCAAAAAATAGCATTTTCTCAGAATACATCCTGCTGGAAATTAGAAGCAGACATAAAAAAATATAAATATCTCACTGTAGAGCAGCACTCCCCAGTGCTCAGAGTGTCACTCGGTTAGCAGCTGCTGCAGGAGGCTTTTCTGCTGAGACTGGGCACTCTGGGTGGCTGCCCCCCCCTTCTGTGATGCCATGGGGCCCGGCTGGTTCAGGTAGGAGTCGCTGCCCACCAGGTTGACGGTGCACTGGACGTCAGCAAACACCTGAACCTGCTGTACCTGCAGGGGAGCAGATGGCACAGCGGGAACCATCAGCCACGCATGGCCTGACTGGAGGAAGCCTGGTGTGCGGCCTGCTGGTCAACTGTCCACTCAGCACCCGCCCAGTTGAACTGGGATTCAGCACCATGGACAGCCACCCTATTGACCCATGGATGGCCTGGGTCAGCAACAGGATGCCACTTTGTAGTAAGAGTGACCATATGTCTATAGACAGGGAGCCTGACCGAAACATGGAGCCTAAGGTACCAAAGCAGTTAAAATATGGAATGAGACTGGTCTCGCTCCAAATATCTAGATTTGGAAGTTCTTAAATCTGAGGCATGCAAGAGACCTTAAAATGTTATTTGGATAAAATTTCCAGACCACTTCATAATATACTTTCCACATTTCTAAATGTACTGGGTTGAACCTCACATGCTGCTCACCAACCTGATCATTACACATTGAGCTGATGTTGCCCAGGTTACTGTTGCCCATGCCAACAGAAGGACCCATGGGAGTCAGGGAGCCCACGCCGCCAGATCCACCCGCCATCGAGACGGTGATGCTCATGTTGTTGTACACGCCCTGTTGTCCAAAGGCCTGGGACGGAGTCTGTCCGGACTGGTTGTAAATACTGTCAATCAACATTAACGCACCAGTCAGGCTTTCGCACTGCTTAATGTTGGCGACATGTCCCCCCCCACAGAGTTTCTACACTGCTGCCATACCCGTTGTTCCCCATGCCTCCTTGCTGCCAGCTCTTCATGTCAGGCGACTGGTAGCCCATAGAAGGCTGGGTCTGCGAGAGCAGAGGTGTCTGCGGCGTAGACATCTGTGGTGAGAGGAGGGGGCTGGTTGGGCTGAGGGCTGGTGCAAAAGGTGGCTCCCCCTGCTGAACCATAGCTGCATGAAAAGACAACTCAGCTGAACCACACTGCAGGACCATGATCAGTAATTAGCACGTGCTTTGCTGGATTTTCCCAGAAATGACCAAACGATCAATTCTGGAGATTTTTAAGTTCTGTAGCGATTAATTTTCATGCATAATAGGTAAAACAATAAAAACAGGAAATAATTAAAAGATAAGCACTCGATCTGTGAAACGTGTACAGGATCGTGTGTCTCAACCTCATGTGAAGCCCATCACAAATCGTTGATTAAAACAAATTTTAATTTTTTGTCTCTAGAGGTTTTACTGACTGTAGACACCACAAAAATTAGATATGCATCTGATTTTCACCCAAAAACACATCAGAATAGTTCCTTAAATTCCTTCATTCAATAGTATAATATTCTTGGCCATACTTTATACATCTTTATAATTTCACAAAAGAGTTAAGGCTCCAATTTCAATATGTCTGACCCAATCGGGGCTTATAAAATGAAATCTGGAAAGTGTCATGCACTCTGGTGGGAATAAGCTCTCTTAGGATCTCAATGACATCACCAGGCTTCCTCTCATTAACACCGTTCTGTGGATTTGCTTAACGGACATTGTTTTCTTTTTAAGATCTGAACTCTCGGCTGTTGGTTCTGTCGCGTCGGCTCTTTCTCAGTCCACACCCGACCAGAACCACCCAGCAAACACGAGACCCGAAGACCTCGGCATGAGTCTGAGCGACTTCCAACCTGAGCGATTCCATTTCACGGCACTCACACAACACAGCTAGTGACGGCCAACCTGCCCACATTCGGCAGATGGTCTGGCGCTAATTTCAGACCGTGTGCACAGTAAACAACATTAGAACAAACACTGCTGCTCATGAGGTGTAACACCTTTACCCATTAAGCAGAAGGTAAATATTTACCCCTTTCATTTCAGAAATATGTGGGTGACCTGTGTGTAATATTTTTTAAGTGCTCATAAGGTCATTTTGTTTCTAGCAATAAAATGTGATAATATTATTACTGATGGTGTATAAAAAAATGACTGGTAGCAAGAGAGCAGATTCACCTGCTCCTGGAAACTGCTGGAAGGGGGTGGGTTGTACCGCTGAGTTCACCACGCCACCAAACTGGCCCTGCATGCCTCCCATCATACCCTGGGACACCACAGGCCCCCTGCTGCCCATCTTGGGGTCTGTCGGTACCCCTCCCATGGGATTAAAGTTGCTGGGTGAGCTGGGAGGGTTTCCTGGCCCGGGGCTGTAACCTGTGGGGTAGGCGAACTGTGGAGGCTGCTGCTGCTGCTGCTGCTGCTGAGGCTGCTGGGGGCCCTTGGGGCCCTGGGGACCCCCCATAGGCCCTGGTGCCATGCCCTGCCTCATCAGCATGGCCTTCTGCTGCAGGAGCTGCCTCTGGCGATGCTGGAAGCTGTAGAGCTCCCGCTGCCTCTGCGCCATCATCTGCGCATTCAGCGGTGGCTGGAAAAACGGAGGATGGTGAGTTGCATTTCACATGAAGGCCAGTAGGTGGAGCGGTAGTTAAATGCTGAGGCTCTAGTCAACCTATGAGGGATTTTATTTTGCGTATATCCTATTTTATTAACATGAAAAATTTTATCTACTTGGACAACAGGATGCTGATGGTTGCAACAGCAGATACAAGACAACAGTAAGAGCCTCTCAAACTTAACTGCTGCCTTGAGACATGAGCTGCTTCAGAAATACTGCACAGCAGCATTAAAAAAGTCAGGAGGACTGTGAGATAAACAATTATGTGTCCCTCGGTAGAGCAGGATGGCGTAGAATAGCAGTGCTTCACTCATTCCAGGGGTAAAACAGGGTAGTTTAGTCATATTCCATCTTGTCCACCATTACAGAGGTAAAACACACAAATGAGGTAAAAAAAAACAAAAAAAAAAAACTCAGGCCCCGGTATCTTCACACCTGTGAGGGCATCTGGGGCTGCTGCATGCCCTGTCGCATGCCCATGGTAAGATGCCCTGTCCCTGGGAACTGGCCGATGGCTGCCATCCTGTTCTGGTGCACGATCTGGAAGGGAAGCACGGGAACACAGGGCAGTGGGGCAGGCTTTCACTCATTCTGTATCGCCATTTCACAGAAATTCCCAAATATTCTGCACGATTCGTTTCTTGCATTCTTGCATTTCATGAATGAATGATGTCAAATTGCTCAAAATTCATTACAATTAAGTACTTTAATGCCATGTTAAAATACAACTCCTATGGTACTATATCACTGGTTCTCAGTCCTGTTCAGGGTTCCCCTACTGGAGCTTGAGAGAACTGCACCGTGCGGCATGGCAACCTGTGCTGTCATCTCACCTGCTGCTGGCCTTGCAGCCTCTGCTGTAGCTGCAGCCTGAGCTGGTTGGGCACCCCCTGCGCCCGCGGCACGCCCGGCCTCAGCGCCATGCCCATGTTCCCAGGGAAGGCCCCACGTGGCGAACAGAAACTCATGCTCTGCTGCTGCGGGCGGCTCACGTCTTGGGGAAACTGCGAGGAGCCAATCGGGAATTGCGGCTGGTACGGAGGCAGCTTAGGGTCCAAGTGCATGGGGGTGGAGGGCAGGGGCTGGGCAGGGTACTGCTGGGAGAGGGGGTCCAGGCAGCCGCCCTGGGAGAATAACAGCAACACCATCACACATAATCCATCGCACCCAACAAACAGCCTGTTCACCCCCTTTCCATCTGGAAAAAGGTTCTGGGACATTCAGTCTACCATCACCAGCAGGCCCTGCAACAGTCTTTTCATCTATTCATACCAGGACCCATGACAACCACTCCATGTCAATCAGGCTCCCACCTACCCCAAAACACTGACATTAGTCTGTCCATTTGAAGTCTACTCTCTGCATGCACTGTCCTGCTCCACTGCTCACCTGCATTCCTTGCATTTCATTTCTGTTGTCACTGTATAATTATGTGTACTGTCAAGTATTTTTAATTAAACCCCCCCCCCCTAATATTTCTTGCCCGACTGATCTTGTCCTAGCTGTCTGAATCTCGTTGAATTTCATTTCCTGTGTGTGAAATGATAATAAATAAGGTGACTTGACTACATGGCTGCTTAGTTCTGGTACAGTCAGTACCCATGACAACCACTCCATGGCAACCCATGAGGGATACCAGGCAGGGGGCCGTTTTGATGTAACGTCACTGTGCCATCGTACAGTTCGCTAGGCTTTACAAATGTTTTACACTGTGCCACTTCCTTTCCTGTCTTCGGGAAAGTACAGATGAAGATTTTTCCCATAGCACTCAGCCCTTGTAACTACACCAGGTTTCTCACGGTAACTAAGCATGGAAGGTAAAAAAAAAACAGCCTTAGCCTCATAGCCAGCCGCATAAAAACTGAAATGACATGCAGGCCGTTTTCCATCTATCACTACTGGATACTTAGTACAAAGACAAATAAACTTATTACCCAACATTAACCTAAAAATAACATTTACAGCCCAGTCTAACACTGATTTTGCTGTCCCATCCCATTTTAAATCCCAGCCTCCATCTAGAGAGCTGCACGGGAATGATATGTAACCCCATCTCCACCCCATCCTCATGTTCACCAAACAAACCAATAATATAACATAAAAGTAAATTAAATATCACAATTATTAAATTACTGACTTGACACTTTTCCCCAAACAGATGTATTTTGCATTATTCAAACCAAATTATCAAAGCATTTTTATTGTGGGGGGGGGGGGGGGGGGGGGAAAAACAAAAAAAAAAACAAAAAAAAAATAAAAATAATAAGAAATTATTTTAAAAAATTTGAAAGTGGCCCAGTTAGCAGTTTATTA
>JAODJX010000041.1:7075507-7093878 GCA_026776945.1 Isichthys henryi
CCCCCCCCCCCCCCCCCCCCCCCCCCACATAACGACAAAACAAAACAAAAAAAACTTACAATTCATCTGAAATTATTGAAACACTTTGCATAGTCGCGCATTTCTCCTGTATTTAGACAAATTATTCTTCAGCTACCCTGTACAGCCCAGGCTACACAGCACCAGCTGGTGTTGGGGTGAGAACAAATAATTTAACAGAATAAAATGACTTATAACTAATATAGCAGATGTAAGAATATGCATATATGATCAATCTCATTACAGTTACCGTGGTGTCACCATACAATTTATAACCATCCCTGCGGGAACACCGTAAAGATCATCTCCATTCCAGCTGTTATTGCGGAAATGTTATTTATTCCTCCCATTCCCACACATTACTGTGGATATCCGCAGTATTACCGCTTTCCCCATTCCCGTGCAGCCTTCTACCGCCAACCACACCCCTACCCCACTCCAGACCAGACCAAACCCACAGTCCCAACTACACCCTCAGCTGTGACACCACCCACAACCCACAACGCACCTGCACCAGCTTATCGATGCCCAGTGCTCGGTCCAGCTCTGCCAGCTCGCTCTCGTCCGTGCCGCTCAGGAAGGACACTAACTGATCCAGCAAGGCCTTCTCGTCATTGCGTCCCTCTGGGGTGGTGGGAGGGCACAGCATGTCATCCAATGTGCTGGGGGTGCACTGCCTGCAAATATAGCGGAGGACAGAGAGGATGGAGTCTGAGACATGTGTTCCAGGCCCCGATCCACAGTGCCAGGCCAGTCGGTGGGCATACGCACTCCTGAGTAGCCAGAGGAGCCGGCGGAGCCCCGCCCATGGCCGCGTCAAATGTCATGGGCTCCGTCAGACCCACTGGTGCGAACGGCTGGGGGCTGGTTAGCTCCAGTTTGGACATCCCTGCGGAGGAAGGAAATACAGTGGGTCCCAAAAAGCACTGCACTTTGCAGTCTCTGCTTCAGGAAGCCACTCAGAGGCTAATGAGGTTAATAAAAAGGCCGGCTTGTCTGAAAGTAGAACGCCAGGAATTGTCGTAGTCCTCTGGGATCAGGATGGCACTAAGGAGCTCGGAGGAACCTGGTGCGATCCAGCAGAAGACAGAACCGGAGGAGCGACGGGTACCTGCATCGCCACCACCAAAAGGCGCACCATGAGCCGGGTCTGGAAATGGGCTGCCGCCTTTGCTAGGCTGGAACTGGTCCGGCTGACCCCGACTGGGGGTGGATGGGCTGCATAACTCGAAAGACGGCTGGAAGACGGAGCCGTCGCCAAACCCTGCAGGAGAAGCGGCAGAGAGGCGCTGTGATACAGAGTGGGAGCCAGGAGTTTCCTCCCGCCGGCATAATCCAGTCCAGTCAGGCCTCTTACCGCGGCTCGGCGTGCTGGCCAGCTCCTGCTTCATGCTCACACCTTTGGGAATGTTGGTCTCTGGTGGCTGGGATGTGGCGGGGTCCTCTGGCTGCCTGGCCACGGGAGTTGTCCTCTGCGGCGGGGGCACTAGCTGATTCAAGGCATCCAAGTCAGCGGTGGAAAACTGCAATACAGAGGGCAAATGTCAGTACCGCATGTGTGGGGGGGAGCCACAGTCAGCTGGTAGTAACTGGGCGGTACAACCCATCACACCAGGGGGTCTGTACCGGGTTGGCGGGCTGGTCTCCAGGCTTTGGAGAGCTGCTGGTGCCGCAGGTCCCCTCCCTCTTGACCTCGGTCTTGACCCGGACTGTCTGCAGGGAGAGGAGGGATGGTGGTGGCAGGTTCTCCAGGTCCTTCTCGTCCGTGTCCAGGAGGAAGCGTAGCAGCTGGTGGTCCTGTGGTGGATCCTGAGATTCCCTAGCGGGGCTGGCGGGCCTCTCCTTTTTAATTTCTGCGTCCTTCTGTGTGGCACCAACGACCAGGCCCGAGTCAGACCCACCCTCGCTGGGCTCCGTGGGGCTGCTGTCCTGTAGGAGGCGGTGCAGGATCTTGTGACGCTCCGTCAGTGAGCTGTGGGAGGCCGGGCACGAGCCGGTCACCGGGGGTGACGCCGCCGCAGAGGAGACACGCTCAGCTGGACGAACGGCACCGTTGTCCAGGAGCTGGTTCAGCAGCTTGGGGTTGCCGGGCAGGGCCTTAACGGCATCCTCGGGGGGGCCCTCAGGTGGCTTGGCGGGAGGGGGGCGCACCGGAGAACTAACTGGGGTGCTACCCTGCCTCTGAGGTCGTGGTGAGGGAGTGGAGAAGCCCAGGGACGCCCCGGTCCCCTCGCAGCCTGATAACTGCCGAGTGAGGCCACCTCCGCTTCCACTCGCTGCTCCTGCGGGGGAGTGCAGGCCAGGCGTGGAGGGCGAGAAAGGGTTCCCAGGGACCCGCGGACTACCCCCAAGGCCAGGGCTACCCCGTGGCGGCCTGGGGGACATGAAAGAGGTAGGGGTCGCCCCCAAGGGGCTACTGAGAGGAGAGGGGCTGTTGACCTGCTGAGGGCACATCCTGTTGGGGGTCAGGTAGCCGGCTGAAAGGCTGGTGGGCGTGGCTGGCCCGGTGCCACAGCCGTTAAGTTGCAGGCTGAGGCCTGCGGCCTGGTTGAGGTCACTGCTGGGCTGGACAGCAGGGGAGCGGGAGGGTTGGGCAGGAGTCGAACTCCCGTGCTTTGGAGGAAGGCTGGGGATAGTGTTTTCCTGAGAGATAGCAGTGTTGTGTTCCCTGCAGGAGGCACACAGGTCCTAGTGAGCACATACCCCCATTATCGCCACGAGGTTGGAGATGTGTATGACGGACACGGTCTGCTGGTGGGCATCCTACCTGTCAATGGTGTGGATGCCCATGATGAAGGGCTGCACGTCGGGGTTGGGGGGGCAGCAGAAGCGGCAGCGGGTCAGGGCGCTGAGTGTGGTTCCGTCGCTGAGGGTGAAGCGGTACACGGGGCTGATGGCCGTGCCGTGGGTGATCACTGAGTGCACACACAAATGCATGGAAAGATACTCAGAACGACAACTCCAGGCTCTCTCCTAGCTTTAGGCAGCCAGCTTTTAAACCCTCATATCTATCTTCACACCAACAGATGGCGCCACAGAGCTGTAGTGGCACAGGTCAAAATTACACTATACACTGACCAAGCTTGTCCTGTACACAGAAATGATCCCTGGCGTTTAAGGTAAGAACTGGCTCCGTCCTTCAAGGCCTGGGCCAGTGGTATCTAGGCCCTGCAGCCTCACCCTCGTGCAACATCTGCTTGGCGTGGGATGGGTCCTTCCCCTGCGGCTGGAAGAAGGCATAGATGCACTTCCGTACCAGGTCCTCCCAACCGGGCCGGCCTGTGGCCCTCAGTGCGCTTGTCTCTATGGAGATAATCTTCCCTGTGGGGGGGGGGCAAGAGATGCTCACAGTTAACACACAATGCGACTATCAGTTGTGGAGTCAATTCAAAGCGATATTTCACAAGGACAGTGTTTAGGATTTGCACAACCAATGCTGCAGCCCATTCAACTTTCCCCTGGACAATGCATACATGTCAGTGCTTATTTATTGGCACCAACTGTACACTACAGATTTTAGCTACATTGACATTTAGCACCATGCCAGCAACTAGGACTATATTCATGGCGAGAATATATGGATAGTTAAACAGACAGGGCGATCAAAAAGATTGAAACTTCATAAATGATTACAAAATCTTATTAACAGCACACTACAGATATTTAAGACTAATGTTATGCTAGTCTAGAGCTAAGCAACACTGCATTTCACTGCACATTATACCAAGTACAATCGTGAATGAGACAAAAACGACTTTGAAACTTCAAAAATCTAACATCCTTCAAACTGATCATTACAGGCTGACCTCCAGCATCATCAGAGATACTGGCGGTAAGAAAACGACCCCGGGCTCATTCCCTCATCGCCTTCCTGATAACGCGCTGCATGGCAGCCCACCTGTGGGGTCCTGCTTGGTGATGAAGGACTCAGTGTTGACCGGGATCTGCTGGGGGCGAGGGGAGCGACAGGCGATGCAGATGAGGCAGCTCTGGAGGTCTGCGCGGATGAAAGGGATGGAGGGGGTGGAGTAAGGAGGTCGCTGAAGTAGCTAACATCCTTCAGCATAGACAGTAAACCAGATTAAGGCTGCACTTAAGTACCAGCCTGGCGGGACATATGTAATAAAAGGTGTGCAGGTCTTCACAAACAAGACATGGCAATCAAAAAACGCTTTTATACACACTAAGTAATGAAAATATGATGCAGTCATAGGAGGAGACTTTTCCTGGGCGCCTGAGGAGAAGCAGACAGCGGGCTGTTCGGAGGCTCACCTTCGCCCTCCTCGTGTATGGCCCGGGGCTCTGGCACGGTGAAGCACTGCATGACCTCGTACTGCTGCCGTGCCTCCAGGTCCTCCGAGTCCACCTCGTCTGGCGGCCGCTTCAGCATCCGGCAGTTAAAGGTGTGACCGTTCCTGCGTGCGCTCTCCTGTGGCCAGGGCACCCCGTTCACTGCTCCGGTGGGTGAGGGAAGATGGGGAAACACATGCAGGGGGGTTATCCAAAAGCAAATACAGCACTGAAGGCCCTGTTGTCTGTTTCTGTGCACTAAGAGAGCCAATGTCACGTTAACTGCACGTGTAGCCTGTCTGGTGAGGGTTCCAGGACATTCTCCATCAGCACTTATTAATTAAACAATTAGATTTACTAATTGATTTAGTCATCCCAGGCTGGTTGGCAGAAAACAAATTCAGTGGGGGCCAGAATTACAGACTCCAGCATCACGGTTTTAATGGTCCAAACCTCATGTGGATGTCGTCACTACCCACCCCAAAGTGATGGGGGGGAGGGGGGGCTTACCCAGGCTCTTGGGGAGCAGATTGCGGACGAAGTCATTGTGGTCGCCCACGTGCAGGATGCTGTAGACGCTGGAGGTCATCAGCTCCTCCTGCGTGTAGCCCAGGTAGGCCGTAACGTTCTCAGAGACGAAGACGATCCGGCCCTCGCGGTTCACCACGAAGAAAAAACCATCCAAGGCCTGGGGGAACCACACACACAAAGATTGAGATCAATCCACAAATTCTCCCTGCAGTTTCCTTATTTTACACGGCAAAATAGATTTCCTTTTTTTACATTGAAGGCAGCTGAATTTTCCCTATGGTGATCCAGGTTCCATGCTAATGAGCCTTATTCCTCACTGCCTTATTTCCCAGTGTAACACCACAATGCTGTTACAATGACGTTAACTTGCATGTATCCAGTTATATTTACAACCTAAGGCCGGTTGGTTTAAAAAGGCATGTGGGCCCAAGTGGCTTAATGCAGCACGGAGATATAATTACTGTATATCAGACAGAGACCCCCCACTGACCTCCAGCAGAAGAGGACCCAGGGCCTCCTTCTCCATCAGGGCCTGGCTGCTGGACGACACGTCGCTCTTCTGTACGTCATCCTCCATCAACATTGCTGCCTTTTCTACAACAGACCGCATCAGTTTCATGAACAACCAGAAAGTCCCACATACTGCCGAAGGCTACAATTTATACACCACAACAGGCAACAAGCGAATAAGCGCCAAAGCATGGTGTGATCATAATTACTCGTCAACTGTGTGCAAGTCAACTGTGGCTTGAGGGCCAATTGACCTGAGATCATGCATAAAGCACAAATCAGGCATGTGGAAAAGGAGGCAGAAGAGAGAGAGAAGCACAAGATAGAGGGATCCGCAGGTATTTCTTTGACCTTATTCTGCCATTTCCATGCCTGTTTCAGTTTTAATTTGCACTTTGCATTTTCATTTTATACAGGTTACGGCTAGCAATGCTGACCGATAAATCATATTTTCATAGTCATCGTGATACAAACATGCACGATAAATGTATCGCAACCCATTGCCATGTATAAGAAAAATCATTTTATTTACACATGCCACACATTCACACTCAGCATGGAAACAGTTTTATTGATTATAACCCTATAACCTCCATTTAGCAACAAGTTTTATTGATTGTCATATATAAAATACTATGGATGTGCTGATCAACATTTTGTCAGTTCCGGTCCGATTACAATACACAACGGCTGATACCGATACCAATACAAGAGCTATTTTTACTTTAATATTTTTTATAATGTATACATATTCATACTTAATACACTATTAATATTGTTTTAACTAGTAAATACAAATGAAAACAAATGCATTAAAAGCTTTAATTAGGTTACTAGAAACATATCAACTGAACTATCCTCGTTCCACCTCGTTTGTACATCTTGTTTTAAGTGTTTTTGAGGCATTTGCAGTTAAATTCGATTATCTTCCAAGCGAGGAAACGCAAATGCCGAATGCTTAAAATGCCCTAGAATTTCTCCCACTTTCAATAGCCTCACGTACATTTTGCTGTGGATAGCATCCCCTCGTGTATCACAATTTTCCACTAAATGCTACTTCCACCTCTCAAAACTTTGTTTTAACAAAGATTGCAAATTGCTGTGCTACTAGCAGTTGTCAAAAGCGTGCAATACTTCCAGATCGTCACCCCCTTATCCAATGTTCTTACACTCCTTCTACTGCAAAGGGTATGCACATGGTGTCACAGCTGGCAGAAGTCACTGCACTCACACCCACTTAGTGGATTGGACTGAGTGGCAGCATTAGCATTCAGTTTGAATGCCACCAAAACATCTAAAGTGGGAAAGTACTGTTTTGCGATTGATTGTACAAATCAATTTACCAAGAAGTAGGAGCTCTCTTTATACACACTATATAAGTACTGAATGAGGATTGGCCACATATGGCGGATACCCGATCCGTCAAATAGGTATGAAATATGTTTACCAATGTTTTAATAAATGTGGTTTTATTCATGAGATATGGCCAAATATATGTTTTTCTGGTCCAATCCCGATACTGATATTGAAATTTTGAGTATTTGCCTAACACAGTACCAATCTGATAGTTTTTCATAAAGGGGAAAAACTAAGCATTAAATAAGATATGTACCAATACATTTCAATAAACACAGCACACTATCTGCATTTAGTGTTGTAGCAACGCTGTTTGAATAACTAAGAACTGGAAAATCCAATGTTCATGTTGCTCAAACAAAAGCTTATGCCACTAAAGTACAGGAAAAGATCCACGGGCAACATGGTTTACAGAAAATGTGCTTCTTTGTTTTATTTAGGAACAACAGAAGTATTTCTAAAAAGTGCTAATTGTGCAATCTGCTGAAAAATTAAATATAATAAAAAATCTATCACTGCATATCCCAACTAACCATTTCTAGTCAAAAAGTATACAAGTCTTCAGTACAAAATATACAATTGAGCAGAGGAAAAACTTTTAAGCAGTAATTAAGCAAACTTTAGAAAGATTACATGTCTGAAGACCTCTGCTTAGTTTAAATTTTGCTGTGTTCAGGCATAAGGAAAGTCAGCAGTAGCCTTGCATACATTGCAGTTTCACTTTTTTCTTCCTCTTTCAGCATAAAGTACAGAAATTACCTGCTCCGCATTCGAGGGGGTTAAGGGTTCCTGCAAATGTGAAAAATCACAAATAATACTTGGGCGCCCCTAACCTCAACCCAAATCAGTCGGCTAGCCTGAAGAATGACATAAAAAGTCTATTAATTACCAATTTCTAAACAGTATTGTGCTGTACAGTTTGCATGACAAATTACTTTTGTCATTTCATAGCAAGACCCTTTTCATAGAATACACACACCATCTAAATTACGGCCCTGTGCTGCTTTATGCACCGGGAGTACTATGTTTTGGACTCATTATTAAAAATGCTAAATTAACGACACTGAAAAGTTTTAAAAGTTACTGCAAGAAACACGAGGATCCAATGTGACAAAGACAGCTAACATGTGAGTGAGGCTGGCTGCTGAGACAAAGACGTGGGACGTACCCAGGCCAAGACTTTAATAACAAAGATGATTTAAACTAATTAAAGTCATATATTACTAATATTTATACATTGTGATTTTTAATGATAAAATCATTTTCAGTATTGTTCTTGGTTTACGCCCCCCGGTATTGGCTCAATACGGATAGTGGGATCGGTGCCATCTCAATTAATTTTATGTCAAAGGATGTGTTGCTGAACTTTTTTAAAAGGGAGCAAGAGAAAATAAAATTAATTTCTTATAGGCAATGTTTTATTTATATTAATGTTTTATTTAATTAGTTGGGTATTCATGTATGATTTGTTCAATAAAAGCATGTTAAAATTGTATTACATTTCTTTATTCAGTGGGCATGGGCAATTAAATGTTTGGGGTCTGTGTTAGCAGTACACCTATTAAAGCAGAAGACGTAGAAGATGTATAGTTAATATAAACACTTCAATATTTATCGTAAGTCATATTGTCATCGCAGGTTTTTCTTTAAGGAAATCTTAACCCTGGTGACCTGCCACACTTTGAGGTTTGAGGCCCTTGCTCTTTCGGAACGTCCCATCGGCCGGTGAATAATGGGCACCTGGTACCGAAGCCCTGTCTGGCATGTAATACCATGGTGCAAAGATGGGGGGGAGGGGCCCAAACATGCAACATGGTGCTTGCAAACCACAGGCTGGCATGGAAGCACTTAAAACATAGCCATCAGATCGACATATTATAATGAGTCATGTATGGCTTTTAATAGGCTTGAAAACGGATATCGGGGGGGGCTTGGGGGGACTCTACACAAGCAATTGTTTTTTTTTTAAGAAACATCAGGGGTTCACTGGGCAACTTCAATCAAGTTACTCAAATCATTTTACAGAATAAATCAGCTGAAAAACAAGTAATGGTATAATTACAAGCTATAAGAATATATACATTTAGGGCTGGAATAACCAGCAAAGTGTACATCAATAACCTGTTAAAGTACGGACTCACTGCGCAATTCCTTCAAAGATGAATGCTCTTTAAGAGTGGGAATGTTTCATAACACAATAACATGCAGAGCAGACTGCCTGCAGCGGCCGTACCAGTGTAACAAGGTTAACTGGAAGTACAGGCTCACCCAGTCTCAGTCACGAGCCGGGAAACTACATGAATGCCTCGGACTTTTGGCTGGAAATATCTGGCCCCCACCTCACACCCTTTCTGTCAGCCTCCCCGAGCTTCCGCCAAAAGTAAACACTGGCCACTGCTACTGCACTGTTGGGGCCCTGAATTTCGATAGCTGGGGTGTTTTTCTGGCACAGGAGTGCAAAGTCACGTTTGCCCACAAGCAGCAGCGCTCCTGGCCTGCGTGTGTGTGAAGCACAATATCTATGCACTTTTTCCATTTTCATTTATTTACTTTTTCTTTTTTTTAAACTGGCATTATTCAGCAGAAGCATAGAGAGAAAGGAGAAAAATACAGGCTGCGACTCATACCCTAGGAAAGGGAGAGAGAAAGAGGGAGAGAGGGAGGTGACGATCGGAGGGGGGAGGGCCAGGGAGGCGGTAGGCAGTGTGTGCGCTTGGGGCCCAGTCCTCCAGGTCAGGCTGTGGCCGTCATTGGCTCCTTACTTCTCACGCCCCCCGCCCCCATCCGGCCTTTGAAACGAAAACAGAGCGCAGAGTGGGGTGGACCAAAGCAGCATGCCATGGGGACAGCGGGTGGGTGGGGGCGGGGCCGGGGGCACCATATCCTCACTCCACCTTCCCTCTGCAGGGATTCGAACATAAACAGGGGATCTCTTTCAAAGCTTTCTGCTGCGCAACAGCACCAAGGCTAGAGAGAGAAGCAGGGGGAGAGGGAGAGGGAGAGGGGGGAATGGGGGGGGAAAGGAGAGGGAAGAAAAAAACCCTCAATCACATTAAGGCAACTAGAGGGAAGGAGGATAATGGAGAAGTTAAATACGGAAAATGAAATAAAATCACGCATCTGGCACTGGCCCAGAACGAGCCTATGAAAAGTCACATGGCACTGCCTGCTTCCCAATGTGCCTCCCTCACACTCACACTGCGCAGCACTGCAAAACACAAACCTCACACCTCAATGCCATTACGCACGGAGATTACCAAACAAGGTCTGTGCCCGTAAAGGTGCGAGTCCAATACCCCAAAAAAAGGCTGCTGCCATTTCACTCTTGAGCTAAAGACCTCAGTGGCTTCAGACATACGCAGTTTCTTATAAGGCGATGAAGGTGAGGGAACCAGGGGGCGGTGTCGACAGTGTGACACAGATCTGGCGCCCGGCGGCGGCTTATCTATAGCAAGCATCGGTAACATTAAAGGCAGCTTTAGGATAAACGGGTGACAGGTCAAATGCTGAAGAGGATGGGCGTACAGTGCCAGGGGTGTGCGTGGGGGCCAAACCACACCAAGACACATGGGCCATGATCTAAATCTGACCGGGAACATAAAAAACTACACAAACATTCTCTCGATGCCAATACCATTCACACTTTACGCAGTACATGTGCTCTAGAGAAAAACAACAGTAGTGAAGTATTTTACACTGTTTGTAGGTGCCCACTGCAGATTAGGCGTGGGAGGTTTATTCAAATAAATTCTTTCTTTTTGATATTTACATATTCAACAGCATGATGTCAGCATGCCGGGGAGGGGCTGAGCAGCGGCGGTGGGTCGAGAGGCCCTTGCACTTGATTCAATACGTTTTTCCTTCTTTTTTTGCCAAATGCCCCTTGCCATTTAATGCGGAATAAGGGGTCTGCCACTTAGGGTAGACTTAATTCAACTAGCCAGAATAGCTGAAGCTAGTCAGCAAGTAACTAGTGATATAATGTATGCATTACAAAAAGATGCAATGATACAGTGACTCCCGAAAACCTGAAGAGCGGAGTCTGAAAATGGTTTTAATCTTGTACCGTATATGGACAGACTCAACAAGATTGACACTGGAGCATGTAATTGCATGATGTCACTTTAGTTTTTAAATACTTCATGTACATTGATACATGTTAGCTGTCTAATGTCAGTCATTTGATATTCTAAGTACAAGCCATAATTTACAACTTCATTGTTGCTGCTCTTTTGTTCCGCTCATTTATACACTGTGGCGTTGTGCAGGGCTGGGAAATACCCAGAGCATCTTGCGCAACCCGGCACAGTGCCTGTTTTAAAATATTTGTAAATATTCGGATGTAAAACGGTGCATACTGCGCTGTAATTGTACTGTCATGTGTGCATAAACACACTGTATTCTGTAATTGTTGTAGTTGGTGTATGTGCATGTATGAGCTATAAGGGGTTAACCTACTCCAACACTGGTTGGAGTAATAAAAACATTTTGACACTATTGACACTACAAGTGCAGTGTGCAAGTTTGACTATCAGGAGCATAGCCAGCACTGCCACTACGATATGCCACTGCAGGGTCAGATTTTTAACATTACATTTCGGTTAAATTCTGCTACGCAAGAAGCATTTATTTTGTATTGAGTATATATATCGGAGTTATATACATACATAAAACATAATTGTATTGGTTTCACTATAATTGGTTGCAAATTTCTGCAGCTTCTCGTGGATCTAGGGACCATAAGTAATAAACTGAGAACAGGCTGCCACATGTTGGCTGGCACTCCAATCCTGTAGGTAGCTAAACAAATAAAAATGTTTTTATATATTACCGTTTCCTCGTCATTTTCCTCAATGGTACGCTAACATTTCAAGTTGTACCTTTTGTGGTCCGTCGCACACCATGGGAATAGATTACTGCGCGACGATGGGCTAAGACTGTAGTATATAATATTGTAATTATTCAAATTTCTTCAAAGGATGAATGCTTTATTGTAGAAATTCAAATGCCTTTTCGAAAAAAAGTTTCCCATTTCTACTGCCAATACTTCATGATATCAGGATCGTCTTTAGTGCCTGTGTTTAGAATTATTTTCATTACTGCTTGAACACACAATTAACACACAGCATTAGTCAGCATGTTTAGAACGCGAGCAGGATCAGAGGGCAAAGACACTACTGCCTTCAAAATGTCACGGTGCTCCATCTTAAATCCAAATTTGAGGCAAAATATTTTTTGACAAACAGCCATCGACAACGAGACATTTCAAGCCTTTGGCACGTGTGCAACACTGTCCACCGGTGAACAGAGCTTTATATTGGAATTCCCCAGGTGGGGTTAGGGTTAGGGTTACTAGTTGACAGCAGGCTGCAGGGAACCAGAAGCTGTGTCGGCATGAACCCCAGATCTCAAAGACTGTTCGTGGCAAGTTAACTTAAACACAACCCCCTTTCCCACTTCATATCCCATTCCACAAGGAACGCATGCAATACAGAATCCCTATACAACCACTATGTTCAGCAAAATAAAAATCCATTCTTTGAGGGAAAGCCTAGAAATAACAAAATTCTAGAGTTCCCCAAGGTTTTAGCACTTAACTTTTACTTGAAAAATCAGAAATTGATGTTGGCTGCAAAGTAAACCCTGCACTGTCTTGACGGCGCATCTACTTGGCCCCTGTCTTATACCCTGTGCTTCCTGGGAAGGGCTCCAGGCTCACAGCAACCCTCTGCTGATTCAAGGGTTTTGAGAGGCGGATGGATGAAAATCATTCATATAATGAAAGCACAAGCCGTTAAAATGTTCAGGATCAGAGGCCATGGAGATCCCTACCTTCTAAATGTTACAATGGACCATTGCAGCCAAGTTCATCTCAAACGGCAAAGCTGCCATTCAGAAAGCCAGCAGGCAATTCCTGACCTGATTACTTGGAAGCACGTCAATTTTTTAAATATAAATACACACACATATATACATATATATATACACACACATATATATATATATATATACACACACATATATATATACACACATAATACATAAACACATATACACACACACACATATATATATACACATATAAATACATAAACACATATACATACACACACACACACACACACACACATCCTAGTAAACTAGGAAGTCATTTACAATTTTTCCCCAAGTAAATTCAACTCAGTCTAATAATGAATTTTCCAATGGCTTCATACATCCCAACAAATACATTACATAATGACTGCTATCCATTCATTACAACTCGCTGGAAAGTGGCGGGAGGGAGAAAAATGCAGACTGTCTGGGGGAGGGCGGGGCCCTGAGGACCGGTTTCAGAATCACTACTATAGACCCACACTCCTAGACTCAGCCATCCTATTCAGCCCAACCCACTGAAAGCTACGTCGCAGCGCTGAACACAGCAAACCTGTTGGCTGGCTCAGGTTCCGCAGCCACACCAGAGGAACCTCGGCTGGGCGCGGCTAAACGTGGCCTGTTTCTGGGCTCTGCAGGAAAGGCTCATGCAGGAGGGCAAAACAGGAAGCTGATACCTGCAGCGGCAGGTCGGCAAAGCCGCGCTGAAACCAAAACGGTTTTCAGGCCCCGGATTCAAAACCCTCCAGCCCGGTTTGTTGGAATGGGAAAGGTAAACATCAGTGAGAGGGACGGCTGCAAGCAGCTGACTTTTATAGCACATTCACACCACAGGGGATTAAAGCTTAAACCGACATCTTAAGCACTGATAAGGCTTTTATGATTTAATATATTGCACAGTTTATTTATTCACCGTTTAACATAATACAATGACAAACATTATCAGCGAGCCTGAACGAAGTATTTTTACGACACATTCCTCTCTCATTCCATTAATCTCCAAGGAGGAGGACAAATGTGGGCGCGAATGATACTGTGCAAACGGAAACGAAGCACGAGCTTCCACGCAGGAGCCCTGGCGTGTTCACTGATGACCTCACCAATCAAGCCACTCAACCTCTCGATTCATTGTGCGTTCCGGTTTCTCATGGGCGGATGTGGCACGGCAGTGTCGCCTGAAGGCAAGCGACACCTTGTGATTCACAGGCGTGATGCAGTTTACTTTTCCGCATTCCCAAGACACCGTCTATCTTTTAACCAGCTGCCTGGTATGTTAAGAGCTAACTAGCTGTCACCTAGCTGTTAACAACTCCAGCTGAACAATGTGTATTTTTGTGCATGACGAGCCGAGCACGCGCTGGACTCCCACCACCGAGCCTGTCGGAGGTTGGCCACATTGAGCAGCTCACCCTGTTCACGCAGCTTGATCTGCTGGATCTGGTCGATGGCATTGCGCAGGATGTGGCTCTTGTCCGGCTTGACGTTCAGGCTGGCAATGTCACCCATATGCGCCGACAGCAGCTCCGCCAGCTCGGTGATGTAGCGGCTCTCCAGCTCCCGCCGCCGCTTCTCCGCACTGGGACAGACGGGCAGATGGAGGCACCGTGGTCAGATGAGCACCACGATGAAAGACATGCAGGTGGATGGGTAGCTTGGCTTTAGTGTTATGGGGATTTTGGCAAAGGAGCTCCGGCCACAGGCCAGGCTACGGAGGGTTAAGACTGAGAATGCCGTCAGGGGGTGGGGCACAGGGGAAGGGCCTGGAAGAATAAAAGTCAGACCCTGCTTAATTATGTATGCCACCCACACGGCCCTTTTAAACGCTAGGAAGCGAAACGAGGGCGACGGGCACTGCATTGGAATATTGACTGGGATCTAACAGGGGGGCTCGATGTGGCTGTGCCCCGGGAGGACACGTCGAACTGCGGGCCTGCACTGCCAGTGAGCCCCAGGAACACGAGTTGCTAAGATAGTGGCTGCGAAGGCGGAATGGCCTTCTCATTATCCGACAGGCATCTTCCATATGTGAGCCCCCCCCATTGCATTGCCGTTCATTGTTGTCTCTCATCAAATCTACAAACTGCAAATACAAAACTGACTAAACATACTGAAGCAGGGTAGATGCAAAGAGGATTAGAAAGTTCTCTGTGTGTGTAAGCAAGTGTCTGGCTGATGTGCTTGCACACGCACGTGTGCGCGCCTAGTGCCTGTGTGCACGTGTGGGAGCTGGTCGCAGTGAAAGTAGGTCAGGGCGCTGCCAAGGCTGCGCGCCGGTGCAGAGTCGGGCACTGCGTGGGGTTGCCGTGGAGACGGGCAGTGCGCAGGCAGTTACATCAGCCTGCGGAGGAGACAGCTTCGCTCTGGCAGATGGGCCAGCCTACCCCAGCGGGCCACCGCGAGCCCTCCATGGGGGCATGGAAGGCACAGTCCAAACAGACAGGCACGCTTCTCTTTCGTACCATTTCTCCCAGCATCACAGCTGATTTTGGACCTATGTTAAGCAGCGCCACAGAAACCCTGACTGAAAATGCCGCTTTCCAGATGGGGGGGTGGAGGGATCAACACAGTCCCCATGGGGGGCATGAATGCCTGCCTTACCTGAGGCCTGACGTGTCGCACAGCGATCCTTTCCTCTTGCGGGACTCCGGGTGCACAGGGTCACGGGCACTCTCCCCTAGGGCACTCATCCTGAGGTATCACACACCTACAGGGCAGACATAACGAAAAAAAGTTACCAGCGTGTCGTAGCCACGAGCAGGCAACAGCAAGGGATCGAGAGACAAACAAGATCAGTTAGTAAGTTAATCTGAAAAGTTTAAAACAAACTGTAAAACAAAAAGCAAAACATCTGCGAACGCGCGCGCACACACACACACACACACACGCACATAACGACCGCATCCTCCTCCGTGTCTTTATGCTGCAGCAGCATCCAAGTATGGATGGGAGTTACACGGGTCATAACCATAAAACGCGATGGGAATAATGCTTCACGTTATACCTATTAGTGAGTTGCTTAGGAGACCATTTCAGTGACAGCTCACAGTTTGATCCCTCCTTTATATAAAGCTGGATTCCTTACGGCTTAAGGTAACAGCAGCCCCTCCTGTGCCTCACACCAGATTAACAACCTGATAGTGTTCAGTGTCTCTTCTCCCTTAATCCCTGGTGTCAACTAATCATTCATTTGACAAGATAAATGACCACAAAACAGAGTCTGGCCACGACCGCAAAATGCGATTCGGCGCCATGGCACTCTTCGCTACTGACAAGGGTCTGGGGGTGAGTGGGGAGGGGCAGGGGTCCAAATACCTAGCGCCCGGGGCCAGGGTGACCTGGGGACGGATGGCGACCTGCGATGGATGGGGCTCCGGCGAAGCCCCACCATGTCTCGTTCGTGCAGAGGTTCTGCGCGAACATGGCGCACACCTGCCATCTCGGCGGGAACCATAGCAACAAGACTGAGTGAAGCACGAGCTCTGCTAGCAGAAAACCATCACCGCTGCTGCAAGGACGGCGCAATGTGACAGCGAATGCCTATGAATCCTAACCTGTCACAGGCCGCGGAAAAGAAAATGGCATAGAAATCACATAGGCCCCTCCACCCATCTTTGGTATTCTGGAGATAATGAATGACAGAGATGCCTCAGTCCACTGAAGCCCAGGGTTATAACATCACCGAGCACCTCTGAAGTCTCAGCACTACTTTCAGCCATAGTGCCCCCTCCAGTAAAACAGCAGGGGGTGGGACTGCAGGACTCTACAACCCCTGCAACTTAATGCTCAGGTGCAAATTGTCTCCTCATAACATTAATCATTTTGTCACTGGTGATTCTGCTGTGCATTAGCCAGAACAAAACACGCAATACCCCATGTAGAATGTCCCTTATGGCAGCTAGGAGACACTGCGACACAAGCGAGTTTCCCCGTTGCCTCTATGACCGTGTACAACACCTATAATTTGTAAAAAAAATAAAAATAAAAATGGCGGCAAACATGTCGGGGCAACAGCCCGAAAGACGAAAGACGGTACCTCAAGGGTTGAGACTATGGAGCCCATGTCACATGACACACAGAGGTGGTGCACCGAGCAGCTCAGCTCCACCAGGCCTGCCCCCGACCACCAACCCACTCAAGGCTGGTGGGTCATTCATTTACCACCTTGAGGAGCCCAGCCAATAAAAGTAACCCAAGGTTGATCATTTCCCAGCTGGGAAAGGGGGTACTAAGTTCAGCCTTCCTTGTTGTCAAGGTGAGTCTTTTGGAATGAGTGGGGATTGTGGGTGACATCCTCAAATACCATAAAGTCACAAATCACACCGTGATACAAACACTGCTCTCAGGTGCAAGAACAGAAGAGCAAAAGAGACCCCCCCAGCTGTAGGGGGTGTGGTAGGGTGAGGGCATGGCTAACAATGTAATAGTTCAGCCACACAGAGACCTGCTGGGGATGGTGCAGAGACTGAAAGAGCAGCACCTTGGAACTGGCCAAGCCTGACAATGCTGTCACATGCCACAGACACCCGCATACCAGTAACCATGGAGGGGAGAAAACTCTAGAGCCCACGTGCACACAAGTGACGCGTGGTCACAAACACATTATTCCACGCACAAGCACACAGACACACACAGAAGCATCGAAAGATAGACAGCCGTGTCAGGAAGCAGGGTGTGAACACTAAGTATGGTCGCCTTGTGAACTTCTCCAGCTCTCCGCATCATTCCTGCACAGACAAAGCTGCAGCTTGTTGCCTTCATGGGTCATCAAAGCAGTTTACAGTCTTTGTGCTTGATTTTTCTTTTACATAATTAAGAACATAGATCAAATTATTTAAAATATGCTACAAAAACACCCCAAGTTTTTGTAATGCCATTATAAAATTCTCTTGTAATTGGGATGCATTAATCACTGTGCCTGGTGACTTCATCGGAACCTTTATGAAACTGTCATGTGTCCCATGAGAAAAGGCCACACTATGGTTGTTATTCCACAGCTGTGCTGCATTCACATGTAAGTGTCACAGAGTACTCAGCAACCACAAATATCTTTGCAACAAGCCGTTAAACAGCCCAACAGTTTGAAAAATCAGGTTAAACAGTGCTGGTTCCTCTCCAGCATCTTCAGGCAGAAATCACAGCAGACTACGATATATTATTACGCAGAGTGTATTGTCTTTTTTTAACAAAAAAGGGGAAAAGCTGTAAAAGAACCTATGGATAGAATTATTTAATTAAAAAAAAAAAAAAAAAAAAAAAAAAACAGGCTGCTCTATTTTTCAGAAGAACTGCACAGTCACATAAAAATCCACATTCAGACCATAGCCACACGTGAATCACATGGTCTGACAGACCAGACCCACGCCATCCTTAGGATCAGCTAAATCTTGTGATAATTCAAAAGTCACATTCTGCACTGCTTTATAAAGCTCAGACTGAGGTGGGAGTACTGGCTTAAAAAGCACACTAAGCATGGACATGCACAAATGCACGCACGCACATAGACGTCAACAGAAACTATGCTAATCTTTAAGCAAAACCACACGCAATCACTCGCTCCACCTACACCTCGAGCCAAGCAGTAAGCTTGGCTTGATAATTAGCATACATGTGCACGCACAGACGTACTCGCTCCTGGACAGGGGCTCTGCCTGACAAAGGCCCCCTATCTTACATCCACCCCCGATGTAGTCCAATACTTTAAGGAAGGAGGGGAGAAAGAAGCACAAAAGAGGAGAAAGAAAAGAACTCACATGCAAGGACACCTGAAAGAGTTTCTCCCATGAGGCTGAGTG
>JAODJX010000041.1:7098827-7113825 GCA_026776945.1 Isichthys henryi
CCCCCCCCCCCCCCCCCCCCCCCCCCCCCCCCCCCCCCCCCCCCCCCCCCCCCCCGGGAGCCCTTAGTGCAGAGTGCCTAGGGTCAAGGGCAGAGGAACTGGAGAGGATGCCTGAACGCATTCATAAAACCTTATAGAGATAAAACTATGGGCAATTTAGAGACCTCGATTCACCAAACTGTACACAAACAGTGGAGGAAGGATTTGAACTACCAACTGCAGGGTGTAAGGCGACAGTATTGCCCACCATGCTGAAAAGCCATTCGAATTTGTGATAGAGTAAGAAAGTAGAAAAAAAACGACAAAAAAGAAAATCTATAAACACAAGCAACACTGTTCCAACTCCCGATCGCAATACAGTATCACAAGCATTTTTGAAAGCACAAGCAGTTTAGTATAACCCAGAGGTTTCAAACTCCAGTCATGGGGGGCCAGAGCCCTAGGCATTTTTGGCTTTCCCCTCATTTAACACACCTTATTCAACTCCTTGCACCTCCTTGTGCTAATTGTCACACAGCTCTTGAGCTGAAACATTTGTGGTGGAACAGAGCAAGAATTAAGCTACACAGGGCTCCGGCCCCTCCCAGGACTGGAGTTTGAAACCTCTGGTATAACCACTTCAAAGATGCCTGGTCACACAGAGAAAGCAAATTACAATAACCCAGTTACAAACACCCACAATGCTGATAGTAAAACTAAAAAATAGCGATGGCACCAATTTGACACTCAGTATCAGTACTGGTTTTAAAAAATAAAAAATAAAAACAAAAATTAAAAATTAATAAAAAAAAAGATGCTGGATTGGATATTGTGGCGGGGGGGGGGGGGCACGAAAGATTCCATTTTTCATCAGAGACGAGACTCTAGTCTAAAAAAAAAAAAAAAAGGGAAAAAAAATCACAAAACTTCTTGTAGCCTCACCAAGATACGTAAACAGAAATAACAATCAGGTAATGACTAGTTTTACAGCAACATTTGTGCTGTCATGTCAGCTGCGTGGAAATACAGTAAAAGTGAAAGTAAGGAGTGCAATGTATGTAACACTACTGTTCATATTTCTTAAGTCTGAAAGCTTTATCTGTGATCCACTGTACGTTTCCTAGTGTGTACTTTTTGACTAGAAATGGTAAACTTGGCTTTGCAGTGATATTTTTATGACTGATTTCTTTATTATATTTAATTTGTCAGATTGCACAATTAGCACTAATATTTCTGTTATTACTAAATAAAACAAAAAAGCAGACTTCCGGCTGCGGAATTCTTCCTGTAACATAGCAGCATAACTTTTGTTTGAGCGACGTGACCATTGCATTTTCCTACCCAAACAATGGCGGTACAACACTAAATGCAGATGGTTCATATGTACTGAAATGTATTGATACAAATCTCATTTAATGCTTAGTTTTTCATAAAAAATATCAAATCAGTACCGATATCGGAAGATACTCAAAACTTTAATATCATCTTTGCTAAAAGAGCTTCAAGGCACAAGGGAAGGGGATTAGGATCAACCCGGCATGTCGTACAGCACAGGGTTAAATCTTATGAGCGGGAGACAGACAGTGACTACAGACATCCAGTTTCATGTACATACAAATAACTGGAAAAAGTTTGTTTTCCTATGGGACAAAATCATAAGTGTGACCTGGCTGTCCATGTGTTTACACACACCCTTAGCTGGAGTGAGCTGGTCCACAGACAAGCCTTTGCCAATGCAATGTGCTGCATTACGCACGAACACCTCTTCTTTTTAAGTGAAGCACGAAATATGCACTGCTTCAGCCACGCTAAACCATCTAAACATAGGGCCCTGACCTGAAAAAGAGAATCACATCAGAGAGTCAAAAGCCAGATTTCCCTGCAAGGATGACAGCAAATGACTGGCTCAGGTCTGGCACAAGTGTAGAAAACACACACACACACACACACACACACACACAAAAAACAAACAGGAACTTTACCCAACAAATGCTACAATGGTCCTCAGCAGAGTACAGATCTTTGCTCAAGTCTTACACAGAGCTGAAAATATGATGTAACACCACTCAGAAGGAATGACCGAACAAGGGGATTTTTTTTTGTTTGTTAATGCACGGAATGTTTCATTTTTCATAGCTCAAATTAACTAACTAGTCATCCGTTCTATTCACTGAAATCACTTCCTGCATGTTGACACAATAATAAAAAGAATAATTACTGTTAGCCTCGCCAAAGAGACCATAGTGGCATGATATGAAAGAATGTAAACAGGACATATACAAATAAGCAAAACCAATACAGAATATTATATTTTTATTAAGACTGAATGAAAATGGTAATTGTCACAAGTACTTAAACTACTGGATTGTGGATTATTAAAAAAAATTGTGCAAAACAACTGCAAAAAGAGAGGCAACCACTCGTTTTATCTTATTGACCATAAGACAGCTGAAATCATATACTACACCAAAACACAGAGCAGATGACAATCTGCTGATCCTGAATGGAAAGCTGTGGAACCAAACCTGGACCATGCAGTGTGATTCAAGGGAAAGCCGAGATGCAGGCCCAGTGTGAGCCTAAGCATTAATCCAGAGGTAGAGACAATTCCTGCTTTATTTATTGCGAAGGGTGCGTGTACAAGTTCCCTGTCGCACTATAAATTGACCAAGTTGATCTGCATCTGTGTTTGCTGGATAGGAAACATGGTACACCCCCACACTACTGAAAATCATGCCAAACACACAGGATAACGCACACATAGACCCCCCACTAACACACACACGGTGCTGAATGAGCGGTGTTGGGATTTAGGGCAGTGGTGGTCGCAATGTCAGAGAATGAAAAATGCTGCACAAAAGCATTGCATAAACACCAAGTATGCGAAAACCGCCAAGGCTTCATGAAGATGCAACAAAGCTCTATCTTTCGCATCTTCAAAAGGCACAATGCCAACTTGTTGTCACGTGTTAATGTCCCAGTATTGAATTCAAGCCTGTTTTTGCTGTCAGGTGGCACGCATAAGCCCAAAGAGGCCTAAGTCCCATCCAATAAAAGTCCCCATCCTTCAGCAATGAAACCAGAACACGACAGGAGCTAAGGGTATATACTATGAGAGCCAACAGGACACAAGTGAGTCCAGAGCAGCTATGATGGTACACAAGGATGAGTCTGACCCAGCCAGTTCACCATGGAGTAATTGTGTCCTTGTAGATGGGGGGGGGGGGGGGGGCGGAGGGTTGATAAAGAGAGCTTTAAAGTCCTTGAGAGATTTTTTGTAAAGTAATCTAAAATGATAAGTCTTACAGATAACAAAAAAAATGAGAGGAATTTAAAGAAAGGAAGGCAACCTACAAACTTATCAGCTAGCACGTTTTGTGGCTTGACTCCCACATGATGCCAATGAACATTACAAGAGCTACAGTATCTCCAGAGAAGGCCAAAGGAAGAAAACCAAGCATGCAGTGCATGAACAACTTCTAGTTACAAAGAAACCCTCCAGTCATTTCTACAAACCAAACTCATGTTAATCAGCTAAACCACTGACTACTGCGTCTGCAATACTTAACTCTAGAAGGAACTGTAAGTGCTTAAGGTTCATGATCCATATAGAATTATATGTGATGCTATTTATGCATGGATTTCACTAAATGACAGAGACTCATACACTCACAAGGACAAACTCTTCTACATCAGACAAATAAGCTTTTCAAATCATATATTTGTATGACGATATTACAGACCATTTTCAAAGTAATAAGGATTATTATGTAACTATTTACTACTTTGAAAATGACAAAAATACCTTATATTTGCAAAGTTAAATATCTGTTGTCAGATATTTTAAACATTGGGTGTTCAAGGGAGAATCTGCTGCTGTATTGCTAAGCAATATATTGCATTTGACTGCTGCAGGGAAATTTAATTTTAGCCAAGTAAAACAAGCAGAAATTCAACCCTTATATGCAAACACAAAAGTATTGCACTTTCCCTTGTAAGTGTGAATTTTGTTTATTTTACTTATTTTTGAGTATTTCATTATGTTTGATTTTTTTGGGGTAGATTAGTACTCATATACCCAATAAGAGGACAGCATATAGATTTTATACGTTTTTATGCTGTTTAATTTTGTTTGCAGTTGCTTGATGTGGATGGCATTGCCACACAAAGTGGAATGGAGGGACCAAGACCAAAGGAGACAGAACAAAAAGGCTTTTATTAAGAAAATCTGATGCAGAGGGTAGACTGGCCCTTTAAGAGAAACAAAAGCACAATGCTGAAACTAAAGAAGCTCTAAGAGAAACTGAGAAATTAAACAAAACACTACTTCTAGTGGGCACCGATACAGTCCTCTGGATGAGGCGCCCTGCTTCTCAGCCCAGCTGGTTCAAATAGTCTGTTGTTAACGAAAACCAGCCTTTTGTGGCTTTTTACTAAGCAAGCACATACAATTGAAAAAATGAATAAATATTTTAAAAAATTTAAGAATGCAGATGAAGATAAAAGTGTACACATTAAAATGCTCATGATTTTATATTTTCACCTGCCAGCAAAACACACAGACTTCTTTTATTGCATTTATTTCTACAAAAGATTTAACTCATATTTCTTTTGTAGTGTATTTCTGCAGGTTTAATCCTGTGGTGACTGTCCTTGTTATTCCATAATTCATTTGTTAGTCATTTGACGTTTGACAAGCTGTCTGTACACTCCCACAAAATGGTGGATACCAATCCCTGATTGGTCATTTTAAAGGTTCCTCCTCCTCCTCCTCCTCCCAACAACACATTGAAACCAATCACACGTCAGCACTACTTGAGACTGAAGGTGCAGCAATCTTCAGCAAACTCCAGCAGCTTCTGAACGGGAGGCTGGTTCAGTCATTCTCAAAGACCCTAATGCAGCATGTTATCCAGCTATCTGTAAATAAATATGCCTTTATTATCTGGCTTTCAGCTAGCACTATGTGTCATTCATAAAAGAGGCTTAAAATCAGTTAGAGGCACTGATTCAATGGTAAACTGACAGCAGAAGACAGCCAGCCGCCTTCACCCAAACCAATAGTTTTCCATTGCACTGGTGGAAACGAAAGACATGGAAATCAGAAACACCATAGCTAAAAAGAAACAGTTAGGCAGCTGTTTCCAACCTGCTGGAAAACTGGAGAGAACCTACATTGAAAGGAGACGTTCTGTTCTACTGAATTTTTGGGGTGCAATATTCCAATATACAGAGATTACTCTCAAAGGTGCATGCTAACAGATACAAGATTTACAGCAAAACAAAAGGGAATTTTTAAATAAAAAAAGTCACAAGCAAATGCACGGACACTCTGTCTCTCTCTCTGCCGGCTGCACAAGTTTTTTTTTCCAGGGAGATGAGAATGTAGGTCAGCTCTCCGACGACTGGGGCAGCCCAGCTGCGCTGCACAGCCTGCTGGGAGCTGCAGGACTATGTGCCTTGCACAGCTGCAGTCCACGCTGGACAGGGGGCCTGTCAGGGTCAAATCCCCCTCCCGAAAACCCGCCTCCCGTCCAATGGCATCACAAGCTCATAGGACAACGACATGTCTCCTCCTTCCTTCAACACCATGGCCCTCACAGGCAGAGCTCTGGTATCTTTTTTTTTTAAACCATATTTTATGCGGAACTCAGAAGTTCAATATGCAGACGATAAAACACAATCGTTAATTGGCAGAACCTTCATCAATTCAAAGCACATGGATAACAAATATTTGCACTGAGCGAACAGCATGCCTTACAGTAGCATACAATGCAAATGCAAGAATGCCTTTCCAACACATGCGGGGACATTTATGAGGATTTTATAGAGACATACATGCCAAAGACATTTAAACAATCATTTTGGATCACAGAATGCAAGTGCTGCCTGGCAGTACCGAATGCTATAGGATCAACAAAGGGCTATACAAATAAAAGAATATTTGCAAAATCTCAAGAATGTGAAGCTAATTACTGTAACAGATGAATTTCAGTAGTTTCACCAAGGTCATGTTAAAAGGGCATGGCTGCAGACATTAAGTCAACAGACATTAAAGTGATTACAATATAATTCCAATGAGAACACAGTAAACAACTGAGATAAAAATTCAGCTTAAACGCCACTGTATCTGTAACAATACTTAACTGAAGAAATGCAATGGATTAAAATACGATTAGATACACAATAAAGGAGATACTACATCGAACACTCGCCAATCCAGACACTGGCATTATGCTTTAATTAAAAAGCAATTGCCGTTTCTACATTTAAGATAAACAATACAAAAAATAAACAACACTTATCTTAATATCATAAACTCATTTTCACAAAATGTAAACATTGTAATAACTGTCCAAATATTTAAGTGGCACAGAATCAAATTACTTTAATGTTAACATTTTGAGATACAAAACTTCTTTTGGTGTGATAGAAACAATTTACAATTCGCCATAGTGCACAAAACCAAAAAACTAATTGACCAATTCAATAATTGACTAATTCACCTCAAATATCGAGCAATGTGTGAATGAGCCTTTTACAATCGACATCAACTACAGATTTAAGAACACAAATGAACGAAACCCAGTCCGAAACTCGTCCATAGACAACGGGCAAGAAAAAAAGTCTCAGAAATTTTCCAAAAAAACAAAAGACCAACTGGACCGAGCCAAAGACACGTGCATCAAGTATCACTTCACACCACAAAGCGTTTGGACTTTACAAAGCGTGGAAGTACGACGTCGACGCGCGCATCTCAGAGTGTCAGTGCTTGTTTACAGACACGGCCAGCAGGACGATCCAAGCAACCAACCTCTACTCGAATGTCAATATCTAGACAGATATCAATACGTTAACTGGGGGGAGGAGTAGGCGTGCGTAGACCTGGTTAAACGTGCTAAAAATGCTAGACACGTGATACAACATTACTAGTCGCGAGTTGGTAGGTCTCTAGTGATTCTTCAAAATAATAAGAATAGTAATCATTTAGAAAGTGCAGTTGTTGCCCATGGAGTCCGCAAATCACGACTACGGAAACATTTTGCTACATTACGATATATTTTGATACGTTACTGGCTCTTCTGGACTGCAGTAGAACGACTTTAAAGTCCAAAAAATAGCAAAATCGTACCTTCATTGGTATAAAACATTTTGGTATAATATTGGCAAACAGGTGGAGAGATTCACACCTGGTCATACTTTCTCTTTATCTGGACCTGTGTGCTTCATGGCCGCCGCTAATTAGCTTCCTGGTCTTCCGTAGGCCAGGATTTTTTTTTTGCATTTTAATGTTGTTTTTCGCTGTTGTTTATTTTAATGAGCAACTGTGCACTTTTCCAAAAATCTCCTCAGCAGTGTCACAGATCACTGAGCAGCCGGCCAGACGAAAGGCGAGCAGTATGTGCCTTACCTGTCTTCTCGGGTCGCCGCTGTGATCCTCTGCAAGACAGGACGGTGAACTTACGAAGACATTCGTGTGCGAACTCCCGACGCCAGAGTCCGCCTTTCGGCTTTCCCGTCGGGTCGCTCGCCAAATGTACGACGCGGGGGACTGACTCCCTACCCTCGGCGAGAGAGAAAAAAAGCGCAGCTTTCACGCGCACGCCGCGAGAGTAGCGCGTAAGCGTTAGCCGCGGCTAGTTAGCCAGTAAGCTAGCTGCCGACAGTTCAGCGGCTAGTGGGCAGTACTCGCTGCGGCCGTAGTAATGCCAGCTAAACCTGCTCCTCCAAAACTCCGCTCCGCTCGCAATGCGCTCGTCCTTCACCACCCGAGTTCAGCGGACGCGCCGGGGATGCACTCGACGCAGGGCAGTGGCCCCTACCAGCTGTCACGAACGTTAAGAGCCGACGTTTCGTGTCTCTAGTTCCAGCTCGGGTCTCTGCCCTCCGCCATTTTTCGCCCTCTACACAAACAAACAAGACAGCGCCGCTCACGCGCAATGACGCTGTGTGGAGTCAAGGGCGCGCGCCAAGGGGGAGGAGTCTCAGATGAATCTCTTGCGAGGCGTTTCGCTCGCGGCGCATAAAAATGCGCGTGTGAGTTTTTATGATTGAGTTGGCGTTGTGGCTGTTCAAATAGTATCTTCTGTGGACAACTATACGTGATCCTTGCATGAAAACGTAGTGCAACCGTAGTGGCGCGTAAACGAGATCACGATTAAAATGTCTGATATTGTAGAGGGGGGATTGAACGGACATCTTACGACATTTACGTTGGTTGTAGTTGCAAAACAGGACAGAAGTAGTTTGCACAAAGTACACCCCCTACTATTCGATACTCCCATTTGGTTCCGGTCACGTTAACGCCCACGGATCATTAACCCGTCAAGACCCGAGCAGGTCACATGTGATGCACATTGCACCTGGATGGTTCTCAAGCGTTTTCACTAGCTGGCCACTAATTTACCCAAAGGCAAAATTGGGAAGGCGACAAAGCCAGGATGCTATAAGTAAGCCTTGTTTTTTAGAAAATGGGGGCAGGGCACACAGCCACGTTGTTCTTGAGACAATAACAAAAAAGGAACAAGATACAAAGTATATATAAGAAAATAACAAAAACGAAAAAAAGTTCAGAATAATTCATAAATTTTTGATGGTACGATTTATTTCTTCAGACATAAATTTCTGTATCTCACTTCCTTCATGGTGTTTCTTAAAAGCACAGAAAGCATTTAAGTGTCGCTATCATGTCCGTTGTTATGAAGTGGCATAATTTCGTAATCAATAAAAGAATTGATGCCTGTTTGGATCAGTAAACACCTTGCACTACCAGTTAACCATTTGTTGTTGAGTATATTACATAATGCCCAGGAGACGCATGCGCAGACAGAAGCGACTTAAAGCCCGATCCCACACGACATATTCAATCATTTTGTAGACGAAACTTTTCCATATTACTAATATGGTTCAAAATGCTTTTTGAGTCTCACGAGTAACCGAAGTATCAATGCACTGCATAACGCAGGACTATTTATAGAATTTGTAGACAAAGAGTAGACAAACAGGAATGAAATCCTAATTTTATGTTCCTGGTCCCATGATATGGATGTTTTTATATTTTTTCTCATGTTACGTTTTTATGTAACTTCAAACGTAGCATGTTTAGAGTCGAGTTTTTGTCAATAAAAATGATAAATGTACCTGTACACGTCTGATTGTATTTTCTGAATGTATGTAATGTTTTGAAAGCTAACGTGAAAGCTGTATGCAACATGGTGTAGTAGTTCCATAAGCAGTGATGGAGGAAAGTATTTCATCATGCACCATATGAATTGCTCCATCTTTGCTCGACCGTACAATATATTTCGCCTAATTGTTTTATTTAAAAATGAAGTCTTCTATAAGAGATGTTTATATAGTATTCATTGCTGGAGTCAGATTAAGTTGTCTAAATGTGCACTTCTTGTGGTAAGAATTTGTCGTAATTTTTTGCCACATATAGAAGTGAATAACGGTCAGTATTAGTTATGCAATATGTAGGTGTTTTCCATGCAATATTTAGACCCAGCAGACCTTAAGCCGGAATCTGCAAACTACTAACACTGGCGATACCCCACAACCAGGTACATACGAATGAATAATGAATAAGAATTTTAGCTAGAATACCGATGACTTAATTATTATTTGTGGGAAATACTGAGGCTAGTTTATAAAAATATGCAACTTTTTCTCCAATACACACCGCACATTAGTGCAGACAAGACAGATATATTCGGATATCAAAACTGTTCAACTCAGTAAGTTATCTGTTGGTTATGAATACGTATATTTTACTCCTTATTGTACCACTACGTTATACAGAGTGCGTAATGAATTAAACAGGACGGTAAACCACACATAAACTAGTGTAGACCTATTTGCATTTTCCGTGTGTGTGTCTGTGTGTGTATAGCACATTCATTTAAAATTAATAAAATTAATATATAACGCATGAGAGGCAAACGGCCGGGTCTTTGACATTCATGCATTGTATCAGTGCCAAGTAGTACGACGTAAAAAACAGACTCATTTGCAATATTTTACGTTCGCGGTAATTCGTTTATAGCAATATAACTTTATCATAAAAATATGTATGTATATTAACTGTACACCATATAATGTATGCATTTTAGCTGAGCTTAACCTTGAAGCAGTATCTAAAGAGAGTTTTCATTCCCTCCCATGCTCTAGGTGGCATTAATTCGTCTTCCTGTCGCTTTTCTTAGTAAATACGTCACCAGTGTGCGACCTGATGTTCGTGAAGTCCTCAAAAATGGCGGAGTCAGAGTATGTATCTGTTTTAGTTGTTTTATAATCTCAGTCCATCTTATATTTTAGGGGTGATTTATCTGATAAATATTAGAAGCACTAATTAATATTGGCGATTGGAGTCTTATAAGCGCAATATTGTGCGTAATTTTACAAGACAGTCAAACTCATTTCACATGTCTTAGGTACTTACTGGTTGGGTTCTATTTCTTCATTTCCAAAGCATGGTCTAACACTGTTTAGCCATTTTAGTTTACAGCAGTATTTAACAGATAAAAGATATTTGTCATTTAATGTTTAACTGTAATTAGTCTCATTGCTGTCAAGTGACACTTGAATATCAATGTCTGGTAATAAACAGTCATACAACGATTAGTTTCATTCATGGTTTATAATATTTCTACTAGACGATTAGTTTGCTTTATTTTTCTTCTTGCCTGGCTACTTTAGTTTGAAAAAGATTATTAAGCTGGTTCCAGAGAATCTTCTCAAGAGGAGGAAGGCTTATCAAGCGATCAAAGCTACAGAAGCTAAGCTAGCGCTGCAGCAGAAAAGAAAGGTAAGTGACGTGGTCAACGCTGAAGTTGCTGCACTGCAAATGGCCACGTTATGAACTGTTGAGCTGATCTAGAAGCATATTTTGTGCAGACTGCAGCAGATTTAGAATTTCAGTGTATTGCTCCCGGATTAAATGTATGATTTCTACAAGCTTCTGTTTACTCTTGGTGGCTTCTTCTTTTGTAGAGTTTAGTGTTACCTGTTTGCCTTAAACATGAAATTATTGAAGTAATAATGTATTACTTTTAAGGCTAGACAAGGGGAAAATGTGTTCACTTTTTCTGGGTGGGTTTGGAGTTGCTGTGAATCTGTCATACTTCATTCTGCCCTACTGAAGGTTAGTGTGAAATGCACATCCCTGATTCCAGATTCAGCGTGGTCGCCCTGTGAAGTTCAAGCGGTTGGAGGAGTTTTTGCACGAGAGCAAGCAAAAACGCCGAGATGACATTCGCTTGAAGTTGGCCAGCCGCATGAGGCCCCCAGCCCTGCCTCCTGCCAAGAACCGGCTGGCCTTCGTGGTCCGCATCAAACAGTACGTCTCTTAACGTGGCTGCTTCCGTCTGCGGTGTGTTTGAGTCAGGGGGATGCTCTGTGAGTTTTTGCCTGTGTAGACCTCGGTCTCACTGCGTCTATGCTGGGTGTGGTGCTGTCTGTCCCTTCTGCAGAATCAAAGGCGTCAGTCTTGAAGTCAGGAAAGTTATCCAGATGTTTCGTCTGAGGAAGATATTCAGCGGCACCTTCGTTAAGATAAGCAGGACTTCCTTGATCATGCTGAAGGCTGTGGAACCCTATGTGGCCTGGGGGTGAGGAGTCGGGGTCTCGGCACTGCCATTGACGCATGCCTTTTGTGTTGTTTTTGACTTATGCAGGTTAAATACGCGTTGTTTCTTCCCTAGACAAACAGCCAGACTAAACTAGGAATGCAAGTTTCTTAGCATTGGGTTTATCAGACGTTCTTGAAACATTCCCGTCTCCCTTTTTACTTTATGAGACTGTTTCTTTGTAGTGAGACCTACTCTTTCATGTTCAGTGTGGAAATGCTGAGTTTTAAATATTGAATGGAACAATTTGACTGGAACAACAAATAGTTAAAAAAATATGTAAGAAGTTTTTTTTAAAAAATGCTATACCATAAACTGTAAAAATCTGCAGTTTTCTTTGTTTATCTTTTGTTGTGCAGTGCTGATTGTGCTTAAGAAAATACGAGGCAGTTTTTTTTTTTGATATGGCACTTATGTGCTTCTCAGCCAGATGTGCACTGGTCACCCTTTTTTTTCTTTCCATGCTCTGATTGGTCAGTTTAAAAAAAAAAAAAGCTTCTGTTTTACCTTATTAAAGTTAGTACTGGTGGACTGCAAAATAGTATAGGACTAATGAAGGGTGTATTTGCATTAAATGAGTGAGAAGGAAGAGGTGGGACACATGAATTTAAATGGTAAATGTGTTTGTGAATTGCCAGATTTCTGTATGACTTCTGTGCTGGATAAGTAGCATTTGATGACTACCTTACAATTTACATAAAATGACTTGGATGATTCCCTAAACTCAACAGATTCCCCAACCTGAAGTCGGTACGTGAGTTGATTTTAAAGAGAGGAAAGACCAGGATTAACAATAAGGAGACTCCTCTTACAGACAATGCCATTATCGAGGAGCATTTGGGTAAGTATAGTATTTCATGTGTGAAGCTGTTACAGGTGGCGATGGGACACTATTAAAACTTAATTTAAATGTTTATGTTTATTAAAATAGGGAATGAAATTATATGCTCTCTTGCAGGGAAGTATGGGATCATCTGCCTTGAAGACCTCATCCATGAGATATTCTCCACTGGGATGAACTTTCGAGTGGTCAATAACTACTTGTTGCCGTTCCCACTGTCTGTGGCGCGACATGCAGCGAGGGATAAGGCTGGCTTGATGCGTGATATAGGGAATTCGGGTGCCAGAGGTGAGGACATCAACAAAATCATCAGACTGCTCAACTGAAGAAGTGGAATTGCAAAATATCGCAGGACTGACCATGTGACATTGAAACAGATATTTGCTGTCTTTAGCACAGCAAATGCTTTTTTTGAATTTCATTTTATATCACTATAGTGATAGTCTGACATCTGCAAGAAAATTGACAGAAAATATTTTTAAACTTCAAGAACTGGGTATTATTTACCAACAATGCCAGAGCCCCCCAAAAATGAGGTCATGAACTCGTTCTGGCTTCTTCATCCATGATGGCTTTTCCAGTATTTCTCTGGGCTGGTTCAGTCAGTGATGGAAGTGGCTGTTTCAGTGGCTTCCTTGTGGCATCAGGAAAAGGGTGTCTGGTTTTCCAGACCAGGTAGCATGACTGGCATGCGGCTTCCCAGGCAGCCCCGGCCGGTTTGACGAGTTCTCAAGTTCTGCGCTCCGTTTTCATCCGTGAGGAGTGCAGTTCGGAGGGATATGTGTATGTATATTCGCCTACAGCACATGTGTAAAGGCCTGAACGTCCTGGGCAGAACGCGGGGAGCCGGTAGACCTGCTGATGTCGATCGTTTTGCAAGTTGTGATCAGAAAGCACCCGAACTGAACACTGAGGAAGGCATGTGACGTGCAGCGGGACGTCACTTGTTTGTGAATCCCAGCCCTCCTGCACTTTTTTTTTTTTTTTTGCATCGAAGAACCTGACTTCTGATTGGCTGTTTTTACAACCTCCCATTCTTGGCTTCAGAAGTAGAAAACTTAAATGCCTGTATTCTCTATCATTTTCTTTTTTAAAACTGTCATAATGAATTTGATTATCCTGCAGGATTTTTTTTCCCCTCAATAAAATGTAAACTAATACACCAAGAGGTCTGGTCTACCTGCTCACAGCTCTAGAGTACTGAAATGTATGTGGTTAAATGTATTATTCGTGGTGATGTCATCTGTGTTGCGCTCTTGACACATTTGTGATGAAAAGTGCTGAATAATGAAAAGTCATCTGGCTCAGTTATCCAGCTTTGGTTTTTATATATGCACTTCTAACAAGTTTACTTTCAATGTTTTTTTCCTGAAGTCATTCAGATGAAGTACCTTCTTCAAAGGTGCCATTCCTCAAACCCCCCCTCCCCCCCGTAATGGTCTATAAACCATATTTGGTCACTTTACAAACACACAACCAGCAAGCTAGTCTATTGGCTACAAATGATCTTTGCTTAAAATCTTAAGATTTTTAATACCCAAAGTCCTAACTCCAGGCAATAGTTACAGTTTCAGAACAACTCGCTTATTGCAGTAAAGTTGGCACTTTTCCATTAAGTTGTTTACTGATGTTTACTACTTACACTGCACTGTCAGATTTAATCAGTAACTTAATCAGCATTCCTACAAGATTAGTGGATGATTCAAATTTGCAGTATATGAAACCAAACTCTATTCTATGCCATTGGTCAGCATTCTGTCCAATCACAGCACCAGTTGCTGTTGCTGAGGCAGTTGCAATTCTATTTCTGTAACAATGTGAGAAATACATTTTTCCAGCTTTTTTGCCACTGGCTGCTCAGTGTCACATTCATTTTAACGTGGAGGTTACTAATGAAAGTGAACTGAAATGCTCTAAACTCACTGGAACCACATTAAACGAGAGACAGCATGATACTGGCAGTTGATTCAAAATAATCTATTATAATCATATTTTTGCATGTTTTTTTAACCCATCTATCAAAGTATGTCTAGTTTAGTCATCACTTGGAAAGGTAGGTCTGCCAGATTTGCTTACTGATTAATGCTCATTTCAGCTGTCTTGAGGTTGTACCAGGAAAGTCAAGTTTTTCCACAGTGGCAATCAAGATGGTGCATGTCATCGTTTATCACGGCTAAAGATTAAACTCTGAGGTGACTTGGTGATTAGGACTGTTGCCTCACATCTAGCGTTTGTATGTTCTCTCCATGGTACGTGAGTTTCTTCTAGCAATTAGGCTAACTGGCATTTCTATGTTTCCCCCAGCATATGACTGCATGCATGCATGACTGTGTCCTGCACTGGTGTAGCATCTGGGCCAAGGTGCATCCCAACCTGGTGTCCAATGCTACCTGGTTGCAGTCACACACCCCCATTCGCAATCATGAGCAGTATAAGCAGTTAGAAAATGGTTGGATTTAAATATCTCAGTAGATTGTCCCATTCTCGCCAGTGTGGGGAAGCAATAAAAAAGGCCAATAGGATGTTGGGGTATATCTCCAGGTGTGTGGAG
>JAODJX010000041.1:7129665-7148586 GCA_026776945.1 Isichthys henryi
GCCCCGCCTCATCATATTACCCAAGCCTTTTGTTGAAGTAACAAGGCCTGCTCCCTGGAGGGTGACCCATTGACTGTGAGGCTATAAAAGACTCACTGGGACAATGTTTCTCTGGGGTCCTCTGGGACCACCAGACAGTCCATGTTTTTGCTGGGAGGGAGCAGAAATGTGGGCCGTCTTGGGGCTCCCCAAGGACTTGGTTGAGAAACTCCGCATTAGGATAAGTGACACATATCTGGCACAGACCTGCTCAGATCAAAATTTTCTCACCACAGAACATAAATTTTGGATCACTTGATGTACTTGCAAATGAATGAATCTGTTCAACTTGTGTTTACAAGAATCTTCCCAGTCTTTATAAAAAAGAATGTGCATTCTTATTAAGTCCAATCTGTCGGGTTTGTATAACAATTAGTTGTGATTTGTAAAAATCCTATTTTGAAATATATCTGCGTATCAGAGAGTCAAGGAACGCTTCTGAACTCATTATTCATGATCCTGAATCATGAATCTTGAATCCGTCATATGCTCCTGTACTCACAGACGTGTCTTCCAGAGTCTTCAGCCGTCTCCTTCCATCTCCTTGTTCAGGTCCTGCTATATGGTCTTTCCCTGCCAGCAGATTGTCCTGGCGATGGGCTGCCTCATGGGCCTGGTGATGTTTGCTCGTTATGGTGAGGACAGCCCCTTGGACAAGGGGTATGTTTTCTCAAATGACCAGGTTAGTCCAAATTGTTTGGCTGGAGCCTTAAGTCTTTGTGGGCTTGTTTGTTCTGTCCGTGCAAAGTGGTTTGGAGAAGCAAGTGTCCTTGGCCCATGATTATCTCCCACCCTCAATAAATAATCCGTCCTTAATTTTGACCTGTTCCCTCCTTCAATCTCTGGGAACGAAACTTATAAAATATTCAACTATTACAGATGTAAGGCAGGGACATTCACTTATAGTCCTGAACGGGCTCTTTTTAAAGATGTTAAATGGATTTGTTCATGATGGCGAAATTATTCAGGTGGTTCTGTGCCTAGCCGGTAGAAAAAAAAAATCTACTGTAGTTGAAGACTGCAAATGTTCTAGAAATGGGTTAGTTATGCTGTTTATGCATCCTTCTCTCCTGTAGATGGTTCTATATTTTGTCATGGACGTGCTGCAAGACCTGCCAGGCCTTCCTGGTCTCTTCGTCGCCTGCTTGTTCAGCGGAGCCCTCAGGTACAGACCCTGTAAGGACATGAGAAATTTACAGATGAGAGGAGGCCATTTGGCCCATCAAGCTCGTTTGGGGAGAGCTTAACTAATAGCTCAGAGTTGTTCAAATCTGATCTAGCTCTGATTTAAAGGAACCCAGGGTTTTAGCTTGCGCTACACTAACAGGAAGACTATTCCATACTCTAACTACGCGCTGTGTAAAGAAGTGTTTTCTCAAATTCGTTTTAAAATGTTCTCCCGCTAATTTCCACCTATGGCCACGAGTTCTAGTATTTAAACTAATATTGGAGTAGCCATTTAGCTGAACAGCATCCAGACCTGTTAGATTGATAATGATAAACCTGCACGAGAACTCTATTGGTCAGAGAAAATTTGGTATTTAAACAAAAAAACCTACATCACATGTTATATGCTCGCTGTAATGGACTGATTTAAAAATCTTATCAGTGACCAGAAGGGGGTGCTGTGACCTAGTGTTGCTGCATCTGTACTGATTGTATTACCCTACACAGCACAATCTCGTCTGCCTTCAATTCCCTGGCCACGGTGACCATGGAGGACCTGATAAAGCCTTACTTCCCCACGATGACGGAGACCAGGGCGACGCTGCTGTCCAAGGGTCTCGGTCAGCAGTGGTTTATTCTCCCAGTTTGGCACCATCCATATTTGTTCAGCATCCACAGCAAAGGACCTCAGGGAATTAATCCTACAATATTGAGTCCTAAGTTAATTTTCTTGACCTCTACAATGGCAAATGGCCAAAATATCGCTTAGTAGACTGTACTCAACAGTTGGGATGTTAAGAGACGTGAAGTTAAATTGAATTGGCTGGCATGTCCTTAATTGTTAGGCTATCTTCTAATGCTTAGTAACGTACCCTAAGGACTTCACTGCTATGGACCAGTATGTAAACATACTGATGATGTTTCCCATCTGTGTTATGGTTACTTGGATCTATTTTGTTTTGCCAGTATGTTAAACTGAAACCTTCTTTTCTTTCAGTTACTACTTGCTGTTTGCCCTCTGACCTTTTGTTAAGTTTTCCATCTAGAAATATGATGAAGTGGATCAGTTTTGTTATGACAGGTCTTCCCCTTCTGGGCCTGGAACCTGAAGCTAACTGGCTCTTCCCTTCCTTCTTCCCCTGTGCTGGTGCAGCTTTGTCCTATGGGCTAGTGTGTCTTGCCATGGCGTACATAGCCTCCCAGATGGGATCTGTACTGCAGGTAATGTGACCGTCGGATGGCCGATGCACCTCTGGGTGCAGTGAGTAGTATGCGTTCCTCTTCCTGTCACACTTGCCTGCTTAGGAATCCTCCTGTTTTCGATCACGTACCTTCCCTTTGTCCTTGTCAGAGCGTGGAAATGAAACCATTATGATGGCATTAAAACTGATATAAAATTCTCCTTCCCTTCCCCACCCCATGGCACGACCCCTTCATCTGCCAGGCGGCACTCAGTATTTTTGGGATGGTAGGGGGTCCCCTTCTCGGCCTTTTCTGTCTTGGAATGTTCTTCCCATGGGCAAACTCTGTGGTAAGTGCTGATGTCATTTCTTTCTAGTCAGACGTTGGGCTTTGAAAGTCTTTTCTCATTGGCCGAGATACAAGAAACGGCTACAACCAAATGATTGAGCCAAAATGAACAAAAACTGACTTCAGGTTGTGTCTCCCTGAGTATCAAAATTTGTGTTGAGATTTCAGATTTATGAGTCTGAAGACCAGCCTTGTTCTCAAAATGAGTGACCGTGTTGTGCATCCCTTCAGAGCTGACCTCATAGCTGTGTCCCCTCCCAGGGTGCCATAACTGGGTTGGTGGCAGGTCTGGTCATGGCCTTCTGGATCGGGATCGGCAGCTTCATGTCCCGCTTCCAGTTAGCCCCTTCACCAACTCTCATGCCCGACACCGGCAACCTCACCTCTATTGTCACTGCTGTCACAGCCAAATCCAGGCAAGGGTTAAGGAACTAGCTATGGTAGAAAAATGCTGAATTATAAACCCGTTAACTGAATTGTTAAGAAGCAGTTTTGGAAAAAATCGTTAGCAATTGTGTTATTGATGAAACGCATCAGTAATAAGTCACCAATAAGCATCAGAAAGTCTGTAGCTCTTAGCCTGCGATGTGTGCTATGGTCAGTATCCCAGACGATCCCTAAAAGGTGTCTCTTGTGGAGCAGGCCGACGGGTCTTCGGGCTTTATACTCTCTGTCGTACATGTGGTACAGCGTGCACAACTCCACCACCGTGATTGTGGTTGGCCTGATCGTCAGCCTGCTCACGGGTAAGCCCCACCTGCCCATCCTCCTCAAGCTGCTCCCCCTACCCCTGCTTAACCACACCCACCACCCTCACCGCACTGTACTGCCACCCATCAAAAAGAACACCACCCTCAGAACACACGCAGCAGATGGGAGGATGCAGGTCTGCTCAGCAGATACTCCTGTGCTCTGGTCCAGGTCCCATGAAGGAAAAGGACGTTACTCCTGGCACTGTGTACCCTGTGCTGGGTAATCTGCTGTTCTTCCTGCCCGAACACTACAAGGAAAAGCTGTGTTGCGTGACACCGCTGCAGCCAAGGTCACCACCTGTACAGGTTTGTCCCTCAAACTCCTACGATTCAGTTTCTGGTTCAGTAAAGAAATTTAAAGAAGCTTCTGGGGATGTCGTAACTCTACACTTTTGAATTTGGACTTATAGCAAACGGTGTGAGGATTTAAGATCGGGGCTTCCTTGACAGAAGGTGTGTCTGTCTTCGTGTGTCTGCGTCTGTCTATGTCTCAGTCGAAGGCAATAGATACAAAGCCGTACCAGATGGGCCAAAAGGAGGGCAATGGAATGATCTACCACAAGGAGGTAGACAGGATTGAGGAGGAAGAGGAAGAGTTGTCGAAGGAGGAGACTACCATTCCTACCTGCGACATAACCCACAAGGTTGTAGAGACAGCATTGTAATACCACCCCCCGCTCCCCATCGCCCATCCCCAACCTACCTGCATAAATGTTCTGGCAAACATGCTGAGCTCCTCTACCCTTTCTGGTGAAGGGGAGGGGTCTAGGAATACCATTGTCATCTGCACATGAAACGCAGGTCATTAGGACCACAGACTGTAGACTATTGTACAACTTGGCCAAACTCTAAAGCTACACTGTAGGGCGGCCAATTGTCTGCACGTCCTGTGATTAAAAAAGACAGCCAATCATGTTTGGACTATGGAGACACTCTACGGTTGTCCGTGGGGAGTTAAAATGCACACTGGTACGAGTGCTGTTCTCACCAATATTTGCATACCGTCTTTGTAATTCACGAATATGCATCAATCACTGTGAGAAAAAATTGAATTAATAACTCCACTGTAAAAGATCCTAGACCTTAAACTTCACGCAAGTTGTTGGCATGAATCTACCGAAGAACTGCTTTCTAATTGGAAGCATCAACTATAAACATAAAGATTTAAAAAAAAAAAAAAAGATGTTCAGAGATGTGCCATTTATGAGCGAACTCCAGTGTGTGAAAACTGGGGAAACGCCGTCCACTTCTGCAGATACTCTCAAAGTGGAGGAACATGCTTTGCTTTAGCTTTATAGATTCTGGAATAATCAAAGCTGATTAGTCTGGACCTTCAACGAACCTGTTTTGAAAAGGTTCCTCAGGGGTCAGGAGTTCCACCTGGTTAGCGGAGAGCAAAGATTGTGTTAGACATAGGGTCACCGTAGGCTTGGCTCAATATTTGCTACTGGTGTCCCCTGTATCGTTAATGGAAGGAACTGGAGTTCCCAGTATGACTGGGGTCGGGTTTGTGGTCTGGGGTCTTGTGTTATTGAGTGCCTCTCTGACCTAACCTCAAATGTTTTCATTTTTTCATTTTGTTAATAAAATTACATCATGGTCAGCAAAGGGGAGAAACACGACTGTCCATGTGAAAGTTTGAATATCTTGCTTGTGTGAATTATCTACATCCAGCAGTCCTGCAAAGTACAGAGTTCATCAGTGCCTGGTCCTGACTGGAATTCTTATACAACTATATTTGACAAAGCGTTGTTTCGCGTGTGAGTGTAGAAGCTGAGTAACTGGACTGGTTTAAACTGCATATGTAATGATGTTTTGCGTGGTTTGTAGAAGAACGTGTTTATGTCTGATGGTTTCCTTTCATTTCATGAAGCGTTCTGTGAAAACGACTCTTTTGAGCGTTTTGTGTGTGTTAAATCTGTGTGTTATAAGAAACCATGTCAAACTCGTACTTTTTATTAGACTTGTCTTTATTTTTGCGATATATTGATGTAATTGAGTAATTGTGTTAGATGTCATGTAAGTTGAAGTGAATGAGTGCTAGAACTTCATATTAATGGTATTATGTCAGTAATTATCGTCAGCAGTTTCTTGATGCATTTTTTGAAGGTGAATGGATTGATTTTAATGAATCTCTTCTTAGCAGTCTCTCCTGTTTTGGTCCATGTTTAGGCATTGTGACAAGCGCTTTGCCTTTCTTGGACGCAGCTTTGTGAGTGAGCCGTCTCACTCGGTCATGCCTCCTGAACTCAAGCCATATTATCTGGTTAGTGACCCTTGACTGTGTGTGATCGCTGCTTGTGTACCTCAAGGCTTTATTTCCTTGAGCCTGTCGCAGAAGTCTGTGCCGCGATTAAACGACAGCGTTGACCATTCCCCTCAGCAGGCTCGGACGACCTTGCGGTTTCAGATAACCTTTTGGTCGTCACTTGGTTATTGATTTCTTTGTGAATGTTTTATAATGAGTTGAGAGTTGAGGTGGAACTACAATCAGATCATCTTTTGATCTAGTTTGGAGAGCTGTTGTCCAGGGCGGGGTGGGGAGGGGGGTAGCGCTTTTATCTGTCAGAGTGTGTTTTTCTCAGTGTTCTCTCTCTGTTGGCAGCTTCCTCGAAGTTCAGGACATCCAGAATAATCTGGTTTGCTTTACTCATGTCCCCAAAGACCATTTCAGCACTGACGTTCTGATTTTCAGATTGAGTTAAGCATCAGTTGTTGGACTCAGTTGTAACAGTCCTTTTAAAGTGTATTGTTATAAAGTAACCACTGAAAAATTCTATTTTATTAATGGGGGGGAAGATATTGTATGTTGGATAAGGGGACCGTTAAGTTGAGTTTTTATTTGTCCGTCCCTGAATTTTGCTTCAGACCCTGTGGAGTCTGTGTGTAAAGTGTCACAAGCTACTTCTTGTGAAGGATCGTACTTGCAACATGCACTCAATGCCTGGCCCGCACATGGGGATATTTAGATTTTTGACTTTTTGAGATTTGACTGGCTGTTGTATCACAGCTGAAAGCAGATGCACCTTTTTATTTGTGCAATTGTACCGGGAGCATTTCAGTAATTCATTTATTTCTGCTTTAGATTGTGACGTAGTTCAGCAATATTAACATAAACATATATAAACTGTTGGACGAATTGCCAGGGCTTCTGGAAGACAGTAACGGCATATGTTTGTGACACTGTGCCATACGTCCGAACTATCATGCATTCCAAAAATTGGTTACGTCTCTCTTTTTTTCCACCAGTGGAGCCGTGCCGTTCATCCTGTTCATTCACTGTTGCGGCATAAGTACAAAAACCTGATCACACATTGTATATTTTTGTAGCTGCCCCCTAGTGGTGGGCCGACAGTGAAAGAACAGGATGAAATAAACATGCCCTAGTACATTCATGCACTGTAAGCAAATAGTGAAGTGATACACAGACGTAACTAGAAAGGTGGAGCGTATTTGTGTCGAGGGGCTATGTGATGAATGTGACGTGACTGACCTTCACTGAGAGGCACAATGGAAACATTGACGGTGGTCATTTGGTAAATTAATTGTTTGTAAAATGAAAATTTATTAATTTGATTTTTAATTATTTGTGACCTTTTTTCAAAAAAATAAATCTAAATGTAATTTTCACTACGTGCATTTCTTTATTTTGATTCTGTTTTTTTGTGTGATTTATGCTCCTGCGTCCTGATTGCACAAGAAAAATTAAGTGGTTAAACTTCCTAAATCTCTCCTGTCGATCGATCAATCAGCAGCAGTAAGTTTTGCCGGTCTGTGACATTTTTGCACACTTCTTTGGTCCGTGTGATACATTTAGCAGGGCCTTCGCTGAATTCGATTGTCCTGTTTGCCCAGAGGAGGAACTGTGAACTGGCAAAGAGGCTGGGTGACCCGTAGAGCCGGGCCCTGGCTGGACATTGCCAGATTCAGAAAGTTCAACATCAGCACCTCGGCAGTACCAAGTACCATACTTACCAGTCATGGCTGTTTGGACCAGGGAAATTTTACATGTTGATAATAAAATGAAAAGACCATTTATAGCCAAGCTTGGAAGGCAAAGGTATTCCCACCCACAGCCAGACACAGACATACAACATTCTCTACCCCCCCCCTCCCCTTTAACTTCTAATTTAACTTCTTTCCATGCAGCTGCATGTTTCCTCTCAGGGGGATGGCTGTTATCAAGCCCCTGCTTTCCCCCCCGACTCTGCACATTTCACGTGGGTCACGGTGACTTTTGCATCCTTCGGTCATGTGGTCACACAGTCACATGACCATCTGCTTGAGAACATTGGGGTATGGCCGCCTCAACCCCCATTGCTGCGGAGACCTTTGCTGCAGTCATGTCAGTCCGCTGGGCCAAAACAAGTGTGTCTCCCCCTCTTGCTGGTATCTGCTTACTCTTCTCACACCAACTCCTTGGTGACATTCCAGACCTTTCTCCTACTCTTCTACCCTGCGTCTCTCAACGCTTATTTGTTTAGAGGTTGTCCTTGTCCAGAGTGACTAGCATAGCTTGAGATCTATATACTCTGTCACCACTCATACTATTAGATATTAGAAGTGTTAAAATCCTGAACCTCTGTACTATTTGCTCTGTCTGATGCATTTACCCTCTACAGGGAGCTACACCCACTTGCTAATTGGTACCGATCTGATTTCTGGCATTTGTAGAAATGAGGATTTGTACTGTCACCCCCCCCCCCGGACAAGCCAAGGAGATGGGCCAGGTCGGGTCATAAATTCACCCAGAAGTCAGAAAGCAAAGTACATAATGAGCATGAGATACCAAAGTTATTTGCAATTAATTTCCAAAATTAAACTTGGTGTTTGCCATCTTGAAGCCCAGTTGTCTATTCAGTAACTTATTGTCGTGGAGATTAATATTAAATCACTTCACGATGAGTAAAAGCTGTAAACGGAAAATCACAAGAAGGGATTTGTTTAGTTTATAGGTCGTCTCTGTGTGAAATGGTTGGTTCTTTGATTTATTGTGTCACAAACACGTAAAAGCTGATTGACCATTGGCTCCGTTGGCTGGGCCTGTGGACTTGCGATGCCCTAAAATTAAACAATTCTCACTCCTGCCATTCTGCTGTTGTAACCCTTGCCTTTGTAACAATGCTCTTCCAACTTTGTTCTGGTCATAAAAAGGAGGGAGAAGGCAGCGTTATCAGGCCTGCCAAACAGATTTACTGTGTCAGCCTTGACCGCTAGTCCGCCAGGCTCTTCACGGCCCCTCGTGAACCAAAGAGTGTACACTAGTGAGCCTGGGCATGCTCCGCCCTCCTAGAGGTGCTCACCTGGCTGGAAGGGTTACCACGGTTTGGTGGGGTTTTACTTCTCTGGTTGGCAAGGATTTTGCTGGGAAGACCTTCACAGGAAACACTTACCCGCTTTTAGTGAGAGGCACAGCTTTGTAAATCACATGGGAAAAGGAGTGAAGGGGAGAAAAAAAAAGCAAAACAAGCCAGAGAACACAAATCAAATAACTACAGTGGCTTTATCTCCCATCCTTCCTTTCCAGATGTTTTGGCCGGTAGCTCCTCAGCCCGAACGTGATGCCTTTGAAATGTGGCTGTTTTTGGTGCAGGCTTGTGGCTTTGCAAAAATAGGAATCACACAAACTTCATAACAATGGACAAAACGTAACGCAAATATATTTCGGTGTTTTATAGTGTTTATGTCGTAATAACAAGCTATCACACATATTACACGAGTAGCATAGCTTACAAATGGTTACATGGTTACCTTTTACATATACAGTATATATATATATATATATATATATATATATATTAGCTTGCCCTGCTTGTTACAGAAGCAGTAATTCAAAACCCAGATATTTTAAATCCAAAAGTGTAGCTACCTTATTAGAAATCGGAAAAAAACACTTTAAAACTTGGACTGTTCCTTTTCCAAAAAATCAGGCACCATGCATAAATTAAACTCACCATGTCAAATTGTTAAATTAAAACTCACGTAGAAGTTCTGATCAGTGCTTGAGCGATGGCCTTGTAAAATGCGGCTCGGCGTGCCAGAAAAGCAGCCGTGTCGTGTGAAAGTTGCCTGCGTGTCCCCGAAAGTTGCCAAGAAACCCTTATGACCATCCTCCCTGCTTATCTGAACCAACGCCGATCTACAGTGCAACATGTAAAATTAACAACAGCAAAAAAGAGAAATTATTCTATTTTATTGTATCCTCTAAAAAAGTGTAAACCCCGAACACTGTCAGAGTGAGAAGATAAGGGGGAAAAACACTTGCTTTAAAAATAACTTCATAATGAAGTTCTAGGCCCATATACATTTGTGCAATGGCCTGTGTGCCTGATAAGTAAAATGTCAATCTAGTCAAAAGTGCCGTCAATCTTCTTTGCAATTCATCTTACATTACAGGAATTTCATTTCCTTTTCATCTCAGGCATCGCTAAAATGGCTGTTCATTTCTCATTGCATCCCATCAGAATGATTGACTTGCATCCAGAAATTAATAACGAGAAATTACTCAGACTGCTCCTCTGCTGTGAAACTGGGTAATAATTTCCTGGGTTGTTCAATTTCTGTGGCCGAGGTCAGGGGTCAGCGGGGGGGCATCATCTACCCCCGAAATCCCCGTCTGCCTGGTCGACACCCCAGACAGCATCTCCTCCACGTTTCCGCAGTACAGCAGGGATCGCATGGGCCATTTCTGGAGAGGGAGGGGAGGCTCTACGTTTGTGTTTCACCTTTCACACGGTCAACCAAGGATAGGCATGAGTATAAATGTGGACTTACAGATTCTGGAGTTGAATTCAGGATGAATGCAATGGCTTATGGGTTAAAAAGCCAGGAGAATGGCCGGACGTGAATAGAGGGTAGGCCAAGACAGAATGACTCACCTTGACAGGGTGGAGGTATCCCCCTGCCTTGCATGGCCCCGTTTGTTCAGTCATGCCCCCTCCCTGGTCCAGGGTCTGGGAAAGATGAGCGATGTAGTTGGTGGCCAAGACCAGCACATCTAGCTTGGAAAGTTTGGTGTCAGGTGGCACGGAGGGCAGGGCGGCTTGCAGGCTGCGGAAGGCCTGCCTCAGGTTCCTCACGCGACTCCGCTCCCGGGCAGCATTTTCAGGAGATGGCTGCGGCCTCAGAACCCTGGACTGGATGCTTGAGCCAGACATGCCCTGGAAGGGAGAGCGGGATGAGGGACCGGTGAGGAAAAGAGAGTTTGGCCTCACCTTGCATCTTTATCTATGGCTATAAAAAGATTTACGTTGTCCTGAAGATGTTCAGATGAGCCAAATGTTTACGTAGTAAACAATGTACTAGTTCAAATGTAACAACACCACATTAAGAAGTTTGGATGTTTGTCACATATGAACATTTTAGCTTTGGTGTAAATGGTGTTTTACATCCAGAGATTGTCTATGTTTGATTTTATTTAACTGTAGCAATAAATATACCAGCAAAAGATCTATTTTTCCAACTGCAGTAAGGGAGAGGAAGACAACAGAAATGATTTGTATCTCTGCTCTGATGCCTTGCTTCACGGCTGCCAATCTAGTGTACAGCTTCTCTTACTGTAGCCTCTCCATCATTTGAAATCGTGGAGCGATCGGTTAGTGGCGTATGACCTCGTGGTCCCTCTGACCTAGAGCCACGGTCCCTTCGCACCTGACCACTCCGTCGCCAAATCTAAGCCCAGAACGTGGCGACATCTCTGCGCTAAACTCACCAACTTCTTGGGGTCCCGTTGGGCCGAGTTCCTGAAGCCGTATATCCCCCCCTGGCTGGACAGCATCCCTGGTTCCACTTGGAGGATCTCTGTGAAGGTGGTGGCTGAGGTGCCCATGTCGAGATGCCTGTCCACCATGATGAGCCTCCCAGCCTCCCAGATAGCCTCTGCTCACGGCACTTGGAGCTCCTGACGACAGTCCGGCTCTGCAGGGCGTCCTTCCTGTGCTGGGATCCCCGTGCCTAGCCATCCAGCCGCACCCCCACCCCGCCTCCTTCCCTCCCTCCCTCCCCTTGCCCTTATCTGGTGAGGTAATGAGGGGATCTTCAAGTGGGTCTTATCTCCCGCGCAGCCGCCGCTCTGCCTCCCCCAGGCACTTACTGCCAAGGGAGCAGCCCCAAGGGAATGGCAGTGTCCCGGAACAGACCTGGGGAGCTTGAGAAATGTTCGGGTCCGGCCACAGCTATGGGCTATGGACCCCCAACTCCATGGTTTCAAATATGCCAGCAACTCAGTGGACAGCAGGTGGCATTGTAGCTAAGGAGCTAGATTTGTGCTAAAACGGGCTATATAGTTCAAAAAGGGTCTGGCTGCAGAATACTGGGCAACCTCCATCAGGAGAATCTCCACTGCGGAACCGGAAGTCACACGACCTTTACACTTGGCACAGCTGAAGAGAACTCAGCAGGCTGAAATAGGAAATTTAAAACAGATTAACGTCTATTCCTGTAGATTTAAATGAGATTGACTGTTGTTGATGTCACCGAAATGGCAAAAATACATTTTAAAAGCGACAGTTGGTTTCTGATGTTGCAGTAATGTTTTAGAGCCGGACTGTCGTCAGGAGCTCCAAGTGCCGTGAGCAGAGGCTATCCAGCGCTATTGTGTAGGTCATGTGATTTCCAGCCTCTTAATGAGGGTACTGCCTCCGTTCCAGAAGTTTGCATAACGTCGCATCTGGGTCTAGGTGTGGAGGTCATGTGACTTCCAGCACAACTCCCCCTACTGGAGATCACCCAGTATTCTGCAGCCAGATCCTCTTGTGTAATTCTAATAGGGGTCCTTCTGTGGTACCTAAATCATGGATGTTAAACTGTATCTTCTATGAAGATTTGAATCATATTAGTTAAAAGAATTAACATTGTATAAAAAAAAAATGCAGGGTTTGTCTATTTGATTTTGTCTGCATTTGTTTATTTCAACTTCCCAGCCAAACCGTCAGCTGATCATAATTTCATACACAAGTAGGACAATGAATCACTCTCAAGCAGCACAAACAGCTTGTAGGTAATTAATCCCTGCCTGTTTTAAGTAATCTGCAAGGTCAGAGTAAAAACATGTATGCACCCCCAGGAATGAAGTTTGAAAGTCATCCACCTCATAGTTCCTCCGTCGTCCTCAAACAGGGGAAACGCACCACATGTCCTTAAAAGCCTAGAATGTCTGACTGTCACTCTTTCCAGTAGGAAGCTATTTTAATAAGGAATGAAGGTTTGGCTAGTGCCAGTTCTCCACAAACCACAGAAGCCAATTCATCACTACAACTACAGGCTTGAAAACAGTAAGTGGGGGTGGAATGAACTGGAATATTTAAGTCAAAGTATGAGGACACCAGAACACAAGTTTTGAATCAATCTCCATTACCTCAGACTTCAAACGCATGCGGCTGCTCACTAAGTAATCAGGAAGCAGGCTAATGGCAGTAATAATTTTATTTACCTCTGATTTCCCAAACATAGGGTTAGATTACATGAGGTGTCAGGGCTAACATGAATAACATGAATAAAAGGGTCATAGAAAAAACCGCAACAACTGCAATTAAATGAACTACTTTTCACTGCAAAAAGAGATCCAGAAAGTCTAAATACTAATGACATTTTAAACTTTCTGGAAATACTGGAAAAAAATCTGAAAATAACCTTTGTAGAGAACGTGTAATATTTCCAAGCAGCATACCTACTTAATATAAACTGTACTGCAGTTTGACGACGGCGCCATGCAAACAAACATTTTAGAGCATATTGTGCAGGTCCTGCAGTGAGCAGTTAAGCCCTCAGGGTTGGACTCGCCTGCCCCCATCTCTCACTTCAGCCTCCTTTCCAGCTGCATGATGAACTTCCGGAGGTCTGCTGCCATCATCTCGGGCTCCTCCATGGCGGCAAAGTGCCCCCCCCGAGCCATAGGGGTGAAGGACCACAGATTGTGGTATTTCTGCTTCACCCACAGTTTAGGGGTGTGAAGCAGCTCGTTGGGGAAGGAGGCCAGAGCCGTCGGCACGCAGACAGGGATCCTGCCAGGAAGGGGAGGTAATTGGGTGAGACGATGGAAATAGCAAGTTAAGACCCTCCCCCCCATAAATAAATGAACACAACACAAATCCTCAAGCAAAAACAGATTCAACCTCTAAGGTTAAGCTAAATGCTTCCATCTTCTACACAGCTTGTCCAATATAAAGCTGTAGAGAGCCCAGGCCTTATTGAAAGAGCAAAGAGCACAGAAACACCCAGAACAAAATGCCGAGTCCAGAGTGCACACACACATTATACAATACAGAGATGCCAGTTAGCCCAAGTGCCTGAGGAATCTGGAGAAAACACGCAGTCACAGGGGGAAGATGTAAGCTCCACACAAAGACTGGATGGGATTCAAATTCAAAACCTCAACCTTGGGGGTGAGACTACATGACTCCCTAATTTCAGCTTCAAATTGTAACAGTTATTCATTAGCTGTGCTCTACACAGCACCGGCCAGTGAATGCCTCTCCAAACTCACAACCACTCTAAAAATTCCTCTCCACATTACTGTTTGAATCTTAAACTTAACCCACTGGAATACATACTCTAAGACCAAGTATTTGCACATCTTCAAACAAAATCCCAACACTGTAGAGTAACAGACCTCAGAGAATCACAAGACGATATGCATGACTTGGATGATTACAAAAGCATGCCACCATAAATCATGAGGTTTCAGACCATTGCATTCTTCCACACATACTCATTTATTTCAGACCAAGAGCAACATCCTCCAAGCAATAATCAAACAAAGACATTTGCAGCCATACAGCCACATGTTAAGCATTACGCATCCATCTTGGTCTACTTGCTTTGAATGTGGCTTATTCAGGCCATTGCCCAAGTTCTCCTTGTAGAAGCGCATTGAAGAAATGATGGAACCGGTCGTCCAGTAGATCATCACGTTGGTCAGAAGGTCTTCTAGCGAAAACTTCCTGCAAAAGCACACAGCCAGCAAATGAGAGAAACCCAAAACTTATGACCTATGGCAGTCAATAAGAAATGTTAGGACAGCTATGCTATGTCGGCAATGCTTTGTATCTGTTGGCAGAATTCAGCAACACCCTTATCTGACAGACTCTGTTGGTAGATAAGTTCTACATTGACTATATAGTTAATTTTCAACTTCTCAATATCGCAATATGATTTTTCTAGTCTCGTTCAGCCCTACTCAAGACACGCAATACGTTAAATATAAATTTATTTTAGCTGGTTCTTATGTACGTTATGTAAAATGATGTGGCTATAAGTCACGGAGTAACCTCTGTTTCAGCAGTGATTATTATGACATACATGAATCACAATAAGCAAAAACAAATTAAGTCAAAGTGATGACAATGACAGGCTAGGCTACTCCGAGAGGCTAAATGGCACACATCTGACTAACCTCTCATTATTGGGCGAGTCCGTTAAACCTGAATGTCATCTTTTAAGATGCATTTGCTTTGCAGTCCTGCTGTGGTGATACTCAGGTTCTGCTTTTCAATACTGACAGACGACTGCATTCTGATTCACTTTTAACGTGAAGTGCTTCCACACAAATGATGCTTTCGCTCTTTACTTGGACCCTCATCCTGCATGTCGCGTCTATCTTCCACCATATTGCAGAGTAATCAAGAAGGAAAATTTAAAATGGAGTAATCGTGACAGTTTTACTTTTTACTTGGTTAGCTACCACAGACTCACACTGAAGAGAGTACTCTGGAGTACAAACTGGTGCGAGTTCCCCAAAAACTGGTCATAGCGCTTCATGAATCTTGTAGAGCGTTTCCCTACCATGCTACACTTCAGAAATTCTAGCCACTGCTACTTTGTGCCTCTACCTGCAGCATGTGAGCACGTAAACTAGGAGTCTACACAGATTTTGTACCAAAAATCTAATACAACACTACAGATTGATGCAGTTGGACCATTACCTTAAACAGATTCATCACAATGCATCAGTGCATCTGTACACCCCCTACTGGATGACCATACCTCTCCAGCCCTCCGTCCTCCAGGTTTTTGAACTCTGGGTCTGTCCAGGTTGAGAACTTCTCCAGGATGTAAGCAGCGAGGCCGACGGGAGAATCATTTAACCCTCGGCCTGTGTATGGAGGGGGGAGGGGGGATAAAATTCACTATTTGTGATTAGTAGTACATATAGCCAATTCTGAGAAGAATGCTACTGATGTACCATTGATCATAAATAATTAGCTCTATAAATGTGTACAATTATATGCTCTGTATAACGCTTTGGTTAGGGGTCTTTAACACCACCAATGATAATAGCAATAATACTGATAGGATAAGGCAGAGAAACATTGGCTAGAGACTCGCCTGCTGTGTCAGGCTTGGTGGCCTGGATGTGCATGTAACCACTTTCCCTCAGGGACTCCCCAAACACCTTCTTCATATAGGGGAAGATGCGCTTCACATCATGCTCTGTAAAGCCGAAGAGCCAGGGGAACCAGCGGCCCAGCATCACAGACAACACCACTGGCAAGTTGGGCTTGGAGGGCGGAGCCATGTTCAGATGGAGGGCCTTGATTATACTTGGGGTTGGCAGAAAGATGCGTTAAACCAGATTCATATATAATATCAGAGCTTACAGTTAGGGAAATTAGTGCAACTCAGTTTGCTACCATTTTTGATGCACTTAAGAACATAAATTTACAGACAAGAGGAGGCCATTCGGCCCATCAAGCTTGTTTGGGGAGAACTTAACTAATAGCTCAGTTGTTAAAATCTTATCTAGCTCTGATTTAAAGGAACCCAGGGTTTTAGCTTGCGCTACACTAGCAGGAAGACTATTCCATACTCTAACTACACGCTGTGTAAAGAAGTGCTTCCTCAAATTCATTTTAAAGTGTTCTCCCACTAATTTCCAGAAGTTCTAGTATTTTAACTAATATTAAAAGTAGCCATTTGGCTTAACAGCATCCAGACCTGTTAGAATCTTATATACCTGGATCATGTCCCCCCTTAGTCTCCTTTGCTTGAGGCTAAACAGATTCAGCTCAGCTAACCTCTCCTCATAAGACATTCTTCTAAGACCAGGAATCATTCTCATAGCCCTACGTTGCACCTTTTCCAAGGCAGCAATGTCCTTCTAAAGGTATGCTGACCAAACCTGCACACAATATTCTAGGTGGGGTCTTATATAATCATAGCATCACTTCCCTTGACTTACTGTAAACTCCACACACCTAGAGATGTAACCCAGTATTCTATTGGCCTTTTTTATTGCTTCCCCACACTGGCAAGAGTGGGACATGGAAGCATTAACATACACACCGATGTCTTTCTCGTAATCAGCTACTTTTATTTCAGTTGAACCCATAAAATATCTGTACTTCATTTCTGCTCCCTGCATGGAACCAATTTACTGCATGTATTGGTGTCAATATCCATCCATCCATCCATCCATCCATCCATCCATCCATCCATCCATCCATCCATCCATTCATTCATTTTCCAAACCGCTTTTCCTGGGTCACGGAGGGTCCGGAGCCTATCCCAGAAGCAATGGGCATGAGGCAGGGAACAACCCATAGGGGGGGCCAGCCCATCACAGGGCACGCTCACACACCAGTCACTCACACATACTTTTCTATGGGCAATTTAGTAACTCCAATTAGCCTCAGCATGTCTTTTGACTGTGGCAGGAAACCAGAGTACCTGGAGGAAACCCCATAACGACATGGGGAGGACATGCAAACTCCGCACACATGTGATCCAAGCGGAGATTAGATCCTGAGTTCCAGAGGTGTGAGGCAACAGTCAGGCGTGCATCAGGCGAGCAGGCAAACAGGCGCACGGAGCCGTGAATATGGGGAAACAGGGTTTATTAACTAGGAACGAGCAACACAGCACATAACATTAATGACCTAAGGAAATATACTCGAACGTGGACTGAAATACACAGGACAAGCCAGAAATAACATCAAACACCTGGGAACAATCAGGGCTTCACACGAGGGTAATGAGGGGGTGTGGCACACAGGAGGATCGTACGAGCAGGTCATGACAGAAACGAAATATCTGATCTTTGCTCCTTTTGTGGTATCTGCACGGAAACCGTTGCATGCTTGTTTTATGATTGTTTACCTGTCAAATATTTTTGGATTGAGATAGAACATCTGTTTGAAACACTGCCTGGTTGAAAGATGTTTTTTAGATAGGAAAGATATTCTGTTCTATTATGGGAAAAACAACATAAATAGTAATTATGTTTTTATTTTAAATCTGTTTTTTTATGGTAAACTATGTTCACAAATGCAAATGGACCCCAAAGAAGCCTAATACATGATAGTTTAAATTGGAATTCAAATTTTATTTTAACACTTTGCATGGACTAAAAAAACTGAAAAGCTGTAAAAACTATCATAAACAAACAAAAAAAAAAATTTATAGCGCGTTTTCATAACATTACATTATCTCAAAGCGCTTTATAGCATCCCCACCCAAAACCCCCAGTGAGTAAGCCATAGGCGACAATGGCAAGGAAAAACTCCCTAGAAGGAAGAAACCTTGGGAGGGACCAGACTCAAAGGGGGAGCTCATCCTCCAGGGGCCGGCAGGGATAGTCAAATAGGAGAGATGGTTAAGTGCCAAGTCACATTGTCCAAATCATAAGATCTGAGACACAACCAGGCAGCAGGAAGGTGATGACAAACCGGTGCCGACTCGCCTTCCAATCGCCAGGCAACCAGACGTAAAGCAGAGGGTCATACATGGAAGATGACACAGGCAGAACAGCGAACTGGATGCAGGGACTTCATGCGTAGAGGCGACGTCACATGTAACAGGTGTGCTGAATATCTTGATAGATTGAGGTCTCCAGGCAGCACACCCCAGGAGGGTTAGGGCGAATGAAATGTGCAATTAAATGAATTTATATAAATGCCTTGAAGAATCTTTTGTAAATGAGAAAGGATATGTACCCCTCTTTCTTTAAAATTTAATTTGTATCTGTTACGCATTTTGCATTATGTTTGTATATTGTTAAAAAAAAATAATAAAGGGTATCATTACGGGGAAAAAAGTGAATAAGTTGGCAACGTACTGTCCTGTTGGATTTGGGAAGAACAATTTTGAGGTAGAACAAAGTGACATCTGATACTGCATCACGCTAAATTAGAGTCTGTAAATTTGCCTCCCTGGAGTCAAGTACGATGGCAGAGAATCAGGCAAGGGAGTCCTGAGCGCAAGGCATCAACTGGGCATGGAAAGAACTACATCTGCGGTGGGTGCACCAACATCGCAGACATTATGATTGCCTTCCCGATAAAAGAGGTTGACTTCCGGCAGCAGCTGTTCGGCGGGTGCATGACCGAGGCCATCCAGCAACTGCAGAGGAAAGGCATACGGACTCTGTACCATGGCCTGCTGCCCCGGCTGCTGCAGAAGACCACCTGAGCAGCCATCATTTTTGGATTTTATTATT
>JAODJX010000041.1:7214593-7236358 GCA_026776945.1 Isichthys henryi
CCCCCCCCCCCCCCCCCCCCCCCCCACAAAGAGCAGAATGTCAGGCCTGTTTTAATTGGTAGGCTGCTCATTACACTGCTGTCTGCTTCACCTAAATAAGTAACCACAGGAAGTAGTATGAAGTGCAGGAAAAAAATGTACGACACCATGTCCTAGATGTTTATTTGCACTGTAATCAAAAATGTAAATACGCCACTGGATTCTGCTCCGTCATACCATGTTCTGTCTGAGACTCTCCCAACTTAAAAACCCTGCCCAAATGGCACTCACCAGAAGTTCAGATGTTCCAAGAACATCCAGTGTGAGGGACTGAATCCTGGAGTAGTGGACACCCAGCTCCCGGTGGATTCCTGAACACTCAATGCATGTGAGGATACCCAGATTTGTGGAAAGCCATGTGGGATCTGGGGCAGAGGAAAAACAAAGCAATAACCATGTTTTATGTGCTTTATGTGCACCGTGCTGACATATTTGACGGCATTGTGTTAAGTGTTTGAGTTCACTGTTCAAGATAATAAGGTATGGCTGATTAGCCTAATCACTAATGCCTCATTTTGCATCACTGTACATAACTTATCAGAAGTCTGACAAACACAGGTACTTCAACTATGGCATCCTCACAGTTTGAACACCTCAAAATAGACTGGGGCACTGCCAGTTTAAATGTAGAGTTTAACTGTTTCCTAAGTCATGTTAAGTTCATGTTCAACGGGCTGTTCTCTGAACTCACCAGCAAGAAGCATGCTAGCTGGTTAGACACATGGATCAGCGAGCAGGTAAGAGATACACACAAGACGCTAAATGGGGCTGAAGTTGAGAAAGACAATCTTCCTAAAGGGCTGGATAAATTTGCTGGTTATATTAGACTAAGGAAAAATATAAGCAAATGGTAAATACACAGTTAAAATCAATTCAAATGCAAAGGGTGCAGTGACTCCCATCTATTGGTCAGAGACTTCCACCCTATATGCAACACAGAAGAGATAAATAAAACTTGAAGCATCATCTTTTCTGACAACCTTCAACATGCAGAACAGCAGAGACAGATGGCTTCAGCTATCATTTAGCATCAAGTTTGTGCCAGAAACAGGCAAAGCCATTAGTATGATGGATGACATTGTTATCGTCCGTCCACAGTACTCTAACCTCCGCAAGGTGGTTTAGAGAGCCACAACGTATGACTTCAGGTTAAACCTCAACAGACGTCTCATTTGACAACCACTGATGCACAGCTTGAGAAGGAAATACGCTTTATTGTTCTCACTTGCATCAAGTTTCAGAACTACATATCTGGGAAGCATGCGACTGTGTACATTGACCGTAACCCTCTTGAAGATCTTAAAATAGTAACTCCTTACCACACCCATGCTGTATCCGAAGAATACAGCACTTTAGTGGTGCAGTTTGTCAATCAGGTACAGGAGTGGCAAGGATATGGACCTGCTAGATGCGCTTCCCAGAACACAGCTTCTGGAACATACGCCAGAGATTGATGGCCGAGAGCAGGGGTGTCAAAATACTGCCCAAGGTACAATTGCATCCAGCCTATGCGATAATATTTTATGTCTATCAGAACTGGCCTGCCGGTGTATGGCGCACATCACTGGCACTACAAATCCCAGACTGCACAGCGATAGACTGCGCGTTGGCACATCAATCAAGGCCTTCAAGCCACCTCCCCCTCTCGCCTCTTCATTGACATACTCAGACCCTAGGTGTAGATGATTTAGGGGGGATGGGGGACATTCACAGACCTGCAATAACTGCATGGCTTAGTATATAAACTTAACTTATGGAAGACCTTGTGTCAAAACCCAACAGTGAATCAATAAAAAAAAAATAAGTGAAATGGTGGGATTTCATCATAAATCGCAAATTTATTTTCATAAAGATTATTTTATTTGATGCAAACTGCACCTAAATTGGTTAGTTAATAGCACATTACAGATAGAAACACTGATAATGCAGCGGGAAAGAGCATTTTTGTCAGTCACAATTCTCATCCTACTATGTTTGTTATTAGGGCGTAACAATAAGCAAGAAGCCGGTCAGAAGACAGGGCGAGACCTGGCATTTATTTGGAAAACACTTTACACAGTTACCAAAAACTGGTAGAAATTCCCATTTAATGCTAAGAAAAAAAATCAATACGTCCGCGGTATTTACTTCTATGGGTGTCCAGGAGAAGATCTCCTAGTTGCTATTTTATGTGTGTTGTGTTTCTTTTCGGAAAGTTAGAATGTGTTTGTGAGAGAGACAGGCTGTAGAAGAGTGACAGGGGCATCATAGTGGACCCTGAGGTGAGGTAATTTTCCCGCAATGAATGGCCTGACATTAGTGGTGGAATGCTGCAGTTTGTGTATAATTTACATATAAATTGTATATAATTTACATAATGCGGGACATTAGCACATGAAGATGAATAACAGCAAAAATGGAAAGAAATTTCACTTTGTGCATTGTAACTAACAGCAATAGTTTACGAATAAAAAAAGGACGTATACAGTGTGTGATGCCCAGCCTGTACGATCCTAGTGTGTGCCACGCCCCCCTGATTACCCACGTGTGCCTCCCTGATTGTCTCCTGCTGTGTCCGATTACTTTGATTAGTCTCGTCCTATTTAAGTCCTGGTCTTACCTGTTCCCCTTGTCAGTCATTGATGTCAGTTGCGGTTGCGTTGGTGTGGTTTGTCCTGCTTGTTTCCGGCTTCCCACAGCCGAATAAAACCCCGTTTTTCCCTGAATTCTCGCCTGCTGGCTTGATTCCTGCTCGCCTGCCCGCCTGCTCGTCCCGCCCGCTCGGCGAGCGTGACACAGTGCAACTACAGAATTGTCCTATAATGCTTGAGTGCCTGCGATTAAAACATTTTCATTGGAAATGGTTTAGTGAAAAATTGCTTATTGAGAGGAAGACAAAAAATTAACGCCACTGATCTGTGTTTTATTTAAACTCGGTTTGTTCTGAATTCTAAGATGTCTTGGGACAAGTTAAGTTCTATATGAATAATTCGTCATAATACATCTGACTAAACACGGCCAACTTAAGACTGATTTTCAATAAATATTGACCTGGTTTGGCCCTAAAATTCAAGCCAGTTTTTAATTTCGGCCACTTCTGTGACTGAGTTTGACCTACAGTTTGTCTCCATGCTAAGCTTTATCTCAGTTAGCAAGCAGAAGTACACTGAACTACAACAGTTTATGAAGGAAGAGCTGAGCAAGCATTAGTGGATGACTCTGGAAGGTTGGCCAGCTCACAGGTGTGAAGTGCCCATGCTTGTTCAAGAAGTTAACTTGTTTTGTTTGATGGCATCATCTACAAAGAGCTCTGCATAGTCATATCTCTATCTATGCCTCAGCACGTTAGGACAAAAGCACCAGTTGCACTAAGAGGTGATAAACAGCACCATCAAAACTGAAACTCAGTAGACATGGGATTCCTGGCACTATCTGGACAGACAACGGTTCACAATTTTCAAGAATTTCAAGGCTTCAGAAAGGGTTTAGGGTGTTACACTCAAAACAGTATCACCACACACACTACATTCAATGGCATAGCTGTGTTGCAAAGCTGTTGAAAATATCTTGCATTACTTGCAGGACTACCGCACTACTCCACAAGAATCAGTTATCACATCAATCTTGACACTCTACACAGTGTATGATAAGTCATAGTCAAGCCACTGGCCAAAACATCTGGATCATCCACCGATGGGGAGCCACAGCCCCAAGCTTAACCAAATTTCCCTCAGTCAGCATCTGATGAGATGACAGGCCCCCCTCAAACTCATCCAGAACATCACCAAACAAGGTAGAGCTGTGAAATTCGTAGCGGACTGAACACATATTTGGTTGAAATAGGAAGCCAGGGACAAGCATGGTAAAGAGGACTGGTGGAAATGACATGTTAGCAACCTCTATTAGTTAGTTAGTTGAAATTGAAGTTATTTGATGATGTTGTAAGGCACACTGACTTTGGGTTGGTAATTTTGGTTGGAATTTACAATGACAGGAAATGTACAAATAAATAGTTAGAATTGTCCTTTAGGGTGTCCATATTTGGCCGTTCAAAGCAATAAGGTTTGACTGATTAACTTAATCATGTCTTTCTTGTTCTGTATCACAATACATCACACCTTGAAGGACCCTCACAGAGATTAAAGTGCTTCTGCTGTAATTTCTCGCATCGCTCAGATGTGTTCATGCTGGGTTTGCATTTTGCTTGTTGTGCTTGTGTTAGAACATGTCAAAGTTCAGGGTGTCCTACATGTACTTCCCTTCTCAACTAGCTGGGCTGAGCTAGAAGAAAAAAAAGAGGGAGATCACTTTGGTACCTCAGCCCAGAGCCACACATCACTTACTGATAGCTCCGCAGTCACAGCAGACGTCGTTCCCCGGCATCCTCATCACCTCGCCCAGGATGGCCTTGGTCAGCTCCTGCACAATGTTATTTTCTCCGACTTCCTGGTCACCTTTGAAGGCAGCATTCAGAGCTTCCTCTTTAGTGTTCTGCAGGACTGAGATCCATCTGCAGAAGGCAAGATGAGCAAGAGTCAGTTCGGGGTCAACACCTATTCAAGCAGGAGATCCTGATTAGATCTCATCATCTTCTTACATGTAGGCCAGGCCAACCATACAGACAGACATGTGATGCGTATGTACACGGCTCACACATGCAAAGGCACTTTGTCCAGCTCCTTCTAAGCACTGCTTACATTTCACACTCCTGCTCTTCCTCTGCTTGAAAGTGATACGTCCGGTCATCTGCATGGGAAGAGGGGAGAGGTGAAAACTCCAAACTGCACCTACAGTATACGAGAAAGTTCTCATGTTTTCTGATAGATCAGTAGACATTTTTAATGTCAAGGAGTTACCTCCTATGCTGGTAGGTCATGCACAGTGCCGTACATAAGATAAATAATCAGTGGGGACTGATTTAGCACTATTTTCTGTGGTTGGATCTTAGAAACCTGAGGCAAAAATAAATCAGAAGGACTTACGGGATATGAGGTCAAAGCATTTCTTCTCGTCTGGACTGCGCTTCACCTGGCATGTCAGCAGATTAAGCTTTGCTGGCTGTCTGTTCGCCTGGAGGTGATAGAGTGGGGGGTGGTGATGAAGTGGTGCTTCCAGTTTTTATGTCCTCCATAAAACAGGTAAGAATTTCTGAAGTTTACCACATGACAATTTGTGCAAGACGCCTTGAGGATGCAAGCGACGCAACCTGCTTACATACCGTCCCGTGCGAAATGGTCAGGAAGCCATTCTTCACGGAACACTTTCTCTTCTGCCAAACCTTCCTGATGCTACACAGAAGAAAACAAGTCTGCATGGTAAATGACACACAGGCAGTGCCATCTCTAATGTGGCATGTTATCTGGAGAGATGAATGGCCTGATCGCCGCTTTACTAATGAAATTAAACAGCGAGCTAATGATGGATACCCTGATACAACAGGTTGATCAGGCTAGCAGTGAGGGGAGGGTCACAGGGGGGGGTCCTGCACACTCACCCCTCGCTCCTCTTGTAGAGGGTGCCGCTACGCTCCGTGCCATGATCCTTGTTGCCCTGCAGCTGGTGCAGGCTGTACCCACAATTCTGCCGTGCCTGGGAGTCCTACCAAGGGCCATTCAGCCCAGAGACTGATGATTACTTCCGACGCATCCTTCAATTTTCCACACATCTTAATGAAATACCACTGTAATCCCTTACCTCCTTCTGCTCCACCTGAAGCGAAGATTTCAGGACATCACGTAGCTGAGAAAGCTCCTTCCTCTCTGCGTCTTGTGCCTGCTTGATCTGACCATGGGATAATGGGCAGGGAGCATTAAACGCAAGTGTGAATCATCCACATACATTTGCAGGTTATCATTATGCACTTTAACAATATTAACACTGAGGGATTATGAAAACCAAAAGTTCATCTCACTGTCGTCAAGTCGGTTGTCAGTCTCTCTAATGTAGGCTTAAGGCTGTCGACCACCTTCAGTCCGTCTTGGAAGAAGCTGGAAGTTAAAGTACAATTACTTTCACATAAAGGAAACTATGTGACTATGCAGTAGCATCAAATGACATGAGAGAACAGATTCTTTGACATACTTGCACTGGGCATGGTAGTATTTAACGAGATTCTGTAGCAAGTCCACTCCCTTTTTGACCTTTATTTCGTTTACTTTGAGGAGATACTGAAAAAAAACAAGAGAAATATACATGATTAGGAGTAATATTTTGGGCAGGTAATTCACCGGTCCTGAACATTTTGGCATCCCTGTGCTGTCCAGACACAAAGCTGCCGGTCAAAGTGATTCCAGACCTCACACATCTGCAGCTGAAAATAGCGCCTCTCTTTTTCCATTTCCTCGGCAATCTCCCCCCCACTGATCTCCGATCGGATCAGGCCGTGCTGTCGGGCATGTTCCTTCTTCTCCTTTTCAAGTTTGGTTCTGAATGGGCATACAAGGTCCTCAATAACACAAGCTTCACATTATACATTAAAAATAACAATCAGACACACATATTTACAGCAGCACAAACTCAAAGGAAAATGTCCGGTAAATAATTTTAAACACTACCAGTGCCTATACAACACCAGATACTTTCCTAACAGGATGTTGGTCAGTCATTCATAGCCTTGTAGATGATGGATTACTGGCTGTTCCACAACCACTTAGACTCTGCCTTCCACTTATTAGAAATATGGTTTCTTTCAGCTTTTGACTTTGTTCCCTCCAACCACAACCTCTTTGACTTGAAGGCAACTTCAACGTATTAAATATATAAAAAGGCATCACTCTGTCACATATAAGTCTGTCAATAACGACTGGGGACAAAGAGATATGGTTATACTGTATGAGGTTACTAAAACCTATGAACTGCACATATCTCAAATAACTTGGTATATACATGTTGGATGAGTTTCTACCTCCATTCAATCATCAAAGTCCATGCCAATCTTGGAACTGCACGACCACCAGCATAGTTAACCCGTATATATGTCACCAATATAGTCCAGGCTGTGAAACAATGCTGGGACAAAAGGTATGAAGGCCAGAAAAACACTTCATGTTGACTGATCTAGTCATAACATTAACCGTAAGGTATCTTCTGTGGCATTCTACTCGACGATTGAATGGAAGCACTATGAAGAAGTTGAGATAGAGTCTTACAGTTTTGTTTCATAATCTTTCCAGGACTTGTCGAAAGGTTTTCTGAGGTCCTGTGAAGTAAAGAGGGTGCATATGTCAATATCGTTTTGATTATTAAACTGTAGTCCAATAGTTTTGATAAGCAAGTGACGCAGGTAGGTGATCATTTTATGCAGCATGTAGGTCATAGGTCTCCATGGTGGGAGTGTGTCTATAAAGGAAACCATGTTTTTGACATTGAATTATTAACTCTGGTCCTTAAGAGTTACATTTTAGGGAATGATCAGCTTAATCACCAGGGGAGGTGCATATTTGAATAATTGATCTTAAAATGGCAACCTGGTATAAAAAGCAGAAAATCCTATGCCCTCAAGACCCATCTACATTTAAATATTTAGCAGATTTTTGTCCAATGCGACATACATGTCAGGCAAATGGCACATTGCAAATATACATGCTGTCAATGAGTCAACTAGGCTTAAGTAGAACTGGGCTGAGCTTCCAAAAAATGCCCAGTTTCAAATGTAAGCAGTATTGGAGCAGGAGCTGCAGTTTGGGCTGTCGCAATAACCACAATATTGCAATACCGTGATACTGACAAGCCGACCGCAGGGAATGACAAACAACCACCACAACTGCAATATTCACTTTTTTTTCTTTTTTCTTTGCACGAGGCTAGATCCTTCTTGTTTTACACTTAAGTGCTTGTGAATTTAATGTCACATAAATTAAAAATGAAAATGAGTTAAGTGTGTAATATATCCTGCTGACTGTACACATCAGGTGCTGCTGAGTTTCATTCTCCACATAACCTGTACTTATTACAGGCAATCCTCACTTAATGAGCGAGTTCCGTTCCAACAGCTAGTCATTAAGCAAATTGGTCGATAAGCAAGGAGCCGTCAATTATCGATATTTCAAGCATACTGTACCAGTAAAATGTGTGTGTCAGCCATGTTTAAATATTGTTTTAATATCACCTTTTCACCATTTATAACATTTTTTATATCACTTTAATGTACCCTATACTGAAATAAACAAAACACATTAAAGGCTTAGGAGATCTCTTATCTAGCATAGCAAAGTTACAAGTGCTACCGTTAATCATCAACGAAATTACAAATAAATGATACGTTAACATATATAGGCATGTATCGCAAATGAGCATCACTGCAATCCAGTGAATCACTGTTAGCATCCTTTTGCACTTTACCAAACTAAAACAGGGCATAGAAAATAAATACAGCCATTGCTTTCGAAGATGTAAGAAAAGTATAAGGCACAGGAAAACTTTAAATATGCACCCAAATTTGCTTGTTTTCTGAATGAAGGATTATGACAGGTATCAATCATTGAACCCTTACTGAGGTACCAGTGCCGATGTCAGCATACTTTAAGTGGTGGGTGCTTTGCTATTCATGTAAACATCTCCTCATGCAAAGATAACATTCTGGCTGTTCATGTTGCCTAGCATCTAATTTTGCACCTGTCACAATAATGTGTTGGGCTCTGACAGACCCCCATGAAATATGACATTCTGATCTCAAAATGCGTATCTGATAGTGGAGCTTTTCAAAAGATGCTTACCCCTTTCACCTCTTTCAAATCTCCTTTTAACAGACTGTCCAAGGGAAATGTGATAATATTGTTCATATTCTGGAACTAGAAATAACAGAAGATCAAGCAAAATTGCATTTTTACTTTCATTGCTATGTTCTTAAGAAATACATCACACCATTGTCATAATGCTTACAGCCATGAGGTTAAGTTAAAGACATGGTTCATGTCGACGTCGTCTCACCAGGTTCTTGAACAGGGCAGCAAGCTCCTTGGTGAAAATGGCAAACTTGAGGAAGGCTGAGCCCATAGTGTTATCGTCTTTGGTGAGGTAATTTTCCCCTATCTTTTCAAGGGCCTGGGTATACTGCTCTTCATTTTCCACGTGGGCTGAAACCCAGAAAGTCACCACAGTTAGTCTGTCCCAACTCAAGAGTAAGAAAATTACATTAAACTGACTGCACAAAAGTGGCAGGTATGGTAACAGTGAACAGGAAATCATAACTTTGCAGAATCGGGGGGAAAAACGAAAGGAAGTGAAGGTGAAGCAGTATATCAAACATAATAATAACTGTCCACACTGAAATATTCATTCTCTCATGCATTCATTTCCCACCATGTATCCGGGCTGGGTCGCAGGGGCAGCATTCTGAGAAGAGATGCCCATTCACCGGCCATCTGAGTATCCTAGGTCTATCCTGGGGTCTCCTCTGGGTTGGACATGCTTGAAGCACATCCCCAGGGAGGCATCCAGGAGGCACTCTAGACAGATGTCCGACCCACCTGAACACACCTTCTAATCCCCCTTTTTTAAAAATAAATAACTGGGTTTACCACCTCAGTCTGTCAATCCAGAGGCAATGTCCCCATCCTCCACACAACAGTGAAGAGGTTTTGTCAGCCAACAACATCAAGAGTCGTCAGGAACTCAGGGCAAAACTCATCTCAGTGACCTTAGCCGAGGTGATGGAAAAATCCTCCTCCGAGTCTTCCTATTCTACTACGTCCAAGGATGTAGGATTCAGGAAGTCCTCATCTGACTATATCCCTAGATGAGATCAACAGCCCCTATTCCTGTAAACATGGGAAAAGGCCAGCTCCCCTCTCCTGAGTCACCTGACCATTTGCCAGAATCTCTTCAAGGAAACTGAAAGACATTTTTCACTGACTCACTGAACTCTTCCCACACCCAAGTATTTACTTCCGTAACTGCTAGACCTGTACTCCGCTTAGCCAGTTGGTACCTATCAACTGCCTTCTAGATTGGAAGACCTCCTTCTTTAGACTGAGAGTCCACCACTGAATTTAGGGGTTGCTGCCACGACAGTCACTAACAACCTTATGGCCATAGCTGCTTCAGCAACAGAGTCCAAGAATATAGCCCAATCTGGCTGTCACCAGCCTCTCTCAAAATGTAGCAGAAGTTCTGTTGGAAAAGTGAATTGAAGATTGCCTGGACAGTGGCTTCTGCTAAACCCTGCCTCACTATAGTGCACGCTTGATACATTATATTGCCAAAAGTAATGGGACACCTGCCTTTACACACACATGAATTTTAATGATATCCTATTCTTAATACATAGGCTTTAATATGGATTTGGCCCGGCTTTGCAGCTATAACAGCTTCAACTCTTCTGGGAAGGCTGTCCACATGGTTTAGGGGTGTGTTTATGGGAATTTTAGACATTCTCCCAAGAGAGCATTTGTGAGGCACTGATGCTGGATGTGAAGGCCTGGCTTGCAGTCTCCGCTCTAATTCATCCCAAAGGTGTTCTGTCGGGTTGAGGTCAGGGCTCTGTGCAGGCCAGGCAAGTTCCTCCACACCAGACTCGCTCATCCATGTCCTTATGGACCTTGCTTTGTGCACTGGTTCACAGTCATGTAGGAACACAAGCCCACACCATAATCCCCCCTCCACCGAACTTTACACTTGGCACAATACAGTCAGGCAGGTACCATTCTCCTGGCAATTGCCAAACCCAGACTCATCCTTCGGATTGCCAGACAGAGAAGCGTGATTAGTCATGTGATTCATACACATGTGCTTTACACCACTGCATCCAACGCTTTTGCATTGCAGTTGGTGATGTAAGGCTTGGATGCAGCTGCTTGGCCATGGAAGCCCATTCCATGAAGTTCTCTACGCACTGTTCTTGAGCTAATCTGAAGGCCACATGAAGTTTGGAGGTCTGTAGCTATTGACTCTGCAGACAGTTGGTGACTTCTGAACACTGTGCCTCAGCATGCGTTGTCCCTGCTCTGTGATTTTACGTGGCCTACCACTTCATGGCTGAGTTGCTGTTGTTCCCAATTGCTTACACTTTGTTATCATACCACTAACAGTTGACCGTGGAATATTTTGTAGTGAGGAAATTTCATGAATGGACTTATTGCTTCCGATCACGGTACCATGCTTGAGTTCATTGAGCTCCAGTGAGCGACCCATTGTTTCGCAAATGTTTGTTGAAGCAGTCTGCATGTCTAGGTGCTTGCTTTTCTACACCAGTGGCTATGGAGGTGATTGGAACACCCAAATTCAATGATTTGGAGGGGTGTCCCAATACTTTTCGCATTATAGTGTACATTTGAGTCTTCCAAGTCTGTCTGGTATCTTTCCCTCCCATTTAATTCAAATTACCACCAGATGGTGATCAGTTGACAGCTCAGCTCCTCTCTTCACCTGAGCATCCAAGACATATAGTCACAGATCTGATGATATAACAAAAAAATTTCATTATTGAGCCATGGCCTTAGCGTGTCCTGGTGTCATTTGTCTACATACCAATCTCTGTTGCTAAAACTACCCACAACTACTACTTTTTTCAGTTACTTTGGTCGTATTGTCTTTTTATTCATTTTTAATAGTAATTTAAAATGTTTCAATTTAAATTATATTTCCACAGCTACTTCTGGCAATAGCTGTAGTTGTCATGAAAAATAACCCTGTACCATGCATTGATCACTAACTGCTATTCTGCTACTGCTAACAGCATTGTAAGGAACTGTGGTTTTGATACACATTTCACACAAGTAATCATATCTCAGCAACAACTTAAAAACCAAAGAACTAGCTTTACTAAAAAAAATGCATCAATTTTGACAGATCATTAGACAGACATTATTTTACATCAGATACTATTCAATTAAATCAATAATGTATATTTTTCCACAATGATTAATGTGAAAGGAAATAATCACCTAACATGTATTTACAGATAAAAAATTAAACAGGACTGTTTTGGAACTGAAAATATTAACTGTACTGGAATTAGTCTATGCACATCTGATAATTAGTAACATTAACTACTTTGTGGATTCACCCTGTATAACATCAAAATCAGGCCTTGCTTGTCTGAGTGTGCCACTCAGTGGCTAATCCAGGCTCTTGTGATCTTCTGACTAGACTACAGAAACTCTCTACTATCAGGTTTACCAGCTTGTGCTGTCAAATTACTGCAAATAGACATGCTGGCACATTTTGAATTATTTGTGCCATTTGTTTTACTTGTACGTTGCTTTGGTCAAAATTGTCTGCCAAGTCAAAATAAATGTAAAAACTGTGGCTTGCAGAGAAGTCCAATAACAGAGCACCTCTTGGGTTCAGATCGGGCAGACCATTCCTCCCAATCTCACCATCGCAGGCTACAATATCATTATCCATGAGTGTAAAGTCTTCCAGCAGAACAATGGAGTCCCCGGAAGAGGCACCTTTCAGCCCCCCCCTCCTATATCTCCAAGAAGGCAGGATACTCTGAACTGGTGTCCAGCGCGTACTCACAGACAACAGTCACAAAGCCCGAAGCCGAAGGAAAGTGACCTCTCATTCACCGGGGTGAACTCCAATGTACTGGTGCCAAACTGGGGGACTATGACTAAACCCACACCTGCCCAGCACCTCTCACCCAGGAAAACTCTTCCACCCCCTCTCCAGAACTCTGATTCCACAGCCTGAGCTGACTGTTGACGCGAGTCCAACTATATCTAGTTCTGTATCTCTCTACCAGCCGCACCAGCTCAGGCTCCTTTCCCCACCACAGAGCTTGTACTTTTTGTCCCTAAAGTCAGTTTTGGTAATATGGGGGGTCAGGCCACCAAGGCCCCTGCTTTTGGCCTCCACATCACACCAGACCTTTATGGCTGTTCCTGCAGGCAGTGGCAACACAGCAGAATGGCCTCCTGTAGCTAATTTGGGGTGAAGACCAGACCAGCAGGCGCTGACTGATATGCCACCCCCCAGTTCACTTTTCCACACGCGCTTTCATTTGCAGATGAGGGTAAGTGATGTAAATGTTGTCATCAGGGCTGACGGCTGTGATTGGTGCATATGTAGCTCAGATTTTTATGCATAACAGAAACCGTGTGCATTGACCACGCATGTGCAAGATAATCGGTTGGGTTTTTCTAGTAGGTGGCTGCACGGACTTTTACAGAGCAGCAGTCAGCGGGAAAAGTGCAGAGCGTGAATAGTTCTTGGAGTAGTTATGGTGAGCAGCTGTATGAGAAGAGTGGGAGGTACCCCTATATCTAATTTTTCATACTGTCCTGACATTATATCAGAATCAGATTTATTGGCCAACTACGATTTGGCTATTTGGCAGAAGATTATGCAGAATAATCAGTACGACCAGTTCTAGAGCAGAAAAGCCCTTTTAATATTTACAGCGGCAAAGAAAGGCAGCAGTGAAGAATGGAGGTGTGCATATCTGATTGCCTGATAACAAATATGCTGAAGGACACTGACTCAGGCATGGCCGAAACAACCAGACCGACGGCTCACACTCCAAACAGGTTTTCTCCTGTCAGCTTACGCAATCCTCGCTGCCGGCGAGGGGATGGTGAGGCCCTGGCGTGCAGTTGTTTGGACACGTGCAGACAAAGCCAGAGATGGAAACTGAAACGCACTGAGCCGAGTGGCAGCCTTATCGTGAGAGCTGCACACGAGAGAGTCCGCGTACACACTAAACTGACACTACGAACTTGGGGAAATGAAAAACTCTGTTCGCATGTGCTCCTTACACTGCTAACACAGGATTTAACGTAATTAATGATGACCGAGCAGAATCCCTGCATCCAAAAAAATCATCGTAATATTCGCTAAGTGCCAATCACACTAAGATCTACTTTTTTACATTCCTATTGTTTGTCTGGCTCACAGCCTGATGCCCCAGACACTTTTACATCTTTTGCGTGGCAGCATATTAGGTACTGGGCGGAAAATATAAACGGTGAAAGGGTGACAGGCAAAACACGAACCATCTGTAAGCACTGCAGGAAAATAACTCCGTATACAGCGGCTAACGCTACTGCTATGCAAAGCCATTTGCATCACCATCAGTTTTTTACTTTGTTACGATCCTGTCTAGGGTTGTAGCGTAGCAAAAAGGACATGGAAGAGGAAAAGGGAACATCAGGACAACCAGGGGCAGAAGAAAGGGAACACGGGACACAAAGGGATCTTTCATTTATAGTGTTTTTTTTTTACCGGACGCGTGCAGAGAAGCTACTGCACCGGTGAAGAAAACAAACATAAAACCTTTTTTTATGTTATTTATATTGTTTTATTTATATTCTATTTTATGTTCAATTGTGAAGTCAAATAAGGGAGAAGCCTGTCATTTGAGTTTGTGGTGAAATATTTTACGGCGCTAGATATTTGTCATGTTCTTTACCGCGTATGATGATAGTGATTATTTAAAATATTTCACCATACATCTACTTTATTTAGCATTTTTTGTCTTTCAAATTAATCAAATAAAAGGCTGCTTCCCAGTAATATATTTCCTCTTTGAAGATTTTCTTAAAACATTGTTAAAATATCGTCTCGTTAACCGAATATCATGTCTCGTCTCGCGGGCTGAGTATTCCGTAATGCCCCTACTATGCAGTCTTGTTTCTAGAAACTCCCTAAAAGTCTGCTTCACATAGTAGAAGCTGAAATTCGAACCACTGTCTGGCACACATGTGGATTTTTCACTTATAGGGGTTGGATAATGAAGCTGAAACACTGGCCAATAACGTGTTGGAGGTTTCATGCCTATATAATCTTTGTTCTTACTGATGGAGTATGTAATCAGCAGAGTGTGAAGGTTTAACTAGCAGAGCAATAGCACAGCTGTACATAAAATATTGCAACTCACACTACATAATGGGAGACATACGAGAGTTTAAAAGAGGACAAATTGGAGGTATGCATCTTGCTGGCATATCTGTGACCAAGACACCAAGTCTTTGTAGTTTATCGAGAGTCACAGTATCCAGAGTAATGTCAGCAGGCCACCATCAAGGACGGACCATATCCTCCACCCAATATGGAGGAAAAAACCTCCATTCACCCTGGTATCTTTCTGCAAGCATGTGCTGAGTGCTGTTGTCACCTGTGTGTGTACCTTTCCAAAGGGGACTGCTGACAACTGCATCTGTGTGTGTGTGGAATAAGTTTATATTACATTGTGGGGACCAACTCAATATTGTGACTCCAGTGATTAGAAATTGACATAAAACTGCCCTTACTGGTGAGGTTAGATGGGTTTCAAGACTGGAAACATTTACTGAAATATATATGAATAAAGAAATCTAGCCAGCACTGTGGTAGTCTGGAGTCTTCCAGATGCATACTCTTATTTCCTAAACAAGCAAAGAGCAGAGTTCCGCATAAACAAAAATGACCAGAAACAAGCAGGAACTCAAAGAACCAAAAGATTCAGAATATTAACAATCATATGAAGAGCACTGATTCAGTATCTCACTTTTGCTTTTAATTGTGTTTACATACAGTATGTTAATTTATGGCCTCCTAATTGTATCATTCTCACTCTCTAGAACATTAAACTTCATATCTAATGTGGCAGATTAATTTTGGATAATCTGCAGTTAATGAGATACTACACCAAGGTACTCAATTCTAATTGGTCAGAGGGATGCTGATTTATTTTCTATAACCGCACATGCACTCTGTTGCACGTCATGCGGTTCTTCACCTCTGCCACTGCGTGTTTAAAAACATGTCATGCATGGCTTGTTCATTAAAGCATACTTAACGTGTGTGATCTTAGGAGAAATAGTGAAGTGTAAAACTGGAACTGTAGTGTTTACCGTTCATTTCCCTTTTCGAGTCCTATGACGTGTGTTTGGCAGCGGAAGCCTGTGGGTTAGGGAAGGGCTTTCGACTTCAGCTCATAGTAATATAGAAATTAGAACTATGAGGATCATCACTTAGGACAGGGCTCTTCAAATCTGGACCTTGATTCTTAGTCCAGGCCACGATTTCAGTTTTCCCAGGTAATCAGTCTAATAATTACTGATTCTGATTGGCCAGAGGCTTCATACCCGGCACACAGGTAAAGGGAGGCTGGGAAATCAGCAGGGTTCGGCCATTGAAGACCATGATTTGAACAGCCATGGATTCGGCTACCCTTCGGGGGTTAGCTGTGTCGATGACAGTTTTGCCCAAACTGATAACTATTTATAACTATTAAGTATTTATAATTCTGTCCATTTACTCACAGCTTCTTCTGGTCTGGGTTACTTATTAATTATTATTATTATTATTTGATATTCTGGTAACACTTTACTTCAGGGGGCACAAGTAACTCAATGACTTAGTTACACTCAAATACACACAAAAACTCTGTACCTCCAGCAGCATAGGGCTGAAGAACGAGACTATAGGCAGGTTTCTGTGCAACGTCATTACAGACATGCGACTAGGGGCAGAGAGCAGCACTCTTAGATGCATAAAACATAGATGAAAGGGAGATGTTCTGCAGTAAACTCCACAAATCACAGAAAAGATGGTTGAAAAATGTTTCATATAACAGGATCACATTATATGCATAATTAATATGCATCTAAGGATTTATTTACACACTTGTGTAAACACTTCTCTATGAGGTAGTCGTATATTTTAGGCCATATTATTGCTGTCCACTTGAACTTAATCAAAAATCCATCAGTGGTCAGGAATATTGTAGGAGTTTGGCAATTTCTCACCATTACTGAGAACTAATTTATTGAGGTAACTGGTGCAGTCCGATCCACTTTGTCTTCCAGCATAATCTGTGCCAGTTATTTCCTCACTGTTACAGACATAGCTATAGTTGTCATGTCTCATACAGTATGTCTACTGTACCTGTCAATTTCAGATGCACAAGTTGTGAAGAACCCTTCTTATATACATCTTTACTTCGCTCTTGATATATTCAAGCCAGGAGAGGATAGACCGACTTAACCAATAAAACCAGGTAAGTTGAGCAAAATTCACAAGACATATCAGCAAACCATAAATTTTTTTCCGATTTGACTAGCTCCTTTTAGTTAAACATTTACGTGAATAGAATGCAGTTTCACAGAGACCTGTGTTTCTATACTGATAGTTACCTAGACAGCTAACATTTTACATAATGTTATATTAATACGCAAATGAAAGACAAACAGACCCAGCTCGTAAATGAAATGTTATTACTGAATTTAAAATTACAAACAATGCAAAATGTACATTAATTACCACGGTTGACTCCAATCTTGACACGGGCTACCAAAGCAGTGTTGCGAGGGTACCCAGTAATGTTTGTAAACAAAAAACCTGTCTATTCACAGTATGAACCCTGTCTCAGCAGCACTGTGAATCACATCAGATCATTGCTCTTTGTGCATTTAAATAAAGAGCCTTCTCAGACAGCTCTAAATAATTCTTAACTATTGCTTCTCACTAGGATTCACCAAGCACAATGCCTGACGAGCTGTGCATTAACTGTCTCCGCGGAATGCGATGGATGTGATGTGCATCTTAAGGCTGATTTATCCAAGGTTACCAGGGTCCGGTTTCAGAGAGCAAGATTTCTTACTTAGCCGGATAACTTGTCGGATTCGAAGTAGTCTGGGCTAAATGTAATTAAACAAGTCCATTTAAACTGGAGTAACTTCAATCCGACAAGTTACTTGGAAATACCACTTTCTCAAACTTTGCAGAGAACGTTTGTACTGTAATGCTGATGAAATGTCATTTCCATGTTTTACCTTGTTGCAAAGGTTCTGTTAATGTCAGCATAACACTATTACCTATACATTCCTTTAATACAAGTATTGCTGAAAATTGTTATAATAAAGTATTAGTTTACAAAATGTGCTGATTGTGTTTAGTGTAAACACACCATCCAGCCTCAATCCCATGACCCTTGAGGTATAAAGCGACAGAGTTACCTGCTGCTCTGCCATGACCTTCATTTGCTTTTTTAATTATTCTTAGTTGCAGTACCAGCCGTAGCAGTGGGATTACGTTCTAGGAACATCAGGAAAACTGAACGATTACATACCTTAACAGCAACATTAGCTAAACATTCCAAGAATTCGTGGGGATACTTCTGTGCAGAATCCACGCTGTCGGTATTAGACTGCATTAACTGTCTTGTGCCATGGTTACCTTTGGCGGTAACACTTTACTTAAGGCCATCCCATCCATCCATTTTCCAAACCGCTTATCCTTACTGGGTCGCGGGGGTCCGGAGCCTATCCCGGAAGCAATGGGCACGAGGCAGGGAACAACCCAGGATGGGGGGCCAGCCCATCGCAGGGCTACTTCAGGCCATGTTTTTAGTAATTTATAAACACATTCACAATGCATTATAATGCATTCATAAAACATTATAAACATGGCTATCAATATTTATACCTTAATATTGCAGTACAAAGCATCCTTAATGCTTATACTGACCAATAGAAAACATTAAAAGGTATCTATAGTGCATTATAGATGTGAGAGTCATAAAGCATTCATAATGCATAATACACATGGCTATAATGTGTTCTGCCTTTTCATAAAGATTTTCTAGCCATATTTATAGGCTTCAAATGCATCATTATTTGTTATGGATGCGTTTATAAATCACTAAAAAGTAAAGGTCTTAAGTAAAGTGTTACCCATTTGGCTTACATGACCCAAGCCACAGTTATTAATTATCCATTGCTGAGCCTACAAGCCAGTCTTTAGTTAGAAACTGCCCATTGCCAAGCCCAAAAACCAGTGTTCAGGTACAAACATGTAATCCAAATTTGTAGTTAATGTAGTTGAAGCCATGCATTAAACATTTTTAAACAGACGACTACAGAGACAAAGAAATGTACATATATGCAGTCACTATTTATTAATATAGGTTTATTTTGTCTTGGTATTCAACTGTTATGGGTAAAACTAAATTAAAACCAGACTTGCTTATCCCGTTTAAGCAGGTTAAACAGGACTATAAGTATGACTGGACTATGTGGGTATTTCTCATGAAATCATGTTGATATTAAATCATTGACCACAGGTTCTGGTCCTCAGACAGAAGCACTGTTGTTGTCTAACTGATAAGAAACCACGCTTTATTTTTAATTTGTGTATTACGCCTGAAGATTTAAGTGACCTTAGTTAGAAGTAAAGATTATAATCTTGCCTTGATTTACTCTGATTTGCCTGGTTGGCACTAGGTGTGCACTTACAGAAACTTAATCAGCATTCTTATGACCAATCAAAATCAAGATCAACAGTGCCATAATTTGCTGTATCTAATTCAGTATTCTGGGACAATTTGAAAGAATGTAATGAATTTTAATGTAGATTATATTTTCATTTAATTTATTTATCCATGGGCTTGCAGAGCGACCTCACTAGGCCCTTGAATAAGTCTCTTAACCCCAACTACAGCAGGTCAGACCCTGTATGTAACTTCAGACAAATTAACATTATATATTTAGCAGATGCTAACATCCAAAGCAAGGAACAGTTAGGAAAGCAGAGTCTGCTAATCCCTGAAACAGTTGAGGTTAAGGGTCTTGCTCAAGGGCCTAAAAGTGTTACTCTGCTGACCATGAGATTTGAACCGGCAACCTTCTCATTGCAGCCCAGAATCCCAATATACAGAGCTAAATATGGCTCCATTTATGTCTTTATTTGTGCTGACCAAGTGATCAACTGTTCTTCCGTTGGCTGCGAGAAAGAGGTACAGAAATCTAATTATGTGAAACTCGACCTTCATTACCGACAGTCACCCAGCACACGAATAAGGAGCACTGTCACCAGGAAGAACACAAAGGCACCTCCGGTCAACATACAGAAAACAACGTGGGCTAATTGAGGCACCGAAGGGGAAACGCTCCAATAGCAAACTGGAAAGAGAAATCCATTTTACTTGTCTGTAGAGCCAAATATTTTACAGGTATGGTTCAGGCTAAACACCACCCTGAGACTGCAGTTCACCAAGAAGGTGGACAAAGGAATGGGAGAATCGTACTTTTTATACACATGTAGTGCACACATAGATACTATATTTTAAATACCAGAATGCCATATAAGGCTCATACACAAAAAAGCAGACACAGACACAGACACACACACACACACACACACAGCTGTAAGCTAAGGCAATCCACAGTCCTGTCAGGACACGTACAGAGTAGAATGCAAGAAATGTAGCAGCTAGGCCATTCCTGACTGGCAGTCGCCCAATCATAAACCACCCTCTGTGCACGCCCCCTTCTCCTTTAGGGATCATTTTACATCACTGACTCAGGCTGGGGTTTTTTCAATTAATACTGAAAGGGCGTAGAAATGGAATGGCATGTAGAACCGCAGCCTAGTGAACCCTGCACCCGCGATCATAGGGACACACGCCGACAGGCCAAGGCGCAGCAGCAGCTGTTGGTCAGGGAAGCCGCTCACCCAAGCCAGAGTTGCAGACAGCCTTCACGGACTTCTTCATCCTCTGCAGCACACTGCGGTCTCCGTCCAGAGCCTAGGGGGAAGAAGGCCTGCCGTCAATTATCTTTCTTACCAACTCAAGAATCTTTTAGCACCTGGCTGGGAAAGGAGGACTATGCACTCATAACATTTAGATCTGCTCAGTGTTTCAAATGCTTTTAACTTTATCATCCTTATTTACCCTGGTATGTGTATGATCCTACAAAAGAAGAAGTAGTGGTCTAGTAAAATTCTTGCAGTGATCTAGTAAAAATATCTATGCATTTACCAGCACCTCTATAAACACCAATTATCTAGTACAGGGGTAGCCAATCTTATCCGCAAAGGGTCGGTGTGCATGCAGGTCTTTGAAATAACCTTTAGGTCAGCTGTTCACACCCAGGTGTGAGGACTGTTCAGCCAATCAGTCCTCTAATTAGTGACCTAATTAGGAAGTTGCAGCGAAAACCCGCACACACACCGGCCCACTGCAGATAAGGCTGGCCACCCCTGATCGAGTATGTTCTCAACCCTAAGCAGAGCTCACATTTCATCAAACACGCACATTAAATGGCACAAGTTACTTGTTTCAAGGATGATAAGCAAATTGTCCCTGCCCCATAAGAGGAATTCCACAGGAGCTCGACTAAAAGAGGCAAGATTTGCTTTAGAAAGTCAATGAATCTGTGGAATAACTTTCTCGGGGTGAAAATGAAGTCCCTTGGAGTGAGCCATTTTCATCTTACGTCAACTACCCAAACACCAGCTGCCCAATTCTTCATTCTGTTCTGTGGCTCCAGGTAAACATCACGCCAATCATGCTTCTGTCTGTTATAATGCCGTATAAAGTAGACACACACATACCTGGGCCCATCACACAAAACTAATGGGAGGTAATACAGCCTTGCTGTGAATGTAGTTTGCAGCTTAAGGGTATCATTTTTGAAGCTACAGACAAAACTTCCAACAACACTTTTTGATAAATACAATTTCAGTCATTTGGAGCAAAAAAAATGTAATGCCATATTTTTCAGATATGATACAAGACCAATTCAACACTTCTGGAACATTGTAATCCATCTACTCTGCTACATTTTTGAGTGATATATTTTAATTGAATTATTGTACAAAAGAGTAACTCAAAATGTCTACAAAAGTCCTTGTCATACCGACGTAAACAGCTAAGGAAGAATGCATTTCAAAATTCCAGTGACTCATCCATAGCCTGGCCCTAATTAATACAGAAATATGCTGAGTTGTCTTACGGTGTTTGAACATACAGTACTGTGCAAAAGTCTTAGGCAGTCCAAAGAAATGTTTAAAGCTGTTTATCTGGGTAGCAAGTGTACT
>JAODJX010000041.1:7255707-7265707 GCA_026776945.1 Isichthys henryi
TGAGTGTGCCCTGCGATGGGCTGGCCCCCCATCCTGGGCTGTTCCCTGCCTCGTGCCCATTGCCTCCGGGATAGGCTATACCCCCCGCGACCCAGTAAGGATAAGCAGTTTGGAAAATTGATGGTGGATGTCTTATACGCTAACCTTGTTGAGATGGTCCATAAAGGAAGAAAAAAACATAGGGATCACACTTTCCTTCAGACGTACAATTTGCCCAGTTCTGTCAAAATCATCTGCCTTGAAATGACAGCTACAGAGAACTGTGGTATCATTAGGTGTAAAGTCTTTCCGTCGGACAGCTATGGCCCAAGCTTTCCTTAATCCTTGATCTTTGGGGAACCTTTGACAAAAACATTGTTAAAATTAGTTCTGGGACGTGGATGAATGGTGCAGCTAGCAAGATTATCATGATTTAGGCTAGTTAACGTGTGTAATCTCATAAGTGCAAACACATTCCAGCTTTAACAATGATTCATAACATTACGTTTTCGTCAGGTAGCCATCATCACCACGGTGTTGGTCATTACCAGGAGTCTGAAGTGACAGCTCATGTTCACTAATTTACATAACAGTAAAATACAATAAAATGGCCACTTACTTGTGAAAAGTTATCCCGCGATACCTGTTTTCAAGGCTTCGTCTGTTTCTACACCTAAACGCTGCACACGCTTGAGGCATTTTTTTCACGCGGTCTGCTATCAATGATTCAAGTGCTGACCGCCCTAACATGGCGACCGCGCAGGCGCACACCCAATCACAAACGCTCTATCTACCTTTTTATATCTATGGCCAAAGCTCTTCGCCAGTAGGTTGCAAATGAGCGAAGTAGTGAGCTATTGGAAAATCTGATGTCCTCGCATTACATTCTTTCATGTCATCATCAGAATGAATATAGCTCTGTTCTGATGTGTATGAATCATTTTCGAGAAGTATCATTATATTGCATTCCAACTGGGGGGTACGTCAGAGTAGTTATTCAATTGCATGGACACTTGGGGGCACTCATCCTATCGTAGGTGCATACGCCATAATAAAATCCGTATATTTACATGCAACAGAAATACCTTAAATCTATAATCGTGTGCCGCAAGACTTCTACATTTGTAACAATAAATTGAATTGATAGCTTCGGGGGGTGGGGTGTATTGTCAGATATTAATACAGTAATTCAATGTGTAATCTGTGACCGCTTTTTTGTCATTTTCGGAAGCGGGATTTCACTAAATATATAGTAACTTAAAAGACATGCATCTGTGTTATCTTGAATTTTTGTCTTATAAAGAATTATTTCAATAAACCTTCTAGGTTCAATCAACCTAAAAACACGACACCACCATGTCTTATTCAGAAGCAACATTATAGCTTATGGAAAGTCGACATAAGTAAATTCATTCAACAATTAAGTGCTGTCATTTAGCCACAATACAGACTGTATTTTAGTGTTGTTCTTTAAATGAATGAACGTTTGTAATTCAATAGTCCCATGTCACATTTACATGAGGATGAAATCAATATGTAGGGAAATACAAAACAATCATATATCTATTTGGTTTACAAGACCTGAGTTGGGAAATACTGGTTTATAGTACCCTAGATGCATTAAATTAAGTATTTAAACGACTTTTTAACATATTGCATTACCTTAAATTTAGTATTTAAAAACATAGAGAATAAGTAGTGTCATCGAAACAGTAGCGTCACGAAAGTTACTGATAAAAGAGGATTTGACGATTACACACGAAACCGATCGCATTTTGAATTGTCGATGGGGGCTGAGTACCGGAGCCACAGCCATTGGATGCGGTTCCCATCAATTTCCTCCAGCCTACAGGGTCGCTAAGGGTGCATCGCCTTTCTTCTCCGCCCACATCAACTCCTCTGCTTTGAGCGCCGTAGGGCTGGCGGCGGTGCTGTAGCACAGCTGACGGTAAGCGGCCGCAGGACTCACGGAGACGGGGGTCGGGATACGGGGGGTGAGAAGAGAGCGGACAGTCAGCCAGCTTTGACGGAATCATGGCCACCGAAACGATATCCTCTTGCACCGGCTCCAGTCTGCTGCAGCCCATCAGCGAAATAATCAATCTCCCCCTTGACCAGGTAATTATCTCAACTGAATGAAAAGATCTTTTTCATATATGGGGAATATAATGTGGTAAAACATTCCGTTACACATGGATGTACCGCACAAAGATGCCGTTACATGATGGAAGGGAAGAGCTTTTTGTGTATCGAGATGGTTTTATGGCTTTTACTGGACGTGTTTAAGACTGGCTGTGTTTCTATTGTCCACTGAAATACTTCATTGAAATATATGGCTTTATGTAAGACTGCGTGACAGCTGTTAAGCCGTGCACAAAACGATTCCGTTATTAAAGATCCGTCGGCTTTTCTCGTCCAGACCATGGCTCCGTTTTAATTCACTTCTTTGGGGGAAGTGATGAACGGAAGCTGCAAATGCACATTTTCAGAAATTGACCGACTTGGTAGCGGAGCTTTTGATGCGTTTGATCGCATGCCATAACCATTCATTTGGGAAGATCGGAGCGAAAACGGAAGCCTTGACATCCTCTTTGGACTCGGGTGCCAGTATCGCTCGGAGAGAGAAGTGTCCAGGCTGCTTTGGAGGAGCAGTCGGCCTCATCCCCCGCCTTACCATCCTGAATATGGGTCACCAATTGGGTTGCATCGCATGGTTTGTCCTCTTTTAGCAGCGCTACCGGGAGAGTCGGGTTTTCCGGCGCGGCAGCGCGGCGATATCTGCAAGTTGTTCCGCTAGTCTGGTTCTTATGCCTTACAGCCCGGGCAACTGGACAAACTTGATAACTTTAGATATACAGATACGGCTGCCATTTACCTTTTTGGTATACTTTTTTGTAATTTTAACGGAGTGTTATTTTTTAATGGTTATCTTTTCATTGTCTAGTTACTTTTTAAATTTTACTATTTTAATTCTACTAACTCAGGCCTATGTTCTGTTTGAGTTTTCAAATGCAAAAATAGGCCTACATGTTAATCAAATTCTTTTATTTCTTTGTTCATGTAGTGTACTGTGCAGTACCTGGTGTATTTTACGCTAACGTTCTTCCAAACAGTTGTATATCAGTCTTTCATTTTTACTCGTTTTTTTACGTTTTGTTTTTAACTTTTTGGTTTTTAGCACTTGTAAACGCGCCGTTGACTGCCTGTTGTAATGCAAACATTACCACGAGGAAGATGTGTATAAGTATTATTTATTTATTTATTGTTCTTAATGCGCCATTTATTTATATAATATTAGCGGAAGTATATATTACTGTAGTTATATGTAGGCCTGTTATTGAGATTGCAATGATATCGATATTAAAGTAGCCATATCCGTATAGTAGTGTCATGATTCATTGACCTGAAATAGAAAAAAAGTGTGTTAAATGTAATTTATCGCTTCTTTCTCCTCTTTTGTATTACACCTTATTTCCATTAAGGCGATCGTTAGCGGATCCGTAGAGTAGCTGCACTGACCTCTGGAAACGACCTTGTCAGATCTGCTTATTGGTTAACTAAAGGACGATCGTGTTCTTCCAAAGCAGGGGAACATCACTTTTATTAATAGCAAATATTACATAAATGTATAGGCCTGTATATAATGGAAAAGAAGTGTGTGTACGTATGTAAAATCTTGGACATCGTCCCGTTGTCGTATTATTACAGGTCTTTTTGAGAAGTTTACGTTTGTCCGAATTACGTATCACTTTTCAGGTTTAAAATGAGATCGTTCGTACAGTAAAAATGCGATGTTAGTTTACCGTTTCTAACTGCCCCCTTCGATCCCCCTGTTCTCTAGGATCCCCTGTGGCGAAATAATGTCAGAAAAGCTTTTGTCTCTACGCAGGGCCAGGTTTTAGTCTCTTGCCTTTAGGTAGTTAAAGTGGTAAATTACTACGATGTTGAATGGAACCACTTAAGTTAACCATTCCATTAAATAGTTTAAGGTCTATATTATAATATTCATATATTTGGGCTTTGAACTGTAAAATGTTATGGTTTTACTCTCTTGAGCATCAGAAAAACAAAGCTTGCTCTTGTTGTTAGAAATGTATTATAGCACTAAATCAGTCCATGGAAATCAGTCCAATGCAGCATCAACAAAAGTTAATTTGTATAGAAACACTCAGCATTTGCCAGATCTGATTCTGTTTTAATACACAGTAGCACTTCAGTGCTGTTTACATGGTTGTTTATTTTTCATGTGTGTATTTAATTATCTGACTGATTGCAGGTGTTTACGCAGCATATCTGGGAAAGCATGGATAACTGCAGATGTGCAGAACTGGTTCAATATTACCGCCAAGCCTTAAGGAAATCGCATAATAGCTGGCACAGATATTTATAAAAAACATGGTGACTAGCGGCATGTAGAAACGGCACAGTGTTGGGCTGCTGTGCTTTATCAACACGCACACACAAATAAATCATTTATATACAAAATGTATAACAAAAAAAACTTCTTTACACATTTAAAGCCTATGTAAGACTTCTCTGGTGAACAGATGTACATTTCACTGTGAAGGAGCGAAAAGGACTCTTTCAGAACAGAAGTTTTACCAAAGCTATGGAGAAACAAAGACACCCTTTCAGTTGTCATCACAATGAAAACAAAGGAAGCATCAGGTTTTAGAAACAGCTACAAATGGACTGGCGTCAAGGTCTCAGTGTGTGGTTTGGGTCCAAGTGAGGAAGGAACCCATTTTGACCTCACTCACCCCATAGGATGTCCTCACCGCAGTCTTACAGTCTGTTTCATGCGATCATCTGCCCTCCATTGAAGCATTGAGTGGCTCATTGGGCAATTCTCTGCTTATGATCAGAAGATCACCGGATTGAGCCCCAGCCGTGGCAGAACAGTCAGATGTCTGTCGGTCCTTTGCCAAGGCCCTTAACCCCCAGCTCCAGTGGCACTGCATGTTCGCTGATCTCAAGCTATGGCGAGCAAGATGGGATCTGCGAATTCCATCTATTCCAATGTTCCTGTACTTTTGCAAATGGCAAATTCAGGATTTATCATTATTTATAATTGCATTTTTGCGATTTGGTTGATGCAAAATGGCAGTGAGCTCAGTCATCAGTGAGCTGGAAAGGGAGTGTCAGAACTCCCCAGAAAACCCATATGTGCACGGATTTCTACTTGCGCCCCTACTCTTAATGAGAAAGCCAGCGTATTACCACCAGCTCAGTCTTTGGGTTTAAGGCCCTGAAGGTGCATAACTTTAGGGTCACATCAAATGAACATGAGTTTGAACAGTTATCAGATAATTCTAGCAGAATACTTTGAACCTCTTAAGCACACCAATCTGTCTGCTTGTTGCCATGGAAGCTGATGCCCCACCTACCGCCTCCACAACTGGAGGTATGGAATTTGCTGGCGACAGAAGAATGCTTTCATTTTTCAAAGATCATGAAATATGTTTTTGCAAGACGACAGTTAAAATCTGCATGTCCATGAGGCCGGTGATATTTGTTGAAGTTGAGACTTCATGCTCCTTTATAGGGATATGATGATAAAGATTATTGGACAACTAGAGACAGTGAATGGAACGAAATCTATTATTTTGTGCATATAAAGTAATTTTTTTCTGGTAACCATGTTTAACTAGATAAACTAAATATTAATGAAACGTTCTGAAGTATGATGAGGTTCATCAACAACTGCACACCCCCCCCCCCCCCAATCATCACATGCTAGGTTGGCTTCCCATCCAAAGATAGCAGACCACTTTAACCCTGCTGTTTGCCTCCACGTGTTGTAATCTGCCATAAGCAAATAGTCAGAATATCTAATGCACTTGCATTTTGTTTTACATTTCAGTGGTATAACTGATTTTAGTCATTGTCTGGAAATGATGCTGTATGACATTGTATTCAGAATGACACTGTCAGCGTTGGTTGTGGTCGCTTGTGATTTCAGGTTGTGCTGGATCGTGATGCTCGTTTTGGTAAAACTAGTGAGGGGGTGGATATGTCTATAGGGGACTGTCATTAAAGACTGGGAGACCCTGAAATGCTTAACTGGGTGTCTTGGTTGATTTAGCCATGTTTGATGCTGGAATGCTTTTCTCAGATAGACACCCTGGAAAAAATAATGACCATAATACTTGGGGAGAAAATAGGAAGATTGTGCAGTGGGTTTATAATAAGTACAGTTTCTTTCCATGTCATTGTTTCTGGAGATTGTGCATTCGATCAAGAAAAGAACCTGGAAACTGATGGCGATTTGGCTAACTTGAGGTTCACTGCTCATCTAGGCTGCTGTAATAGGGCTGTTGTTGGTTCTGAGGAAAGGCAGTTTGATGATCAGAATCAGAAAGACCTTTCCTGGCCCACTATGTAAAACATACAAGGAATCTTAGTGGGCGTGTCCTCAGTATAACATGCAAAAGAATTCAAGAAAATATACAAGTATTGTCTTGGATATTTTATGTGTGTTGGTCTTGTTCTTAATGTGCTTCCTTTTCTGTTTGTAAGCCTAATCCACCCCCCCCCCCCCCCATCTGGAGGCTCACCTTCCTCTTTGAGTTCCAGGGACTCGAGGGGTGTCAGGAGCTCCTGCCTGCCCACCCCCCCTCACTGCTCCTGTCATGTTTTACTTTCTCACTGTTTTCACTGATTAGAGCACAATCTGAACTGCAGCATTTCACCCACTGGGTGTCATGTGTCAAATCGAGGCTGCTCCCTCTACTCCTGCCAGAAAAGGACCCTGTGAGAAGGAACCAACAAAAATCAGGCATTATTTTGGGATTCAAGAGGCACGTTAAAGAAGAAATCCATCCTTAACAGGAATAATTTCAAATTGATCATTCACCTCTGGAGACCTTTATGTTGTCATGTTGTAGCGTTAATGGTGATAGTGTTAAGGTCCCCAGGACAATGTGCTATATCGTCTCTCATTCTACTCCTCGTTTGCTGCCCTGTTTGTGTTTACTGGATTTTCTTAGTGCAAATAAGTGTCCTCTAACTGTCTGAAGTCAGTGCCAAAGGGCACGATGGAACAGCCACAGACTCCAGCTCCTAGCCAGGTGTGTAATGACAACCTTTTACCTTCGAGGAAGGTCTGAGGGGTCAGCATAGTCCTTCGTCAAGTCCAAACAGAGACGTGCCAGTAAGTGATCTTGGATGCAGTGCAGTCCAGGAGTTAAAAGGGAGACCCGAACCCTACGTGTGCCAGCACCAGCTGGCCAACCGGAGGCTGCGCTGCCGTTCCCAGGCATGCAAACGGTGGAAACAAAGTCCCGCTATGCAAATCAGAAGCGGGCCGTCTGTTTTGCATGCATTTAGAAATGAAACCCTTGCTTGTTTATCCACATTTGACAAATTTGTTTCCACTTTCAGCATGTCAAGCAAAGAAACGAATGGCTGAAATTCATATGGATCTTCTATCCCTGCAAAATTGATGTGATGGCCTTACAATATGGAAATCGATAGCCTGATGTTTTGGTGGCATCCCAGAGTGTCCTTGATCTTCTCTTCCTCATCCTCTCTCTTTCTCTTTGAGCTTGACCAACATGGTGTCATGTATCCAAAACTGAGAGCCACGTGTAAAGCAATCAGAGACTTTGAGGAGCGAAAAGCTCATAATCTGTGGGGGTCTGCTTATTGAGATGGAATAGAGAGTCAAAATCACACCTCAGCCTTTGCGGCCTCTGTTTCCTGTACCTCCCGAACCAGCTCGTCTAGCCCAGTGGAATACCTGATTTGGGGTGCGTGAGGGAGTCTGGGGGGAAATGGCTTAGGGTGTCTTTATCAGAGCACTTACCTTGCATCTTGTGCAGTTGCCCTGTCTTCTGTAACGACTTTGCACCAATGTACTATACCTTATAGATGCTGTGGTGCATTTTGTGATACATGTAAATTTTAAAAGTTTGTGATAAGCCATTTACAACAACTCAGTTCAGTTTTTTAACATTTTTCTGAGTCTAGATGTGCTGCCTAGTTTATCAAGGAGAGGGTAACAATTTTTTGTAGCACGGTCCAAAAAAATCAGAATAGTTATAGTAGGAAAAAATAACTAGAGTGGGAATTCAGGACCTAAAAGGTTTGATACTTACGGGTCCAGCTGGTTGGGGGTTCTCTTCCAGCCTAGAAGTTACAGTAGATTCGCATCATCAGTTTATGCAACCAGCTCAGTTGTTCTAAGATGCTGGGATACTAACTAGGCTGTTTTTGTGTGTCTGCTATGGCTGAAGGACTTTAGAATGGCCCACTCACACTAAGAAACATCAATCATCGCTCATTCTTCTGGATCATTGCTTGGTACTGTTCTTCCCAGGTGACTGAGAGTGCCCAATTCCTGCTGATGCATCACAAGAACGTGCTCATTTGGGTTTTTTTCTCCTCTGCCCCATGTGTAATAAGAGCTAGAGTTCACTAGAGATATGGGCAGGTGAGAGTTTGAGGCTCTATGGCACCTCACCTGCCCACTTTTTCTGATTCCCAGTAGGGAGCCTTTAATTTAGTGCGGCTATATTTGCGAAAACGGTGCCCATGTGGGTAGCCATCTGCTGTGCTGTGAAAGCGGCATTTTATTTACCTCCACGAGACGTGCTGGCATTTAACCAGTTATCGGTGGTCAGCAGATCTCTGGGCCTGTTTGGATGGGATGTGGCAGTGGCTCAGTTGTTCATCCACTGCCCCGGTTTTTGGGTTAGTCTCTGGTGCTATTGGGGGCTGGACAGTGATGATGAGCTTTTCTTTGCTCAAAAATAGTGATTATGTTTATTAGGCTTTTACTGCTGAGTAGTTTTTATTCTTTTTATACGAAGTATCTGCAGGAACATTTGTGGGGGTACGGATCCTGTCTGGTTGGAGGGTGGATGGATAGACGGGTGACCGTTCATTTCAGGGCTTCTGTGTGTACTCACTCCATGGACCATCTGATGTTGCTGGGTAACCCTTATGTTCCAAACGGCATCTGATGAGCAGATCTCTCAAGTAGTTCAGTAAAGGTTACCTGGTCCTGCTCCTACAGTCAGTCAGTTTGAAGGAGAGCACGCCTGCTTTGAGGAGAACCGGTTCCCCCTGAATCCATTGGCTGCCGGCTTTTTGTGTTGCTTAACTCGACTGTAATACGTGCTGGGGAACTTCTCTTATTACACTATACCCTGTGTACATGTGTGCACCTGAGTGTGCGTACTGTTCAGTGCTTGCGTGAAATCGGAATGCGTCCTGTGAGTCTACATGCTCCTCTGTGTTCCAAAGGTTAAAGCGGAAACATTGACCTTGCTACTGGCGCGTTTGAGATGCCTCTGAAAAACCATTGCATGTGGGCACATAGTGTGATCTTTGTGGGAAGTCCGATATTCAACCAAATGAATAGTGTCTCCCAGTGCTGGCTCCCAGAATATCAGGACTTAAAAGCAGCACCTTTTGTACCATCGTTATGTTGTTTCCCAATTCCTGCTGAGGCCGGCTTTTCACCTTTTTAGGAGAGGCTCATTGCTGACCTTTCACTCGGTTGGTTTAAGTTGGGACTGATGGCTTCCTGGACTTTCCCAGCTGTTGCCACATCAGCGGCAGGTCTGATTGGCTGCACGGAATAGCTGAGGCGTCTCTGGGTGACCTTTGGTTCTCCTGGTTCTGATTGTGCCTGGGATATGGGTCACTGTGTTTGTGCCTGACCTTTGCTGTACTCCTGCATTTTATGCTTACTGTGGGATTTGCTGTGAGCAGGCGGATTATGAAACAGTTATACTGGTGACTAATGCATGCTATTGGGGGCGGGGCGGGGGGGCATCTTTATTATGGGCTTCCTCTGCCTATGGCAGCTTTTCCCAACTCGGTATTCAGGGACCCTCAGTCGGTCCATGTTTTTGCTCCCTCCCAGCTCCGTGCCAGACAGTCCAATGTGGATTATCTGGGGGTCCGCGAGGACCGGATTGGGAAACACTGGTATACGGAATATGCTCCATAGGTCTTCTGAGACGCAGTTCCTCTGGGATCAGTGTTTCCCAATCCGGTTCTCGGGGACCCA
>JAODJX010000041.1:7266963-7279046 GCA_026776945.1 Isichthys henryi
TATATGTATGTGTATATGTGTATATATATATATGTGTATATATGTGTATATATATATATAAATTTTTTTTTTTTTTTTTGGGGGGGGGTGTGTTGCAATTGGTACTGATTGATCTTCCCCTTTTGTGTTATCCTGCTCGGTCATCGTGTTCATTCTGAATATGTGAGTGATCTCCCAGGCTGCCAGCTGACCATTTAACCTACATTCTCTAGTATACCTCCTTCCCCAGGGGCTGTGGTTTTAACGGCACACTCCTTTGAAACTTTAAACTGGAGTTTGCGGGGGTTGGCCGTGACATGCGTGTGGTAATTTCATACACTGTTTATTGTGCCAGTTTTTTTTTTTTTGTGGAAGTAATTGGGTGTTTCTGTGTCATTTAAGAGTAGCCTTTGTCCTCTTAGTAGAACTGTCTGCATTTATAGAAATCCTGCAAATCTTATAGGCTTAATCCTCCGACAAGTTGCATTGGGAAAGCATTAAAAAAATAGCGTTTGTCTCCTGTTCCTTGCATTGGCTAAATTTATTGTTGATGATTAATCCACTGATGCCCTGACCCTGTGCACAAAGAGGCCTGGCCCAGGATGTTGAAATCCTGCAAAGAGGCCTGGCCCAGGGTGAGTGAAGATCCAAGTGCCGCCCAGCATGGCCTGATCCGAAAGTGGCTTCCCCCTTCCAAAGCTGCTTCATATGCTTTGTGTGACCAGGGCTCAGATGCTCCGCTTAACCGCAAAAGGAATATCACTTGCATTTGGAGATCCATGGGTTCGATGTGTGATGTTTAACTCCATGCTCTTAAAGGTCCCCGAGGTGCATTTTCTGCACATTAACTGGCAGACTTATCTCAGTGGACTGTATGACTGCTATCCAATGGCTGTTAAATTGAGGATTAACTTCCCCAAAAGAACGGGCTTATTTACGAGATGGATGGGAAGTCGCATCGAGGGATCTCTGATGGATTCATGACAAGGACAGGCACTGTGAGGTGGCAGCCTCCCCCTGTCCTGCTCTGCTGGTCGTCTCGCCGTGGCTTTATGCTCCATCGCCTGTGCTTGTGATCATTATGCTCAGCTACGGAGGCTGCAGACGGTCCCTGGAGATGCTGAGAGGGGGGCTATCAAGGTGCTGCAAGGACGAGCTCTAGTACTTAACACTTTCCATGGATAATTAACAAAAATAACATATAATCCTGGATTCAGCACCCCCTTTTAACCTGTCTGATAAATCTAAGTTGTTATTATTTTATTTATATATTTGTAAAAAAATCTCAAAAATTAGATATAGACATGTAAATTCATTTTGAACTTCAGTCAGACTGGGTTTTCTTTAGGCTAATCATATTCATTTATATTGTGAAGATCTTGTGATTGTGTCGGATATGACTGAGACTTCAAGGAACACCAAGCCTGGCAGGACCCAGACATCCGATCCAATGAATGCTGTCCACGAACTGGTCCACTGTGGGGGACGACACCGTCAGGCAATGGTATGGTCTGTGCATTGTAGCATTACGTGAACTGAAAGGGAAACATGTCAAAGCAGGGCGTGGAATTAGTTTCGGGAGGTGTGGATGATATGGGGAATGGGGTAACTGGAAACAGAAAGGGGCGCCTACGAAAGAAGATGTGCTGGTTTTGGTTTGCACACTGCCAGGGCAGGAGCGAGGAGTGGCGGGGGGCTATAGACTGTGTTTATCTTAGACACTCAGCCATACTAAAAGTTTGGATTGCTCTTCTTTACCCAGCATGTGTGTGTACCAGTGTCCGGCCTCGAGCTTCTGGCCTGAAGCCTGTTGATAACAACGTTTCAGACGTGGGCCGACGGTCAAGGAGTAACCAGCTATTGCATCAGTTCAGGCATAATTATGTTGCATAGCAATCGGCACCAAAACAGAATGAATGGGTGCTTTTATCCTTTCATCTCATCCTCCTCCACCATGTCTAATTACAATTTATTTGTTTTTATTTGTTTTTATTTTTAAATATTGGTAATGATACTCCTCTCATCCCTGTGGCTAACTATAGTTGATAATGTAATCCTGTCATCCTCCTTGAAGGCTTATGCAGTAGAGAGTCGTGCTGATATACCCAGAGTATGTCCTACGTAGTATATGGCACAGTGCAGAGCGTTCCAGCCTGTCATAGATCACACTTACCCTAATGATCACACACAATGGGCCAATCCGAGAGAGCGTTTCACCTAAGTGTAAATCTTTGGATGGTAATAAAGACCCCATGTGACACAGGGAGAACATGTGAACGCCACAGAAACAGGGGCCAGAAATGAATCCCAGCTCTGGAGGTGTGAGGCCACCCTGCTACCCACAAAGGTGCTGGGCTGCCTGAGCTGACGGCCTTTCGGTGTAATGAACAGATTATTACCTGCCTCCGGTGGGCAACTTGTCTTAACGAGTACAGCGGGGTCTCAGCAGGAAGCCCTATTTCCCTGACCTCAAGCTGTGTTCCTGTAGAAAAGCTTGATGGTTTTGATATTCTCTATGTTGTGACACTTACTGCCAGGAAGGGAAGGGGCAGGGAAGTGGGAATTTTCAGCCAGTGCGACCAAAGGGATAGCAGAATAACTGTACAGAGTTTGGGAGCGGCTGGATGTAGCTCACATGAGTGTCTGAGCTTCAGGATACATGGTCTGTCTATCTATGTCAGGTCTTCCCTGACACACTGGGATACTCCGGAAACCTCCAGTTTTTGGGCTCACATTCAGCTATGGATGTGCCTCTTTTGATAATGGTGTGGGAACTCCCCAGGCATGCAAACGCGGGGCTCACGGTCAACTGGGAAGCACCGTTAAAGTGATGCAGAGCAGCCGGTAGCGTGAAACCTGACCAGGCCTCTTAACGGTAACTCAAACCGTGGGTAACGAACCTGAACCTATAGAAATGTCAATTATTCAGGATGTGGTATGGCAGGTTTGGCAGTGAAACTGCTTGTTCTGTTTTGGTAAAGTCAGATGAGGTATGGAGGGTTTGGCAGTGAAACTGCCCATTCTGTTTTGATAAAGTAAGATGATGTCAGACTTGTCCGTGATTAGTAACTCAGGTAACTGCACGTGCTCTGGGCTGGTGCCAGTTAGAGGTCAACCATATTTAAGCGTGGCAGTGAGGAGATTTCATTGCTCAGTCACCCCATTGCTTTTAGAGCACAGGGCTCAGTTGGCTTTCAGTCAGAGGTTTGTTTTATCAGAATAGTTGGATTTGATCTGTGTCTCTGTGTCAGTTTCCAGTAGGTTCTAGCTTGATGATTTGGGTGGCTTGGAGTCATGGTTCTTGTTAATTAGCATCTTGCTTTGGGCTTCTGCTTAGCCAGTTTCTGGTTTAGGGATTCATAACCCCAAATGGCCGGCATCCCACAGCTGGGGTGCTGTGCCACTGGTGTCCTGTCTTCAAGGTTTTCTATGTATGTCTTGGCTTCTACGTTCCTCTCTTTTAAGGTTCTTTAGTTCCTGGACTGGGTTCTCCCATCCTCTGCGCTTCAGTCTGCCTCTGGTTCACCTTGTCCTGGAGCTGTTCAGTCAGACGGCGGCACAAGTCCCCTTGGGTTCCTCTGACCAGCAGTGTTGGGACTGTAGGCCTCAGGGGGGCAGAAACACTATTGTAATGGAGGGGTGGCCCAGGTTGAGGTGTTCTGTTGCAGACCTTGTCTATGAAGGCCAATGAAAGGTTTCAAAAAGTAAGGTTAGGTTGTGATAGAAGGGGTTTGCCAGTGAAAGTGCCTGTTCTGTCTTGGTATATGGTATGGAGGGTGTTGTGTGGTTAAACTACCTATTTTGTTTTGGTAATGATAGATGAGGTATGTGGGGGGGGGGGGTGGAACTCCCCATTCTGTTTTGGTGAACTAAGAATAACAATGTGACACTGCTATAGTAACAGTGTTTCTGGAGTTTTCTCCAATATTGTGAAGCTTTCTTGGCAGAGGTTTGAGTAAATATTAATCTTGGTCATTCAAGCTAGTCATGATGTGTGATCAGCTAATGTTTTGTGTTCTATGTGGGGGGGGGTGCAATACGGCCCCAGGTGCCCTTTCAGTTGCCCTTCCCTACAGAGGAAGTGCCATGTTGTGTTTGTCTTTTGCTCTTTTGGCTAGTGGCTGCCGCGTGGTCTCTTTGCTGCACAACCCATGCACCGTCATCTCCTAGGTTACTGACCTCATTTGCGAGGAGAGGCAGTTCTAGTCGCCGCAGATGAGTCAATACAATCTGTCTGTGTCTTGTGTGAAAATTTTTATATAGAAAAGGGAAGTAGACACAACAGTGCCTGTTGTCCATGTTGGCTGCATTGCTGTCCACCCCCTGGTCACCAGCTGCCCGCATGATTAACCGCTGGCTAACATGTGAGTGAAGTCAGGCTGCCAAGATGGTGTTAGTCTCCATCCATGCTCCTTTGCCATCTCGAGTTTACCCATTTGTAACAATTTGCAAAATAAAGTGATATGTTAGGTTGCTAGCCGCTCAGCAGGTAGCATAGATGTCTCACATTCCTAAGGTTAGGGATTTGAATCCCAGCCATAATAAGTATGTGGGGGTTACATGTTTCTCTCTGTCTCACATTTCTGCCACAGTCCAAAGATTTGGCATTAGGCTACCTCTAAGGTGTGTGTGTGTGTCTGTGTAAGATGTGGTGGGCTGGCACCCAGTCTAGGGTGTACTCTAGCTTTGTGTGTGATTACGTGGTCAGAAGATGAATGGACTTTTGGTGTAATTCTTTGGCTGAAGCTGTGGGTGTTTGGTCTACTCTAGTTATGGACACATGTCTTTTCTGCAAGACCGCAAAAAGGCAGAATTCTGGATAGTTTGGCACTGGAGAGTTTTTTTTGAGGTCTAACTTTTGATGTGACGGATTTAGTGTTTTGTTTTTTGTTACCATGGCAAGTGCTGGAGGGCTCTGTACCAGCTATATGTTGTGTGGATTAGAATAATCAGTTCCTTTCATTGGTAACCTGCAAGGGCTCAGTCTTCACTATCTCCACTAAAATGGGGATGCTATGATGTAAGCCCGCAAAAGCCCGCAGCTAAATGGAGACTCTCCCAGTCCCCTTAGGAATGAAGCAGTGAAGGTCAGAAGCCCACTTTGGTCACATTGTACGGCGTAAGTCTTACGAAAGCAGTTTAACACTGGAGGAGACCAGGGGTTAGTGAGTCACCATTCTTACAGATCCGTGGGTGATGTGTCTCTTATCAAGTAAGCTTTGGCTAGATGGCATCTGCTTTCTCCCCATCAAAAATAATGTATACAATCCCATTCATCCATCTTACAACTGCTTTTCCCAGTCAGGGTCTCCTGGAGCCTATTCCAGCAGCCGGGGTGCATCCTGGTGCGATGCCAGTGCATCAGTGAACATATGCACTCAGTCATAATCCACGGGCAATTTAAAGACACTAATTACCTTAGCTGTATGTGTTTGGACTGTGGGGAGAAACCTGTATACCACTGGGAGAGCATGCAAACTCCACACACAGCGAAGGTAGGTGGTATCAGGCCACCGTGTTATACCTGAGCCACTATGCTGTCTGTATGTAGAATACAATTCACTGGATTTAAAAAATATATGCTAAAAATGTTTCTTTTGCTTTAGGCCCTGCTTGATATTGAGTGTTGAACTCAAGTTGACTGTCCTGACAGCATAATGACACCTTGAGGCCCTCATTCTGGATTGAGGTCTACTGATTTCTGCCCAAATGACCCCATTTTCCCACAGGGAAGAATAAAATACCACGAGCTTGGTCAAGAGGTCCCTGCTGAAAGCAGAGGCATGGGCAGAGATTCTGGCCCCCTGACAATGTCACCTTGGTGGGTTGGGAGTCCTTCAACGGGCCCTTGCAGTCTGTCAGGGTTTCTGTGCTCCTTCAACACCCCTGGCTGAAGAGCACCAAAACAAATAAATTTAAAGCATGTATAATTTATTTATAATATTGTGTCTGAATTTTATATGAGGAATAAATATTCTGTTATTGGTGGTAATCATTTATCCGCGACTCGGACAGGGTGCATGATCGCGCTGCTGTTTCTTGTTGCTGTGGGTGTGACACAGTGGGTGGCATAGTGTGCTTCATACATTGTATGAATATTTTCCGTAATGCCTGAGTTACGCAGTTAGTACGATTTGGACACATTACATGTAACCAAGAGAGTACGAGAATTTGATATTAGGGGACACAGTTTAATATATATGCAAAGGTGTATTTAATGGGGGAGGGAGGTAAATAAAGCCTTCAAGTAATGACTAAGCAGTTTTTGAAAAGCGAAAGTTGCAGGTTAATTCCAGGCTGGCATCGGAGTACAGAGAGGAAACAGGTGGCGCTGTTACTGACATCGCCACGGCTGAGGTTCTTGTCCAGCCTCTCTGCCTGGATTTTAGGTTTTCTCCTACATTTCACATTCATGTGGGGCAATTGGTGTCTCTTAAATGCCAACAGGGTATGTTTCCTGCAGCATGGGATGCCCACCCAATGCTGCCTGGGACAGGCTGCATGCACCCCCACCCCCTAACCCCAAACCTTGCTCCACTTCAACCCTGAGCAGGATAAGTGGTTGGAAGATGAATGGATGTTTTTACTGTGTAGCATATTAAGGGCTATTATCATGTTAAATGCATGTGTTAAGTGTGATGCAATAATATTGCAGATAAGCTTTGCTAAAATGTGCTTAATAAGCTGCCTGGTTTCTTTGCATATTATGTTTCAGTTTCTTTTTTTTGCAGAAGGCTTTACTATATTTACAGTTCTGTGTCTGTCTGTGTTTACTTGTATTCTTTGACCTGAAGACTGGTTTTACTCTTTTTAATTCTCCCTCTAATCCAGTGTTATCTATTGTTGCTCTCTTCCATATGGAATTTCTCGACTCGCATGTCTCTCACTGTAGAGCAGACTTGCTCTCTGTCACTTCCTGGCGGTGCTCACCTCCTCTGCTAAATGACGCGAATTGCATCCCCTAGCCCCCACGTACCGGGCCTGTGTAAGACATGGTGGGGGAGGGCTCTTATCTCTTGATGAAGAAACTCATTAAAATTCAGTCATGACACATCCATCTACTCATCAGAGATGTTGTTATTTATTATTATTATTATTATTATTATTATTATTATTATTATTATTATTATTATTAGTGGTGGTGGTCGTAGTCATGGTCGTGGTCGTATTAGCTTTTTCCTCTAACCAGGATATGTGGCTGGTCGGTGTGTGGATGAATGGATTATTATCATTATTGATTGCTTGTTTGGCTCATTTATTTTTGATTTGGGGGTGGCACTGTTGTATGGGGTTGGATCTGCTGCCTTCCGCCTCTGGAAGCTGGGTTTCGGTCTCCGCCATGGCTCCATGTGTGTGGAGATTGCATGTTCTCCCCATGTCTTTGTAGGGTTTCCTCCAGGTACTCTGGTTCGAAAACATGCTGAGGTTATTTACAAAATTGTCCGCGGATGTGAATGGTAATTGGCGTTTGTGCTCTGCGATGGGTTGGCGCCCTATCCCGGGCTGTTCCCTGCCTTGTTCCCGTAGCCTCTGGGATATGCTCCAGACCACCTGCAACCCTGAGTAGGACAAGTTACAGTTATAAAAGATGGATGGATAGATTTGGTTTTTGATGTTGCTGCTTTAGATTGATCTGACGTCTCATAGTCCAATTGGTACAGCTGAGGAAGAGGGTGGTGCACCTGTTTTACCTCCGTGACTTGCACAGCGTGTGAAGCACCAGGACGCCTCCTGAATACGGAGGCCTGTCCCTTTAAGACCGGGCCCCTAGACTCCCTCAGACGGCGGCCCTGAGAGAGAGGAGCGCGGTGTTGCCCTGCAGCGGCAGCCGTTGGCTGCTGGTCATTATGGAACAGCTGGTTTGCAGGACACAGCACGTTATCTAGTGTGTCAAGGGCCGGTGTCAGGTTAAGCCAACCTCTCACTGGTAACTTGAGGGTTCAGGTAAGGATACAGGTCTGGCTGGTATCCAAAAACACCTCTGGCGTCTATGCCCGGTGGGGTATTAGCACACCGAAACCCCAATTTAATAATCTTAAAAAAGTAACCCCCCCCCTCCCGACACACACACACTCACACACACTCTTTTGGCAGTCTCTGTGATACTGTGGTACTGCTGACCTTCGTAACAAGGGTAATTAAACGTTTTACTGAGATCGATGCACATTGTTCCATGAGAGGAGGAACGAGATGAAAAATGAACTAGGGTGTGATTGCTTTTGAGGGGGGTTTTTTTGTAGGGGCTGTCGGTCACTTATCTGGCTTGTTGGTTTTCTTGTTAAGAAGTGGTTGGCGCTTCCTCTATTTCTGTTCTCTTTTTCATGAAAACACTAGCTTCCAGGGTGCATGGAAAAGCACCGTCCTGAATTGTGTAGCAGTCATAGCCGGTATGGCTGCCTTTAATCCTGCTGAGCCGTCACCCTGCCTAGTGATGGCAGCTTGGCTTTATTCTCCCATGTACTGGCTGTGCTAACATCTGTGCATGGTGGACGGGCAGCTCTGTCCCAGACAGGCTCCCATGCTGGGCTGCCCTGTCTGGTTCCTAAGGAATCGCTCTTCCCCGTTCGGCCTTCCTGTCCTGGGCTTTCCCGGGTAAGACCCGTATGTAGTCACTACTTCCTGAATTCCAGCAGAGGCAGGGATTCCCACACATGGCTAAACCGCCGGCTATGTAAATAATTAATGAAGATGATTGCTCTCATTGATAAACGATTGTTATGCAGTAATATATGTATAAATCGTTACAGTCTAAGAGGCCTCTTTCAATCTGAAGGGATAAGTGTTCACCCCCCCCCTTTAACCCAATGATTAAATTTGTTGATTGGGGGTTGCGAATCACGAAAAAATATGGGAAAATCCAATATTGGTTGAAATCGGGACACAGAAATACAGGATGATCGTGTGAAATATGGCACAGGTGGCAACTCTGTCCTCCATGCCTCTGTGATGTTAACAATGCCCGCCCTGTGCTCCAAGGTCACTGCGTTACGGCTCTATCTTAAGATGCAGATGGTGGCCGTGAGGCTTCCGTGTGTGTGTGTGTGTGTGTGTGTGCGTGGGTGTGAGCAGCATGCTGTGAACTGGGGTTCCTGGTACATTGCAGTGGTCTTCCACAGACTACAGGAAGTCCAGGAAAATCATCTCAGAAAGGTACCCTTTTTGTTCCTGAAAGTCATGCAGGCAGCTTAAGGGGGCTTCCTCAAAGGCTGCCCCGACCCACACTGAGGTCCACAGCTTCCTTAGAGGCTGCCCTGGTACATACTGATGTCACCAGCTTCCTTAGAGGCTGCCCTGGTTCACACCAAGGTCCACAGCTTCTTTAAAGGCTGCCCTGGTCCACACCAAGGTCCACAGCTTCCTTAGGGCCTGCTGTGGTTCACATTGAGGTCCACAGATTCCTTAGAGGCTGCCCTGGTACATAATGAGGTCACCAGCATCCTTAGAGGCCCTGGTTCACGCCAAGATCCATAGCTTCCACAGAGGTCCAGTGCTGTCCCCTTTAATGCTGATGACGGGCTCTTCCATTGATCTCTTCTGTTGATAACCCAAATAACTCAGCATGTATCCATGGGCAGGGGAGTCTGCAGTGGATTCCAGCCCCTGAGAAGGTCATTGTGTAAATAGAAAGCAGGCGAATGCTCTGCTGCTCCCCGGATCTCCCCCTTAGGTTAGACTGGGCCCCTCAAAGGTGCCTATGTAACGATTTGGGTCCATCATGACGTTGGCTGTTCCCTCTGGATTTTTTAACAGGCATGCCACTTCAAAGAGTGTAATCAAGGAGTCAAAGTTTAATTGTCACATGTACTAAGTACACTGATATTAAGATAAGATCATATGTATTTTGATCACAGAAAAATTCTTACTTGTGTTGTTTGCCTGCAGACTGATAACTACGGATTGTGTGACTGTGTTTGTGTGTCTGTGTGTTCATGTGCCACCCAGGTGAACTTCGTGGTCTGCCAGCTGTTTGCGCTGCTCACCGCCTTCTGGTTTCGGCTCTACCTTCACCCCAGCAAAACCAGCCCCTTTGTCAGGCACGTGGTAGCCACCTTGCTGGGCTTCTACTTTGCCCTCTTCTGCTTCGGCTGGTGAGTGACGCTCTCTCCCTTTCTCACTCTCCCTCTTGTTCTTTCCGGAACCTTTTATCGGCCCTTAAACATGACCCCATAAACCAGCCGCTTCAGCCCGTGACAGGGTACCCCTGCTGTACATTCTCTCATTTGGCTAATTAGAATTCCTCACATATTAAAATGCCAAATAGGCAGCTTGGAAGTTCTAATATGGGTTTCCCCAGTCAAAGTAATGCTTAATATGAAGCACTGTAGTCACCAAATTATCCAGGCTGTGACAAACCTTGGCAGCTATTATAGTGCATGTTTATTGCTGAACATTTGTATAGTACATGGGATCCACCCCCTGGCCTTTGTTCTGTGTTTGATGTTATAAGTAAGAATTCAGAGTGAGATGACTAAGAAATACGATCATTGTCATTACATTGTATCGCATTGTAATGTAATGCATTGTAATTTATTGTCTTGCATTGTAATGCATTGTAAAGGCTGAGATGACAGGTGCACAGTGGAGAATATGGCTGTCTGGGGATGAGATATTGTATATAAAATAGGCTACCAGATAGGCCTGGTGTATTTCCTACAGAAGGTTTAGCCTTAAAATAAAGTGCAAATATGTGTACAGTATCTGTTTTATTTGGTGCAATTAATTTAAACCAGTCAACAGGAATGTTCTGTCTTTGTAGACATGGTCGAAGGCATTATTGGCCTTTTACGTACTTACACTAGCACTGCGGATTTAATTAACGTTTATATCACTCCCCTTATTTCACTGGCTTAATAAGACGAACAAATCGTTGAATTACTGATTATTGCAAAGAACAATGTCCTGTGCCTTTAATGGCTGCTGTAAAACCACATGGCTCATTAGCCCAGATGACTTTTCCAGAAGCATGACAAGAAGCACTTGTCATGTGCAAGTGCATGTGGTGATGTGGCCCCTGTCTGTCAATGAAGCTCCCATTCTCATTCTAGATGTTTCACGCCTGTGTACTTTTGCTGGCAGCCATGTGATGGTCTTTACCAAAATGGCTTAGTCATTATTTAAAATCATGTCAGCAGAAAACAACGTTCTGTTGTTGGTGCTGATGTTATTAACACCTGACAGTCATGTTTCCTGTCTGTGATCAGCTGCCCTGGAGAAATGATCACAGAATATATTTTTCTGATAATTATACAAGCTAAAAATATACGACAAAATGTGTGCGTTTAACACTTAGCACTTAAGCTTGTGACAGTAAAGACAGGAGTGAAGTCACAGGTGTTTATTATTTTAACTTTGTGTTTAATCATGTTGCCATCTTTATACTAATTGTGTTTTAACGACGACTTTAGTGATAACACAGACACAATACAGTTTGTCACGTTTCAGTCCTCCCAGAACGCTGGCTTGGTCCTGGCAGAGCTCCAAATACGCCTTGCTTGGGCTGTTTCGGATTAGGTTAAAGTCCACGTTGACGTGACCTTTTAGTGAGACATACCGAGTGTTGGGGAGTAGCTAACTACAATTAGCGACGCTACTAAGTTAACTACTTTTTTCTGTAGCTTATGAGTAGCGCAGCTAATTTTATAACACTGTAGCTTTTCCAGTAACTATTTTTTTCTTGTTACTAATAGCGTGGTAAAACGCTATATCGTCAAAAAAATAGTATAGGTTGACGTCGACCTTATGACCGATGCGAGACTGCAGAGATGTGACCACGACTGCACCGTTGCCCTGCACGAGTGTATGACAGTTTCTGCCCCAACTGCCGGCAGCGAGAACATCCCTGTGAGACGCCCATTTAATAACATCGTGCTCAGGCTAATGTTCGCAGCGTTCACAGTGCAGTATACATCCGTATCCATTTGTCTTAGCAGCTTAAATGGTGATGTAAAGGTTATAACAATAATGAACCATCCATTCATCCATTTTCCAAACCGCTTATCCTTTCTGGGTCGCGGGCGGTCCGGAGCTTATCCCGGAGGCAATGGGCACGAGGCAGGGAACAACCCAGGATGGGGGACCAGCCCATCGCAGGGCACACTCACACA
>JAODJX010000041.1:7279146-7298198 GCA_026776945.1 Isichthys henryi
TAATGAACCATAAAAATTGTAATAAAAAGTTTAAAGACACCAAACAATATAACTTAAAGTTTTTTTTGTTTTATGTCCTTCTGATTAATACCTCAATAACGACCTGTATTATTTAAAGCCACCAGGGGGGTGTTTCACAAAGTAGGATCAAGGGAAAGTCTGACTTATTTCGACAAGTCTGGCTCATTTAAGGGGGAGTTCCGTTCCATCAACGTGTCTTAAATGAATCTCCGCTGAGCTACCATGGTAATTTAGGCGAGTGAATTAGTCTGCACCTGACCAGGTTAACTGATGGGCTTAGTTAAGCGGTGTCTCAAAGAATGTCCGACATGTGGGAACAGAGTGCCAAAAGATCGTTCCGTCGGACGAAATTTTGCGCTCTCACTACTCACGTCAAGTATTCTCGTGAATTCTCATAATATTGTCATAATATTTTACATTATCTGAATGAATTATTTTGTTAACCTTTAAGGTGTAATGTACCGAAATGACATGCCCCTATATATCTGACTTTATGACCACGATCTTCGTTTGCGAGTTTACTACCTACAGGGCGTTTTTCGGTTTTAAGTGACGTTTTCGTCTGAGTTAGCGGGAGAGGGAGTCATATATATTCTGAATTAATCCTCTACGTGATATTTCCATAATATGTAGAACAGAGCTGAGATTGCAACATACGCGTAATCAATATAATAAAGCCTGTAAAAATCACGCCTTGGCATTCCAATTAATTCCAAAATAATTCAAATAAAAGCGTACCCATATTATACAGGTCAAACATGAAATGCAATGACTGAAATTGAAAAAAATCCATTAAAATAATATGAAAAGGAAGATATTTTTATATTTTGTTTAGTCACAGTCTAATTTGAAAGTCTATTAAAAGCAAAGACAATATACGGTTATTTGTACAGAACATTTCACACGGAAGCAATTGAAAGTATTTTACGGAGATCAAATAATACAGAATAACATTATACATTAAGAATGAAACGCAAACTCAACCCAAAAGGTTCCCCATTGTCTATGGGTATCGAACCAGGAACTTTTGCAGTGTAAGGCGACAGCATAAAACACTGCACCATCCTTCCACTGTACTAGGCACTTGTAACATTTACATAAATTACGCATTTAGTCTGTCTGCAATTCATTGCGAAGCCAACTCCCTGGCTATATTTATGGCAACAGTATTGCCTTCTTTACCCCCCAGGTGTTCCTGATTGGTGTTTTTTGTTCAATACCCTGGGGATGGATGTTAAAGGGTTGAAAAACAGGTCACAGCAAACAATATCTTTGACACTTTCACTAAAATACATATGAGCTGTCATAACCTGCTGTCCAATCCTCGCGTGTGCCACGCCCCCTGATCATCCACGTGTGCTTCCCCGATTGTGCCCAGCTGTTTTCTATCAGTCTATGTATTTAGTCCGCGTCTGAGTCCGTATTCCCCAGACCTGTCATCGATGTTAGTCGCTGTCTGCCCTGTGCGTCCGAATAAACCCTCGTATCCCACATTCTCTACTGCCTGCCTCATCCTTCCCCGCTTCCCACCTGCTCGGCTACCGCTGGACGTGACATGAGCCCTTTGGCTTTTGGGCAGATTATCAAAATCTATCTTTTTTTGTTATAACCCTTCTAATTTTTACACAGCAATTGTGAAGTACTCTTGATTTACACTAAAGAAAGATTTTTTTAAAACCTTATTGTGATTTAACATTATATTGTAAAAAAAAAAAAGAAGAAAAGATTTTCATATTAATTTTAACAGTATGTTTCGTATTTCTAAGTTATTTTGCTTTAGGAGTATCCTACAACACAAATATTAAATATTACCGGACAAAACAGCTTCGATGTAATTTGCTACTTTTTCTCTATAGCTTGTATAGTGTAGCTTACTACTATATTAAAACAGTAGCTTATACATGTAGCTTGAAAAGCTCCCTGTGATGATCGTCGGTTGGCGAACAGATAGAAAGCTGGGAAGGGCGAGGATGCAGGATACGGGGTTTATTAAGGGAAAAGCAGGGCAGACGGCGACGAACTAACATCAGTGACAGACCGGGGGAAACAGACTTGAACGCGGACTAAATACAGGACATAACATCAGACTGATAAAAAACAGCTGGGCACAAGTGGGGAAGCACACATGGTCGGTCGGGTGGGCGTGGCACACACGAGGGCTGGACGCGCAGGTCATGACACTCCCGTATAAAAGTAGCCACTCCAACACTGGTCGTACTTCAGAGTACGTTTTGCTGAAGTTGAATGATTTAGCAGGTACTGTAATGGTCATCTGGGTTTGTTACAGGCTTTAACATCCACCTTTGTTTATGCTTTCATTCTAATTAATTTCCATATTTCAAGTATTACAGGTGTGTTTGTGCCCTCATAATTATTAATTAGATCATTTGTGAAATATTGAATATTAAATTTAGATTATTTAAGGCTTTACTCGATTTCTCAATGGCCGAGGATTATCTTGACATGATAAATAGCTCTTAACTTGCAAATGATGCTGCAATTAAATCCATTATTAAATCAAGGATAATTAATGGGTAATTGTTAAGCTAGTACGGAAATCATCCTGCAGTGGGTTGCCATGATGAGGATTAGGAGACCCTTATGGTCAGATAGTATTGCTCCTAGATTTTGCTTCATAGTTGCACAACTCTGCCTTTTCTGCTGCCACTGCTAACCACTTGGCACCTCTTCTGCAAGTTCCTGAGGTACTTTCTTTATATTGAAATTTGGAAAATTACCACTGCAATACCATCTGATGTGTGATGTATCGCTGTACTTTATTGTGCTGCCAAGCAGGTAATGCTCTGCAGCAAAATGTTTAAGGGTCTCTAGGTAGTGTGCTGGACCCAGAGCCTCGTCTGAGGGGTGTTCCTGCTGGGCCTGGTGTGACCTCACAGGCCGTAACCATATCACGCCTCAGCTGTCGACTCTTGGGAATATGAGTCCAGTGAGATTTGTTGTTCTCCCACCCCACAGCTGGCCCTTGTGGCCTCTAGATGTAAAGTCAAAGTCAGACTAAGGACTGGCGGATGTTAGAGTACGTTCAGTCAGATGTAACTGGGTTTGGTCTCCTGTTCACATGACACCAGTGTGCCTGAGCCCGGGGTGCTTAACGTAAGATATAACATGGATGTGGAGCCAGGCTTCTGCTACTGCGGAGTACCTGCAGGACTAGCCGAGCCCGTCCGTGGCTGCCAAGCCAGTTTCCTGGTCCTGGGCTATGGTCGTGTGTAAGACGTGCTGGCTAGAGTCCCGCATGGATCCTACTTAGTTAATCCAAACCAACCCATACCTGCAGTGCTTAAAACCGCATCTGATCCGTTATCCATCAGTAGTGCTGATTTCATTCCGCACTCAGCGCAACCCACTTCAAATACGTTCTAAGACTTGGACTTCAGTTTACTGAAATTACAGTTTACTACATCAGCTGGACAGAAGTGTTTATTGGTTCACAGGTCACACAGAATCATTCAAACAAACGTTCAAACTACTTTGAGTTGATTAACTGATAAACAACAGTAGGCTTCAGCGCTGCAAACTAGTCAGTGTCTATATATCTGTCCTGGGCATCTGAACTAATCTGCTTTACCACAACTCAACAAGGTAAACATTTTCTTTAACTGATAACCTGTCAGCATGCAAGATTTCAAAATTTTTCCAGATAGCAGACTTCATGTTTCATGTACACTATATTGCCAAAAGTATTGGAACACCTGCCTTTTACACACACATGAACTTTAATGACCTCCCATTCTTAATACGTAGGCTTTAATATGGATTTGGCCCACCCTTTGCAGCAATAACAGCTTTAACTCTTCTGGGAAGCCTGTCCACAAGGTTTAGGAGTGTGTTTATGTGGATTTTTGACCATTCTTCCAGGAGAGCAATTGTGAGGTCAGGCAGTGATGTTGAACGAGAAGGTCTGGCTCACAGTCTCCACAATAGTTCATCCCAAGGGTGTTCTGTCGGGTTGAGGCCAGGGCTCTGTACAAGCCAGTCAAGTTCCTCAACACCAGACTCATTCAATCATGTCCTTATGGACCTTGCTTTGTGCACTGGTGCTTAATCATGTTGGAACAGGAAGAGGCCGTCCCCAAACTGTTCCCACAAAGTTGGGAGCATGAAATTGTACAAAATGGCTTTGAATGCTGCAGCATTAAGAGTTCCTTTCATTGGAACTAAGGGGCCAAGCCCAACCACTGAAAAACAACGCCACACTGTAACCCCCCTCCACCAAACTTTATACTTGGCACAATGCAGTCAGGCAAGTACTGTTTTCCTGACAACCGCCAAACCCAAGTTCATCCATCCAATTGCCAGACAAAGATGCATGATTTGTCACTACATAGAGTCCAGTGGCGGCGTGCTTTACACCACTGCATCTGACGCGTTGCATTGCACTTGGTGTTGTAAGGCTTGGATGCAGCTGCTCGGCCATGGAAGCCCATTCCATGAAGTTCTCTACGCACTGTTCTTGAGCTAAACTGAAGCCCACACGAAGTTTGGAGGTCTGTAGCTATTGACTCTTCCGACTGTTGGCCACTTCTGCACACTGTGTGCCTCAGCATGCGTTGTCCCTGCTCTGTGATTTTACGTGGCCTACCATTTCATGGCTGAGTTGCTGTTGTTTCCAGTTGCTTCTGGTTTGTTATACAGTAATACCACTGACGGTTCACCGTGGAATATTTAGTAACTAGGAAATTTCATGACAGGACTTGTTACACAGGTGGCATTCTATCACTGTACCACGCTTGAATTCACTGAGCTCCTGAGAGTGACCCAGTCTTTTGCAAATGTTTGTAGAAGCAGTCTGCATGTCTAGGTGCTTGATATTATACATCTGTGGCTATGGAAGCGATTGGAACACCTGAATTCAATGATTTGGAGGGGTGTCCCAGTACTTTTAGCAATATAGTGTATTTTCAATAAATTAGAAATCTTCTCTAGCTATTCTTCTCAATTCCTCAGGGTATATTTTACTGACTTCTTTGTAAGTGTATGTGATTTCAGTCCATGGCCTATTGATTTTCAACCGCACCTGTACACTCAAATTGCATAGTAGGATATTTTTCACCTGTTATATCAAAACTTGTGGGTCACCTGTTAGATACCTGAACCCATGCAGGACTCTGGTGCAGGTGCACTACAGTCAGTACGTGTAGGTCTGTCTATAATGAGGTGGGTATACAGTGGATGGATGATTGCCTCTGGGTAGTGTGTCCAGGACGACAGTTCATCATGTGATACATCTGACAGTTGTGTCCCAGCCCAGACTACATCTTAAACCCAGATCGTATAAGCTGCTGTTTCATTACACTCTGGGAGCTGTAGTTAATACCAAACTTGCTGCTTTGTTACACTCTAGGCACTGTAGTCTGTGCCCACCTCTTTTCTATTGCAGTCTGGGAGTTGTAGTCTGTGCCCACCTCTTTTCTATTGCAGTCTGGGAGTTGTAGTCTGTGTGCTCCCTGGTGCTCTGTTGCACTCTGGAAATTATAGTTCCTGGAATTACTGTGTTTGCTGGTACTCCATTGTACTCTGACCCAGGTGTGTCTGTAATTTGTGGATCCTTGTTCAATAGAGCCAGACATGATCTGTTGCCTTGGACAACGGGGCATGTGATATAGAGCTGAGGGAAACCACTGTGTCAGGAAGAGAGGGTTTAAAACTTCTGCTTTCTCAGAGGTCCAGAGTGCACTCACAGTCTTCTGCAAGTGATGATTCCCACTCTCCTGTTCTGGGAGGGAAGGGGCTGATCTACCTGTCACTTTCAGGCTGTAGAAATCTATCTAGGGGAACATCAGTCTAGCTGTCACATTTCTGTTTTCCTTTTAAACATGATCATTTTCAAACCCAGTATGCTGTAGTCCTCTTGACCATGGTGTGACATCAGGTAATTAGTACTACATTTCATTTCTGGGTGGTTTGCCTCTAAATTTAATTTCCAAATAGCAGGAAGCTTGCCTGGTTCATCTTAAAAAGGAGTAATTTGTGATCTGAATATTAATTATAGATGCCAGTAAATCTTGGCTGAAGAGGTCTTTCAGAATATTGAAAGATGATTTGACATGGCAGGTCTGAATATTACTGTGCAATGCCTTATTTATTTGTCTCGCTGAGAAGCAGTTTGAAACTCTTTTAGGGCTGCGGTGATTAGTTGACGTAGTCGTTGATGTTGACGCTGAAAATGTTGACATCAATATTTTAAGTCAAAAAGCCGGCGTCCATTATCTAAAGCACTGCAATAACATACAGTTTGTTGTTGTCAAAATAAAAATTGATAATTTAGATTAAGCGGTAAAATAGTCCGTAGATTCATCCATAGAAAAAGTTGTTAGTGGCAGTCCTGAGCTGTTTATAGTAATTAGAGTGACTGCTGATTAGAGAATTATGATCTCCTTCATGTGAAGATTGCTTGTATCATTGACTGTTGACCTTGAGATGACCTCCTCTCTTCCAGGTATGCCCTGCACTTCTTGGTTCAGAGTGGAATTACATATGGTATCATGATTTTGGCTGGTGTGGAGCACATGCACAAGTAAGTCCCTGTCTGAATTATTTATTCACCCCCCCCCCCCTTTTTTAATATCCATCTAGTTTAGTTTAGAGAGAGTAGCATGAGTTGTTTTTGGAATGCTGTAGTGCAGTTTCTTTGCTTGTATCAAAGGAATACTGGTGTGAATGTAAATGGTCAGTATTTGTCCGTTGTTCTTTTACCTTTCCCCTGTTGGACTACAAGTGCCAGGCTGTGGGAAATTTGATATGTGATCTTGCAAGTTAGCGAAAAGGTGATTCTTATAGTGTGCAGGCAAAGCATTGCTCAGCTCTTAAGAATGACTACCCAAATCAGTCCAATGAGATCCTAATCACTGGAGCCCCATTAACAAGTGTTTTTAATGGCGCTCTGTTCACCCGGCACAGCTAAATTCATCCATCGTGATTTACAGTGTCTTGCCTAGTCTAGGCTCGTGTTGTCGCCTTATGCCAGCGAGTCGGTGTATGGTCCAGTGAAGTCGCTGAGTACTTGGTGTGAACCCAGTGAGCCTTGGGAGTCCTTCAGTGACATTCCTATACACCCTCAGCTATTCCTCAGTCATCTGGGCTGACGTGCGAGTGGTTGATCCTCACAAAGAAGCTGCCTACGTGTCTGACAGCACCCAGCCTGTAATAAATGGTCGCTTATAAGTACCTGCCAACATGTCGCTGAGACATAAAGAGTCTTTGAAAGCCCTGTTCTGTCTGACAAACTTGTTGAGGGGGTGAGAGATGCATCGGCCCTGATGTGAAGCTTTAGCATAACAGGACTGCAACTTCACTGAATCCCCAAGGACGTACCTTCATGGCTACGAGGTCGTCTGTGATGTAAGATATCGTGACAGCCCCGCTGTTGTCCTTGCACTAGGTGGCGTCCTACAGCCCTATGGCTGTGGCATGAGTAGACAGGGCCAGAGTCACCTTGCACAAAGCACTTTTCTCTGTCTTTCTGGAGCTGTTATCCGAATATGATTGGTATAGAGAGTAATCATGCTTTTTGCTTCTTTGAAAACCAGCTGGTGTTTCCCTCTGGGTCGTTGGTAACTTGCTCGGACAGGGATTGCTTAGGCAATATGCACATTTGCAGTGAATGGGCTGGAAATGTTTCTGCCTGCGCTGGTTCTGCAGCTATTGCAGCCTCGTCATCTGTCTGCCCCTGCACAGAGGACCCTGATACTCCTTCAGCATAGCGAAGGTCGCTTGTGACCTGATGGAGCATCTTGGACCGACTGCCGCGTGTCCCTCGTACACCCTGTATCCTCATTCCCTTGACCTTATCTATCCTCCTCCTCATCCTTCCCTTCCTGCTTCATTTTCTGTGATCCTGACTTGCAATTTTTTGTCAAGAACCTTTTCTGTTATTTGCCTTGCAATCCTTCTCCCCTTCCCATCGTCCCTTGGGTATGAGGTTGTTTCCTGAGGAGCTTAGGCAAGCAGCAGTTAGCCTCCTGCTTTGAACCTGGTAATCCAGAGATGGGATACCTGTTCGAATAGAAAGGATATGAGTGATGCTGCTCTCGGCTAGAAGGGGTCACCGACTGAATACTATCCTGGGGCTGAGCACGTACAATATTTCCGAAATCAGCACAGCGCTGGCTAGGATCACCCTGAGCGTTACCCGAGGCCGGCAGCAGCCCCCTGGTGACGCCCCTTAAAATGTCCCAGGGGAGCGACATACTCCATGAATAGTATCACAGCTTTGGTTTTCGCAGGAAGGTCCTGGCAGCCAGCTGGTAGTATGAGCTGGCTGGGATCTCACTTCATCGCCGCCGTTTGAGGGAGCCGGAGATGTTTGCGTCATCACCGAGGATGTGGCAGTTAGTGGGGGCAGGTCAGCCAGCCCACTGGGACTCCTGCTAATCTTTACCTCAGGCGGAGAAGCTAAGAAGCGCTTTTAGCTTCTGGGGGGAGGCTTTGCAGCACCGGCTAAGGTGCGTCAGGGCAGCATCCTGCGAAGAGGAAACACCACAGCAGCACGGCAGTGACGTCATGAGAGCGTCAGCCAGCATGTTTAAGAAGGAGGTGCGTCCCCTTGTTTCTGGACAGCAGCCAGCCTGGACTGGCCACTGTGCGCCTGTGTTGGACATGTGTCTGTATATCAGGCAGGCATTTTGCCGAGAGCTCATTTCTACATCATCCTCTTTAACTCCCTGTGCCAATCAGCAAGGCAATAATGGGGAAAGTGCGCTCACACTGGGAGGAAAACGATGGACTGGCTTTCACTTCAAAGGCTCAGTATTGGTGTTTCCATGGAGACCAAAGCGCTTCCCCTGCGCTCTGCTACTCCTCTCATGCGAGGTTTTCATTGATATGCTCCCTTCCTGTGGCTGACTGCGGCGCTCCTGATTATTCCGACAGGAAGGGACAAGGAACTAATCTGAACTCAAAATGTTAATTAGTGTTAAGCAGCCTCTGTATCTATCCATTCATCAGTTAAGGGATTTTGATCAAGACATTGGAGCTTGTTTTACATGTGGTTTTGGAATTATAGTATGGAAAACAAAATCTTAATTGTACAGTTGTTGCTTCCCAGAGCGCCACACTAACCAACAGGATCAAACTAGTTTATGGCCATCCATCCATCCACTTTCATTAACTACTTATACACTGACAGGGCCGTGCAGAGGCTTTTCAGGGGGGTCGTCCCTCACGGTTAATTTTTCCAGTGGAGGGGGTTGATCGAAAAGGGCCACTCCGCACCTTAAAAGGAAACACTTTTGATCGTTTGGCCAAAAGGGGCAGGTGCTCAAGCGTCTCCAGCCTGCGTCAGAGACAGTCTGACTTTGGCTCTTCTGGAAACCAGCCAGTACCTTATAGAATATCATAGAGAACCTCGGCTCCCTGCAGACTTATTGGGAAGCCGCCTCCCTCACGACTGGCCAGGGGCCAGCAAGAAGCCATCCTTCTGAATAGGCATCCCAGGGAGTGATCCGCGCCCCGTCATTTCCTCCTGGGTTTATTTGCACATGCGGGACGGCACTTTCCTGGGGGAGGACCGCCGGCCCGGTCCAGGTGGGATGTGCTGACAGAGAAGTAAAGTTTGATCCTCCTGTTTTGCCCCTGGGTGAATAATACCAGGGTCACTATGACGAAACCGACCATGTGCTTCTGCTTTGGTTCCAGCCAAACTGGTTTTGTCTTAATGAGATGTGAGGGTAAGTATCAACGGTGCTCTTATGAGTCTTCATAGTTTTGAGTAAAGCAGGTGTACCTAGAGTGTAAGGCTTCCTAGAATTTAAGTTGAGCCTCTTAGGCACTGTCCCCATCACCTAGCCTCCTAGGGGGACCCTGCGTGTGGTAGGGCTCTTGTAGCAGTTGGCATGTAAAGTCTTTGTGATGTTGAGGTGGCCGCCCTGTGGTGCATGGCTCTGCGGGTTAGCATTCTGTGCCCATGTTCCAAAGGTCGCGGTTCACATACCACCGCTGGTGGTGATGTCGCCACTCATGAGTAAGTCCCTTAAATCCAATGGACTGGCTGACCCTTCTCTCTCAATTATGCGTCACTTTGGATAAAAGCATCTGCTATGTACTGTAAATAGATGCAGAAGAGCTGTCTCAGTGTGTCTCCTGCACAACTTGATTACCATGATTCCCTTTTAACCCCTGATATAGCAGGTGAGATTAACAGTATGGAATGGTCACTGCAATGAAGTGATGAAAAATCAGCACAGGTGCTGTGAAGTTGCTAATCCTTGCCTTAATAGAGTTTATGTGTGGTCTGACAGTCTATGCACATTTCCTACAGTATGCATACTTTAAATATATAGTCAATATACTAAATGACTCTTTCATCCATATCCCATGTGTTGTAGCAGTGTGAGGCTGAATCCTATCCCTGGGTGCCCTTTATGGAATGTCAGTCCTTCACAGGACACACACTCTCATACACACCAATACACCAATAGGTATCATAATTAGCATGAGGTAAACCAGAAAGCTCAGTTTGCGTACACATTGCTGCTGCAAGCCATATTCCCTTGGAGGTCTCTCAGACAAGACCTGCTTCTTTTTCTGTGGCTTGATGACAAATGGTGGTTTTTCTTTTTGGCTCCTCCGGCAGGTACTGTTTGGTGGTGGCCCTGGGGTACCTCAGCATATGCCAGATCACCCGGGTCTATGTCTTTGACTACGGCATGTACTCTGCAGACTTCACGGGGTAACGCTCCGCCGTCTTGCTGTCACCGCCTTTCCTGCGCAGAGGTGACAGAGTCACCGGCACACTTTCATCTCAGGGGAGGCCTTGTACTGATCGCAGATGAGCTCTAGACGAGCATTTTCGCTTGGCAGTAGATGGGCAAGGAATCGAACATTTAACTTTTTTGCATTTCTGTCATCAAACGGCAGCAACAAATATAATGATTTGAAATTGCTCACATAAAAAAATTTTTTTTTTAATCTAATTTTATCATTTATTATAATTGGAATTATAAACTTGTATGCTGTGAAATGGGCGCTGTTGGAAATAGCATGTTTAGCTGAATAATGGAGCACTGCAGTGGAGCTTCAGGATGAAGGAGCAGGGCAGGAATGACACATTGAACAAACGAGCCGTCCAATGAAATCTCTTCATTCATCTCTTGGCCAGTTAAATAAGCTCTCTCTTTATATTAAAGTAGCTGGACTTGAAAGAAGCAACATAAGTGGTCAGTGCATTAACTGGCTCATACGTGGGCATCACATTTCTTTGTGACTAGCAGACGCTACTTAACCTTAAGGAAGATGATCCCGCTGTTGGTGTCTCTTGAGCAAAACACAGGTTTTTTGTCAAAAAAATACCTAAGCCAGGATTATTTTTGATTAAAAATAATCAAATAAAGGAAATTGTAATCCAAGTAACGACTGCGATACTGGTGATGATGATAATGATGGTGATGAAGATTCCTGGAGAGTGTCTGCCCAGTCACCTCTGCTTCCCTGCCCTCTTTTGCAGACCCATGATGGTCATCACTCAGAAGATCACTAGTCTGGCATTTGAGATCCACGACGGTAAGCGGCGGCTGCAGATGCCTTGTCTTAATCCAGATCGCTTGTCTCACACGAGGGCGATTGCATGTCGAACCCATTTTATTGGCTCTTGGGTGAAGCAGCCAAGCCCCCCCCCCCCACTCATCATTAATCAGTGATAATTCAGAGGACTTATAAAACAAAATGAAATTACTGTAAAGCTTATCGTTTGCTAAGCTGTCGGTTCATCCTTAATTCTAAATAGTGTGACTGGACTCTGCTTGACATTTCACACATTGGTCCTTGGCTTGGTCACACTATTCATGGACCGCAGAACGCATCAGAATTGGGGGGGGGGGGGGGGTGCATAAAGTTATGTCCACATATCTGTTTGCTTTTAAAAAAAACAAAATTCTGATACTATTCATGTCTTATTAAGTTGTACAGGTTTTTTTTGTGATTATTCATCACTCCATTCTTAATGATGTTACAAAACCGACCCAGCTACGTCAGTTCCTGGCAGCATTGTCGCCCACAGACTTTTCAAGATCTCGAACAGGGGCAGTCGACCAGGGGTGGGGTCCCCCTCCATAAACTTTGCCGACCAGGGGTGGGGTCCCGTTCTGTAAATTTTGTGTCATCTTCAGTTATCAAAACAGGACACTTAAAAGGGGACACTTTCAAATGTTCAGGCAAAAGGAGAAGGTATTCCAGCATAAACTACCATACCCCCCACCCCCCATATGTGCCTGCGTTATGGTATCTGTAGGTTTTTGAAGGATGGCGGCCTCGACTGGGGTCACCCTTTCATTAAGGGCAGTTGGAGAACGAGGCCATGGATGACTCTAATAACTGAGTAGCTGCAATCAAAAACCATTCTCTCTGATGAACAGTACTGTTGGTCTTGCACATCCTTTCTTCACCCACCCCCTTTGTTTCTGTGCTTTAGGAAGTTCTCTGGAAGGTCTCAGACCTTGCACTCAGTGGACTTGCAGCCTTTCAGCGCTGGCCCCGTGTAATCACCCAGGAGCATAAATATAATACGTATGGTGCACTGATAAGAAAAATTATGGTAAAACCCTGTGACATTTTGAACTTTAGTGAAAAGGTTTTAGGCAGGTGTTCTTTACCCAGTGCTTACTGAGCAATCAGGTAGTTTATGTAGGTGCTACAACATAGCGTTGGACACCGTCTGCCATCATACATTAAATGTGACAGGATAATTAAACCGCTGCCTTACTGCTGCCATCTTCACTATAAATGGAGGAAGCTGAATAGCCAGGCCTGTTGAGAGGGCACAGACCTGCAGGGGACCCGGTAAATCACTCCCACCCCGTACATCACAGCAAATGTTTCAGAAGCCATTCGGCTGGAGGGACGGTGAATTAAATGCCACGCACTCTGACCTGGAAGCCATGCATCTTACCGGGAGTGGAAGGCATAACCCCGAACTCATTGCCGGTTTAAACTCCTCAAGTGTTTTCTGCATTACTGCATTACCAACACAGGCACTGGGCCGGACAGCAGGTGGTATGTTTACAGTCCAGCTGAACCTGGTTCATGGACTGGGAGCGGATAGTCAGACTGCAAGACTGCGGCATCAATGTTCATTTCTATATTTCGAGTGAGGAGCGAAACACAATACACACTCATAACTGGAGACTTTAAAGAACATTGCTAATATGACAGTTTGTAGTCACTGTCTTGCTATGCTGTTTCCCATGGAGACTGAGAGGTACCAAGGGACCTGTTTTCTTCCTCCGATCCACAAAGAACAGTCGTTAATTATCTGTCAGCTGTAAAAGACCACAGGGATCAACCCAAGCTTTCACGTTACAGCAAGGCCTCATCCTCCTCTGTAACGTGTCTCAGTGTTCTGCATTGGTGTCTGACTGATTGGCCTAGGATAGGCTGAGAAGATGGTGCAGTGTGGTAGAGAGCAGCTGGGTGTTGATCTAATAAGATCTGTGCATCACAGAGAACCAGCCAGTTTCCTGTTCTTCTGAAGTGCGCAGAACCCCACCCCAGACATCACTGTCACTTTGGCATTCCCTGCAGGAAAATGTGACTCCTCACTGCAGTGTCAGCGAAGCAGCACATCTTCAAAGCAAAAAGTTAGCTTGACACAGGAGATCGATGTGCCCCCCTTGTTCCTGCTCACTGCCCGTGTCTCTGGGGGTGTATCACTTTGGTCTACGTAGTCCTCCTTAAAGACGCTTTGGTCTAGGTAGTCCCCCCTAAAGACGCTTTGGTCTAGTTAGTCCTCCTTAAGGACGCTTTGGTCTAGGTAGTCCTCCTTAAGGACGCTTTGGTCTAGGTAGTCCTCCTTAAAGAGGCCCTGCTTCTTCTGTGGCTGCCCAGCGGAAACCAGGAGACCTCATCAGTCGGTGTCAAATTGATTTCTGTGGCCCAATTTAACTGTCAAAACACATTTGGAAATAGATGAAGAATTGTTCCGGAAAATTCCAGCGCTGTTTCCTGTGGGCAACGCGGCTGTGCTGGCCTGTCCTTTACCAGCTCACTACATTCACAGATACCTGCCTAACTTTAGAAGACTCTCTCTGTCGTTAGCACAGCTTCTCACCCTTAAAGCTGTATAAGCTCTGGCGAAACGCCAGGGGTTGCACCTGTGGTTTCGCTTAGTTGGGGAATTATGGGAATTCCCTGCAGTTCTCTGCACTGGATGTTTTTTTATCAAGGGGGCTGGGGGAGGGGAGAGGGAGACCTAGATTATCCCCAGTGTCATATTCTATTAATCATATTTATATTTAAAATAGCTAAAATCCCTGTGGGACCTTTTACATCTGACATGAGTTCCTGTTGTTTAAAATATTTGCCATGTTATTATTGTCACCCTCTGTCACACACACATACATACACAAAGACATAGACTTACATTCTACTCACCTGCTCATCCCTGTAATGTAAGGGTACCCTGTACTGATGGAGGGAGGAATAAGGTATGGCAGCCTGCAGTGGCGAGGGTCACTATGCACTGTCACGCACCGTTTAAGCCATTTCCAGTGGGGCACGGATTAAATATTACCACAGTAATGTTCCACCATCTTTTGGAGGAGCATTACTCCAGTGCTCTGCTCACTGATGTACAACTTGACTCTCTCAGCCTTTCCCTTCCTGCTTCCCCCTCTGCCCCCCCCCAGGAATGGCCAGGAAAGAGGAGCAGCTGTCCCCCAGTCAGAAAATTCTCGCCGTAAGGTACGCCGTGGCTACATTGCATTATGTTGTTCTGGTGGGTGGCTATAGATGTCATTTGTGTCCCTCACCCAATGTGAGCATTGACATAGGTCTTTGTAGGACATGGATGTGAGCAACAGTGCCATGGATCCCAAAAATGACTTCTGGTTTAACCAGTTTTCTATCAGTTTCTCTAACTTCCCACTTTCTGGGCTCATGGGTCCACGCACTGTGGCTGGTAGAACCTAATTTCCCACGTTGCTGCTGTTCACCAAGGACCCTGCTGTGGGTTTCAGTGTCCCCACAGGCTGACCTGCTATTCACTAAACTTTTTAAAGAGAGTTTGCAAAGGGGAGTGACACTTGATTCAAGTCTAAGCAATTTTTATTGCTAACTATAGTTATATGATGCGTGTGGTTATATACTAAGATGAAATATCGTTCTCCTTGGTCATAGTGCAAATGATAAAGTAATAAATAGCATATGTTAAGAGATATAAACAAAAAACATGACATTAAGTCCTAGGTAAGAAATACAATTAACTCCCTAATCGTGGGGAAAGATTTTTCAAATTATCCCGGAAGTGGAATGTGCAGCAAATGAACAGGTATAGTTTCAGATATGAGTCCAGAGCCATTAGTCCCTTGACAGTGTGTATTAGGTTGGGAGCGGCCGGACTGTTCAGCAGTCTGACGATAGTCTGTGGAAAATGCAGTTTTTAAGCCTCACTATCTTGCCTTTGACCGAGTTTAATGTAGAATATACACCTGGAATTGATCCAGATAATCATAAGGATAGATTTGTGTTGGAATGTTAGACCTAAAATACAGGTCTGGGTAACAATCACTTGGGAGGCTACCTATAAATAGTTTTTTCTTAAATCAAATAAGGTCACTGAGCCACAATGTATTGGGCATTCAAAGAGGAAGAAATCTATCATGCTTTGAGGTTGCAGACGAAATCAGTTAGCGTTCACACTTGCTTTTGGTTCTTTTTTCCTGCACTAAATTGGATCCAGTCTCCATGTCTGTTGTTGCTACCCTTGCAGGCGGATGCCGAGTCTCCTGGAGTATCTCAGCTACAACTGTAACTTCATGGGCATCCTAGCGGGTCCCACGTGTTCCTACAACGACTACATCGCCTTCATCGAGGGCAGGTCCTACCACGCCAAGCACCTGCAGAACAATGGCAAGGTGAACGGGACACACAAGCAGAGCGACCCATCGCCTAAGGTAAACCCCCCCCCCCGGTTGCCAGAGTTGGGTAATTCAAGTTGGGGACTCTGTGACTGTGCGTCGTTTTGCTCAAGTGGTTGGTTGGAAGAAAATCCGGGTGGGGACTTCGTGAATTACCCAATTCTGCTTACGATATTCAACAGCCAGATCATAATGATCAGGTATGTTTGCTGAGGCGAAACACCGGAAAATTCTCTTAGAAAACAGACGTAAAACTTTACCTTCACCTACTATGTTATGCTGTTGTGCTGTTCCACACAACTGTCATCTTCTGTTAGAAAATGAGAGACTTTTTTGAACAACTGTGATTGATTGATGCATTAAATAGCGCCCCCTGCTGGAAAGAGGGCAGCCAGCAGGCCCAGGCATGTGTGGACTGGGGGAGCCCTTCCTTCCACTGATCCAAAGATCAGCTAGGTATCTGTTGCAGCATCACCTTTGCTTTCCTTTTCCCTCTGTAGTGCAGGATCTCATGGCTGTAGGGGTTTACTTTCAAATGGTCACTCTTCTGTTGAAGAGCAAATCCTATCAGTGATTAATAATCATTCATGTTACTTATTAAGCATAGATTAATCAGATTGTTCTTTTTTTCTGTGTGTCTTTTCCAAGTGGGGAACAAAATAGCAAAACATGGTGTTTCTCCAGGGCAAGGATTATTTAGTGATTTAATTATTATTTTTTTTTTTTTAATTGAGTGACACAGGATTTGAGTGAGGTGGTGCATTACCCACCATGTGTGCAGTACGTGACCTCGTCAGTGTGTGGTTGCAGGTGGGGGGCAGGGCTTCAGGTCTGAGCCTGACTTGTTTTGGGTTTGGGCAGTGACCCATGTTTATGACTCTGCCTGGCTCAAAGGGCGCCGGATGACGGCACTGTTTTCTGCCCTCAGGTGGACGTGATCCAGAAGCTGTGTGTCTGCATGCTCTCGTTGCTGGTCTTCCTGTCCGTTTGCAAAGTGTTCCCCGTGGAGCGCAACATCGATGACGACTTCGTCGCCACCACACCCTTCTATGGCCAGGTGATCTACCTGTACCTGTCCATGCTGACCACTCGGCCAAAGTACTACTTTGTGTGGACACTGGGTGAGTGTGCCCTCGCCACAGTTTTGCGGTCTTGGCGTTTTAAAGGTATTCTTTAATGCTTCTATTTATTGTGGTTTCCAAAGGCTGAACTACTTTAAATTAACGTTCAATTCTGCACAATAAACAAGCCTATAGGTATTGATCGCTCCAAGCATTTAGATGCAACAATGTCTTTGGCTCTGGGAGCGTTCTGAGCAATGTTTAGGTTGAAGGACAGGTGCTCAGGTTGTCTCTACAGTGTTCAGGTAAAAGGATAACTGCTCAGGATGTACACACAACAGGTTCAAAGACACGCCCATGTTATCTGTACAATGCTCAGGTAGAATCACATGTGCTCAGATTGTCTCTACAGTGTTCAGGTTGAAGGATAGGTGTTCAGGTTGTTTGTACAATGTTCTGGTTAAATGACAGACGCGTATGTCTCTGCAGGGGATTTGCACCCCTTCAAGTGACTCCAAGTGCAGATCTCAGTCACTGCATTGTCATGTTGCTTTACACAGTGTTTTGTATGGATGTACGTAATTGGAAGAAGCCACATGAGGTAATGCTGGTAGAGAGTAGGTATGACCTGTACGTCTCCCTATGTGCTTTTACCCCTGCACAGCCGACGCCATAAACAACGCTGCTGGATTTGGCTTCAATGGCTACAACAAAGATGGTTCACCCAGATGGGACCTCATATCGAACCTGAGAATTATGGACATAGAGGTGAGGCTCCAGAAGGCCATTAAGACCAATCCTGTGATGTCCATCCAGCAGTTTGTGGCTCAAGTGGTTAGGATTCTCTGCCTGTGATCAGAAGGTTGCCGGTTTGAATCCTGGAAGACTGATGCCACTGTTGGGCCCCTGAGCAAAGTGCTTTACCTCAGTTGCTCCTAGGGTGCCGCACACTGGCTGACCCTGTGCTGTGCCTCCCACGTTTGCCCCCTCAACTTTATATGCATCTCAATTTCTTCATGGGGATCAGTAAAGTATCACTATTCTATATTTCCACTGTGTATCCGGGTCAGGAGGCCATCCCAGGCAGTACAGGCCCAAGCCTGCAGGTAGGAATCCTGCCTGTTTCCTCTGAACCCCACAATGAGCTTTTCCCCTCTCCCTCTTCAGTTTGCCACCAGCTTCAAGATGTTTCTTGACAACTGGAACATCCAGACTGCCCTGTGGCTCAAAAGGTGAGTAACTGAAAATCTAGTGCTTTCACTATAAAATGTGTAATTGCTTTCTATGTACATGTCGCATGAATGAAAATGTGGAGCAATCTTCTTACTGTTAACTAATAGCGAGAAACAGAGAGATCCTGCCACCTCATTCAGGCCTGACCTAAATTATTAATGCAGCCCTAAATCTAGCTGTCACGGTTATAGAATGACACACTACCTTAACAGTGTAAGCTCAGACTCTCCCCCATCTTATCTGAAACTTGAAGTCGGCCGTCTGACATCAGTGTTGGCCAGTCCAGAGCCCGTGATGGTGTCAGAAGTGTGTAGTCCTTTAAAGGCGCTTATAAAGCCAGGTGTACCTGGGTGACGCAGTCACATGCACAGTGTGAGACCTGCAGGCTTTAATTTACACGCTCGTCACGGTGCCCCGAGCCTAGATTTCCTGCGCTGTCTGAGCTGTTGGAAAGGGGCGATTATTTTTTATCTAGAAATCAGTTTATGTGCATTAAACTTATTTTCTTTGCCCAGTACATATGTGTTTTAACAGCTGAGGTTATCATCATAATTTTTCAATTTGCTGAAAGCCAGCAGATCCTGTGAAGGACAGGATGGAAGCCATTTTGTTTCTACATATAAAGTTATCTGAGATGTGCTGAACCATCATTTTTGTTTGGTTTTTGGGTGCCCTTTAGCTACTGTACGCTCTGCTGTTGAAGGCACCATGATGTACATCCATCCATCCATCCATTTTCCAAACCGCTTATCCTACTGGGTCGCGAGGGGTCCGGAGCCTATCCCGAAAGCAATGGGCACGAGGCAGGGAACAACCCTGGACGGGGGGCCAGCCCATCGCAGGGCACACTCACACACCATTCACTCAC
>JAODJX010000041.1:7298298-7310054 GCA_026776945.1 Isichthys henryi
ACCCAGGCGGAGACTCGAATCCGGGTCCCAGAGGTGTGAGGCAACAGTGCTAACCACTGCACCACCATGCCGCCCCCCGTGATGTACAGTTTTGCCAAATTCTGTGAGCATATAGGCGGGAGGTCCCAGTTGAAAGCTGATTGGCCCATGCCCCTGTCACTCCCTGATGTATAACATATCATTGGTTAATGACAAAGTTTATATTATATCCCCCAACTTAAAAAAATCCTGGAATCGCCCCTGTCATTTTTGATCGTTGGTCAGTGGTAACAGTATCTACAGAGTAACTCTCTCAACACAAAAGCTCTACTTAGATAGACGCCCCATACAATTCAAAGGTTAGTGGTCTGTAAACTGAAATAAAATAAGATACCAAAATAAAATCTACAACTAAACAAAAATTATAAATATTGCTTCCAATGGTAACTGAAATAAATAATATGAATTCTACTACTATTACTAATAATAGTAATATTTCTCATGCTCAAGGATGCTTAAACACTGAAATAAAATAAAAACAAACTTTCAGACATTTTCTGTTACAATTCCTTAAAACCATTCAGTTAAAGTAATGAGGAGCCTGTCTTTGATTCCCATTATTAATGTGTTTTCATGTAGGATTCTCTACAGATTAGACACATAAAATACCTCTGCAACTAACCCAAGAAGTAAAATTTATAAAACTTACAACTAAAGTTTTAAAACTAATATATACATGAGTTTCAAATGAAAATTGGAAGTAGTATAAAAATAAAAAGCTTTAAAAATCTAAACTGTAATAACGTTATTGTGCCATGTTCGGACTGGTATCCCCGTCCCAGGGTGTGCTACGAGCGCTGTCCCTTCAAGCCCACCGCCGCCACCTTCCTGCTGTCGGCAATGTGGCACGGCGCCTACCCAGGGTATTACCTCACTTTCGTCACAGGGATTCTCGTCACGCTGGCGGCGAGAGCGGTGAGTGCTGCACCCCCACATCCCGCATGCTGCCGCATGTCCTCCTGCTCTGCCTCTTCATGTCTTTACCGGCGGTTTTACCCCTCATACTTCTGGATTCATGTTGCAATCCCATGTATAACTGCTCAAAACTCAAAACAAACCCTCTAGGAATCATTTCCCGACCATTTAGTAGTGAAATATTGAGCTGTGTGTTTCTGAAGCCGTGGATAAAGTGTGAATTGTGTAATAGTGATGTGGCGGCAGCTGTGTTAACTGCGTATCTGTGGTTCTTGACACTATACAGCATGTGAATGAGATGATTCCTATGTCAATCAGTAAAACAGCCTCAAATGACTTTAGCACTCCATATTGGAAATCGAGTGTAGATGATATGGATTTAAACGTTCATCATTTAGCAATGTGCTCTCTCATTTCGATCTTCAGGTGAGACACAACGTCAGGCCCTACTTCCTGGGCTCGGCGACGCACAAGCTGGTGTATGATGTGATCACGTGGGCGGGGACTCAGATCGCCATATGCTACACAGTGGTACCATTTGTGCTGCTTTCGGTGGCTCCATCACTGAATTTCTACAGGTAAAGGACAAGCAACATTTTGACCAAGAGGAATCGCTTCAGAAACCTCACACATTCAAGCAAACAGGCGGTCATCTACTTGGGCCATGTATCTGACAGCTCCCATCCATCCATCCATCTTCAAACCACATATCTTTGTTAGGGTTTTTTTTATTAATTTCCCACCCAGCATGAGGGTGTGTTTTCCTCGTAAAGATCACTTTGTCACTTAAAGCAATATCTGGGCCAGTGTTCAATATGCTTGAATGAGGGTTGATGTGGTTCATGCTATCAGTTAATTTATCCCTCAAAGCAGCAATGACACGGCCCCGCATTTTTCGGGAGATGTAATTTGCTGCTGGGGGAGACGATTGAGCAGGCTATTAAGAGGAAGTAAGAGATGTTCAAGGACATTTGGTAAAGTAGTGTGGAGCTGTAATGACTGGGAGTACGTGCCGGCTGCCTCAGTGGAGATGTAGTGGCGTAGAGAGAGAGCTTCACAAAGTCCTGAAGGCGACCATCGGTGATTCCTACCTCTATGAGAGTGGCGCAGTTACCCAGCGAATGATCGCTGCTGTTTGTCTTGATCACGCACACGTTGGTCTCCGCTTTCCCAGGTCGTGGTACTTCAGCGGTCATATCAGCTGCTTGCTGCTGGTGGTGGCTCTGCCCGTGAAGCCAAGGCACCTGCGGACAAATAAAGCACCCAGTAATGACCCTGCCCAGCTGCCCCCTTCCACCGCGGATGACAGCAGCCAAGAGAAGACTTCATGAGGGACTCTGAGCAAGCACCCGGCCTGCTAGGCTGGGGAATTCTCCAACACTGAGACCACTGCAGAGATTTGTTCTTTTCTCTACTTTTTTTAATGAAAGACCATCAGAAAAATGGACAAACAAATGGGTACGATGGATGGGGTGGTGGGGGTTCATATTTTGGGTTGAAGATAGCGCAGCTGACCCTGAGCATGAGAGCTCTCTGGACCAAACGGCAACTACTGACAGCGAAGCGTGGTGGGGGGATCACATGACTCGACTTGTAGTGTCTGATTGGCTCCACCAGCACGTTGTGTGCAAAACGGCTGCTCTGGTGCCTTAAACCTTCAGTCTGCCCAACAGCTTCATGTGCATCTCCCTGGGTAGGGAGTAGCACCATATCAAAGCTGTGCATTTTCTCATTCTGGCATCAGGCAACAGAGGAGAGCAGTGAAAACAAAAAAAGATTTTAGTGTTTATGGGGTTTTGGTCCTTGTTAAAACACACCAACTTCTCCCAAAATGAAATGCATACAGAATTTCTGTTATAACATGGTTATAACACCAGGAGAAGAGGAGTGATTGTCAGTTGCCAATCTCCTTCAATTTATTTGCTCTTGCTGTTGTTTGATTGGTCTCTTTTTTTTTTCCCTTTTTTTTCGTATCAATGAGAGACTCTGCCATCTTTCATATTATAGAGACAGTAATGATAGGAAAGAGTTTCTGTTACTGTTAAATCAAATCATCTAATTCAGTTTTTCGGCTCCCTTATTTGTGCATCTACTACATGCAGAGCCAGCCTAAGGCATAAGTGACCTTAGCAGCCCTTTGGGGCCCCAACAAAAGCAGGGGCCCCTCTTTGGGGAAAATGAAATGACCTACTCCTCCCCCAGCAAATTTCATCAGCAACACATTTCCCATCACCAGCCCCCCACCCCCACCCCGGACAGGGTTGGCAAACCCTAAATAGAAGTTGCTGATGTCTTTAGAGCCTAAGGAAGGAAGTTCATCCGGTTTACCTGGAGGGGGAGCAAGTGAGACTTGATGAGGGCTTCAGTTTATCATTACTATTCTTACTGTTGTTTTCCATCATTTTAAGGTATAAGAAGAGATTCAAGAAATGTCTGGATTTGGATTGTGTTCTAAAATCTGTTTTATTCCACATGAGTTAATACACTGTGCCTCACCCTACTAGATATCTTACTTGCATTTTAAGATTGTTAAGAGATGTTTGTCTGATTTTCTTTAACTCCTTAGGATAAATGATAACAATAATTAATTATTGTTTTTAGAGTTGAAGATCAGAATGGAGCTGCATCTTTTTATGTGAATTAAAGAGTGTCTGGAATCCAGTATCAACACACTCTCATAAGGTGAAAACAATGTTATTCTGCTTTCCACATCTGTGATTCACAGGTTCTCCATCTCTCTTGCCACAGATTGAAAACACCTCAATATTTTTCGGATATGGCTGTAATCTGTTTTATGTTGGCTAATTGCAAACATTCTTGCTAAATGGCCCAAACATATGGGATTATATGGTCATTTGAATATGGAGGAAACAGATATTCTGAAATTGTTTCTGAAAGGCCCTGAACAAATTTGCAGTGTGTATGTATATACGTGGTAGTGTGTGTGTGTGCGTGTGTCTGAAAGTCTGTATACATTTTATGGTCTTTTTTTGTATCATTAAAAGATGACTTTTGACACATGTTCTATTGGTGTAATATGTGATTAAAAGATATTTGGATTTTATCCATCGTTCTGGATATGGCTTGTTACTAAATATTCAAGTCTTTGTTTTCATGCAGAATCACTGCAGTAAGAGACTCACTGATGCCCTCTGGGGTTAAAAACATAGAGGTGCAAGCAGAATTTGACAGTTATGTAATAAACACAAAAACAGCAAGTACATAACTCCCACAATGAGCCAAGCAGGCTGCTCATTCATCTTAGCTGCTGGCAGCATTTTGCACCATACAGGCTCTTCGTTTTGCATCGGTTCTCAGCCAAGGCCTGTCATATTAGACACAAAACATCCATCCGTTTGTGGCGACACTCGCTTTATCCTGAAAGTTCTAGTCACAGAAAGGAAACTTCCTGTTTGTCTGTTTTGGGAATGGTATGTGGGTCTCCAGAAATATAGCCAGCTGTGTGAGCTGATGAAAGTCACTTTGGATAAAAAGAGGTTGCCTAAGTCACAGAACGATAGTATAAATAACCTACATAGAATAGTGTTTCCCAAACCGCGCCTCGGGGACCCACAGTCAGTCCATGTGTTTGCTCCCTCCCAGCTCCTGCTAGGGAGCAAAAATGTGGATTGTCTGTAGGTCCCGAGAACCAGATTTGGAAACACTGACACAGAATAATTTAAGTGGGAGTGATAGGGTGAAGGGCTCTTGAGTACGAGGACGAAAAAATACACGGACTTCCAAACATCTACTAATCTTCATTCATTAGTTGAGATGACACAGAGTTTCCTTACCCATTAGCATGCTCTTCCAAAGAAGCAGTACATACTCCAGGAGGTTCCAAGAACGCACTACATTAAACATGTATTTAGTAGATGCTTAGATCCAAAGCAACGTACAATTGAGAAAGCAGGGTCACCCAGTGCCTGGAGCCACTCGGGTTAGGGTCTTACTCAAGGGCCCAGTGATGAAATCACTTTGCTGACCACAGAATGTAAACTGGTGACCATCTGATTACAGGCGCAGCATCTTGAGCCATTGAGCCACACAATATTCCCACTACCCCTTTGAACAAGAACATTAAGCACTAAGGTTTCAAGGAAAGTTCTTGCAAAATGACTTATTCCTATTGAATGTTTTCTGTTCATCACGAATGAATGAATGTTATATATAGCAATTTTCAAGACACCCAAAGCCCATAACAGAACCAATGGAGGGCCACTTCACCCACCACCACTGTGTATCACCCACCTGGATAATGCAACGCCAGTATTTTTGTGCCGGACACATCTTGATTTTCCCTGGGTCAGCATGGGAGGGGCTTGCTTCGCACTTCTTTACCCAATCACAGCCTTCATTAACATCACTTCATTCACATGACATCACCATTTTAGTTAAAAGTAGTGTTTTCTGTTAAGCAGCAAGGCGGCAAGATCTGTAAAGTACCCATTTTATTGCATAAGCCTTTTGCCAAGGGACATGCTTACCCGCTGTATGGACAGTGTAAGGGTGCATCTTTAATTCATGATGATGATGAAAATAATAATTATAGCAATAATTATTATAAACAACAACAAGGCTTGAACTGGTGACTGTCTGATCACAAGCACAGACGACTAAGGTTCTTAGGCATGTAATGCCACAAGCTCAATGGGCGGAAGCCTTTAGTTTGAAAATGAGAAAAGATTTACCAATGTGGTGATGTCATGCGATGTTGACTGTGATTGGTTAAAGAAATGAAATGCAAGCCCCTCCCTTGTTGACCCAGGGACACGCTGAACTCAAGAAAATCAGGACCTCTGTGCAAGTACACTCACCACACAGTAGCTAAGGTGGTGGAGAGGCAGGAGAGAATTCACCAATTACATTCAGGGGATGATTATGATTGTGTGCATGCGTGAGTGAATGGTGTGTGATTGTGCCCTGCGATAGGTTGACACCCTATTCTGGGTTGTCCTTTGCCTTGCGCCTGCAGCACCCAGAATAGGCTCCGGACCCCCTGTGACCCTGAATAGGACAAGCGATTATATAAAATTGATGTTTAGCCAGGAATGTGTTGCTAAGTTTGTCTTCAGGTAAGCACTCTTTTCAGATGTTTAACCCCCGGTGTGAGAGCCAATGGTGAATTTGCCATTATGTGTATGAAATGACTAATGTTTTGTTCTCTGGTAAGCCTGCCTGTATGATGTTTGATCTTTAACAATTGTATAATGCTACACTTTGAGTTGACGTGGTCAAAAACAACACACAATTATCACTGAATAAAACATGTTCACTTATACCTGACTGCATAAGTTACAGATGTGCACCTGAATATGTGTTTGTTTATTGTATTTCTCAAAACACAAATTCACTGTTTCTTTTTTCCTCGTATTTCTATCTGCGTGTTATATTAGGCTGTGCTTAACTTTCTTGTAATACAAGTGACTGAGCATTGTGTTTAACAATGTGACAACCATAATTATTGTTTATCGCTAGTTGAGTTACTTGTGCAATATTTCGGCATTAGGTCAAGCATATTGTGTAAAGACAGCATGGTAGTGGAGTATTTGCACCAATTATAATATTGAATAAATTCTTTATAAAATCAAATGTCGTTCAAAAAACAAAAGGGAAACGTATACGAATTGTAAGAAACCAAGGGGAACTTCTGTATACTGCAAATACGAAAACCCAACGTGACCATTAAATTATTTCCCGATTATCAAATCAAAATGTATTTAGAGACCATATTTAAAACAACAAAAGTTAACCAAAGTGCTCTACAAAATTAAAGGAATCTAACTAAGACAAATAAAGATTAGAACAAAAAACGCAAGAAAAGCAGAAGGGGAATAAATAAAAATAATAATACTAATGAAAAGCCAGAGAGAAAACATGATTCTTCAGTCTGGTTTTAAAAGTGCTCAGAGTAGGTGCAGACCTAATATTTGGGGGTCGTCTATTCAATCAGTCCTATAAATTATAGATTTAATAGCTGTTTCACATTATTGCCGGTGTCAGGCTGGAAAACGTGGTTTAGTGTTTGTCACGTTCGTCAAATATCTAAACGCGTACAAGCTTGAATCGGTTTGTTTAGGGAATCGGTGCTATTAACACGACGGTAAAAATTTTAATGAAATTGTTATCTGCGAGTACTGTCGTGGTACGCAGCCCAGTTGCCAGCGAACGAGGAGGTTGTTTTTAACTTACAGGGGAGAAAATAAGCTCCGCATCGCCGGTTTCGGTGAGCAGTTCACTGAATCCCGCTGGGGTCGGTGGGCGGGGCAACAGCCAGCACCGTCCCCTATTGTCTACGTCATGGCCGAGTGGGCGGAGCGCGCCATCAGCCGCAGAACGAGCTCCGACTCCTTCACAGTAATGGCTGTCGGAGGGGATGGTCGTATGTGATTGATCGCGTATCGTTTAGGAGGGGAAAAGAGAGCACTGCTCCGTGTCATTTTCACATAAGGTGAGTAGAAACGGCGTTAGCTGGTGTGATTTTTTATTTGTAACTCGCCGATCCCTCGGACCGGTTCCTTGGTTTCCCTAAGCGGGCGATATCGCCTGCGGGCGCAGCCGAGATGCTAGTCGGCTAGCTGATGCCACAGGGGGAATCGAGCGGACTCCGCACCTTAGCTATACTTTAATGCGAATGGCCGCTTGATAGCTCGTCGTTTTGGGGTAGCTTTTCGACATAAAAGCCCCCTTCCTTCGTTAGGTCACTACGAAGGATCTAGCCGTTTTTATTTAGATTATCTGTCCCACCGTTCGATGCTTTAATAAAACCGGAGAATTCTGCCATACCGTCCTCTTATACATAGATACTTGCTGTTGTATGGCGTCCCCATCTCTAGATGCCATAGTCGAGCTCGTTAGTTATCTAACGAGGATTACCGATATTTAAAAAGCCATACAGCAAAACTTTCATCATCCGTATTTGTCTGAAGAACCGGCCGGGGACGGGAATCTAGAAGCACCAGCTTCCAGTCCTTCTGTCAACCGGGAAGACTGTCATTGCAGGGTTTTATCGGTGCGGAAAAACAAAGACCCGCTTTGCTGTCAGTAGCGGGTATAGCAGCGGCTGCGATGGACGAATAGGTGGATGGATGATGGAGCCGTGGTGAATACACCCTCGGTCGTGCCGGTAAACAAGGCTATGCAAATCATCGTTTTCCATATAGTGTCTGTATTTTTTTCAGATGTCGGCTGTTAACGTGTCTGTACTTGTCGGGATGAAATCCCGGCCCGGCGCCGTCACTGACAGGAATCCTCTGCCTTTCTCTGCCTTATGATTCGCTTGACATTACTGTAGCTCCACGGCAGCCATCTAGTCACCCAGCTTGTACCGACCGTATTTTAGCGTGGCTGCCATAGATCGCCGGCATCGTTTGTCAACAAAAGAAACACACCCCTGGGAAGAGCAGGATGTGGTTAGACTGCATGCTTGCAGGCAGGTGACCGTGCAGTCATCCTGCCATGTAGCGACAGGGACCAATCGTGCTTGCAGGCAGGTGTCGGTTCAGTCATCCTGCCATGTAGCGACAGGGACCAATCGTGCTTGCAGGCAGGTGTCGGTTCAGTCATCCTGCCATTTAGCGACAGGGACCAATCGTGCTTGCAGGCAGGTGTCGGTTCGGACATCCTGCCATTTAGCACTGGGGTCCATCATCTCAAATAAGCCGTGTTTGTTTGCGTTCATTGCTTCTGCATCCGTCCCTGCATATTTGACTGTATAGTCACACTAATGCTGCCAGACCGTCATCCCTTACGTGTTTCTATAAGCACATACATGTGTTGCGTTTATCTAAAAGTACTTAATATAATATAGAAATTGTCATTTTAAAATAGACTTTTTAACCATGATGCACACACGTACCCTTCTCAGGCTTTAACAGAATGCATCTGGAGAGGTTAAATAGTGGATGATTTTGCATCATATCGTACCTCCTCCTCTGTGAGGCTTCCGATGTTTTTTTGAGATCCTCATGCGTTATTCATGGTGCTCGGCAATGTGCAGTACCGCCTGCTGTGTCTGACACCCGCGCCGAACAGGGCGGTGGCTTTCTCTGCGATCTGAGGTAAGATTAGTATATTAGTATGCAGATTTATTCTTGTAAAAGGAGGCATAGTGGTCGTCAGCGCATCTACAGTCCCAGTGTTATCAAATGCACTTTGGTTTACTGGCGAGAAATATACGGCGTTGTTATGAACCGTAAAACGGAGAAATTGCGTGGAGTAAAAATGCAGTATTGCTTATATGCAGTATGGTCTGCTTGTCAGGGCGGTGGTCTTACACCGACGGTCTTTCAATGACTATCCTTTATGAACATAATCCTTGTTGTGTTTTCGTTTGTATTATGTGTTAAAATGTTTAATATCTAAAACCATCAAAGCGCCGGATGCCATTCATCAGTTTTCAATTCTATGCTCTTTCGTATCTAGAGGGTCTCGTCAATGGTAGACCATACCTCAGCCTTGAATCCTACTACAAAGACGGTCTGAATCCTGTCTGTATTATATATTTTAATAAACTGCATTGTTTACCGGTAGGATCCCAACACAGAACAAATACACTTGCATGGTTTCAGGCCTATAAGGTACGTTATTGTAGGGCCCCGGGGCAGACCTTAAGGATCTCTTTGTTCAAATTATTGTTTATACCTCTAAACATGAGACTTCTGTGTAAACTGGCATTTTTCTGTGAGCCTCGGATTTTATTTTATGCCATCCTCACTGGCCAGGTCCTTTTAATGGATGGGTATTAAAAAATTAGTGACATGAGATGGTGAGTTTATGAAACAGACTTACTTGTGCTGCGATGAGAGAGTCTGTGGGGTGGTATTTTTGTTGCGACTGCTGCTGCAGGCAGATTTATTGGCTCTGGGCAGCTTGGCCATCATGTGACATTTAAGGCACAGATAACGCGCACCAAGGCCGGGCCTGGCGCCTGGATTTCAGCCACCAATCAGGGGGTCTGCTTTGACAGGAAAGGTTTTCATCTCCCGTCCTGTTCCCCAGGTAAGATTGATGTCTCCCAGTTTGAAGCTCAAACACAGGAAAGCTTCTCTGTTATCTGCCCTAGGATTGTCTCCAGCAGGGGGCTAAATCAGTACCACCTACATGTTTCCTTGTAGAGGGCTTTCATGTGAAATTGCGACAGTGTGACCTGCAGGGCTTATAGCGATGAAATATTTGCAGTATAATGAAAGAAAAGCTGTTGAATTATAATTGGGTGATAAGGAGGTGTTTTCGAGGATTTGTTTTTGATGCCGTGTCTATTTGTTTTGCATTCCTGCCTTATGAAGGGTGTATTTTGATCAATCTAATAGATTGTATTGGAAGTGACCAATTCCTCAATTTGGCAAAGAGTATTTTTTTTAAAGGTTCTTATTTTATAGCTCGGTGTTGGTTTCCGTAACCTGTCCTGGTTAGTCATGGATAATTTTTCTTTGTGTGTTTGCTGTGTGGGTCTTGAATTGAACTCCCATCTGTTCCATCAGGTGTAACAGTGTCAAGGTGCAGCCATGGTGGACACAACCACCTCCATGAAGATGACCACTATGGCCATCCAGAACCTCTTCAGCTACGTGGAGGAGGAAAACCTGTCTGCCGTCAAGGTGCACCTGGATAAGTTCAAAGAGGTGGATGGCAGAAGCGATGTGAGTGTCCCACCAGAGTTTTGTTTATGTGATTTCGGAGAAAACAAGGAGTTCTGGCTTGTTTGGTAGATGAGACCTGTTTGGATGTGGAGATGGATAGATGGAGGTTCATGGCAATGAAGTGGTTTACCTCCATGAAATTTATTCGTTTAGCTGGAGCAGTTTGAGTAAGTGGGAATCAGTGTTGAGGAGTCATGTGATTTCTTCGCAGAATGGGCAGACCCCCTTGATGCTGGCTGCTGAACAGGGCAGTCTGGAGATTGTACAGGAGCTCATCAGGAGGGGCGCAAATGTCAACCTGGATGATGTGGTGAGTCTGCGGTCAAAGGAAAGAAGAAAAACACCCCCCCCCCAATCCCCTTTGGAACTCACATAGCAACAGGGTCTCCATGGCAACAACATTTGGTTTTGGTCACCATGGTAACAAGGTCCACTGCCACATTTCTCCTTTGTTGTCCAGGACTGCTGGACGGCCCTGATCTCGGCGGCCAAGGAGGGTCATGTGGAGGTGGTGAAGGAGCTTCTGGAGAGCAGTGCTTACATAGAACACAGAGACATGGTGAGAGGGGAAGAAAGTTGGCCAGGAAGATAAAGCAGAATAAATGAATCGGTCACATAATTCCCAATTTGGTCACTTCATTCAGATAATTAATGTAAAACTGGTGTATTAAAGGCTCACTGCTTTGAGTTGATTTTATCAAAACATATCATGCAGATTTATTTAAACCGTCAAGGCTGTGGATGTGTTTTGTAAAATGTCCCAAATAGTCATTTGTCTATTAAAACCAAACCCTTTCTCCATATGAAAAAATAGGCCTACCCTGCTGAGCAGGATATCCTGCATTCTCAGCCTTTTATAGAACAAGCTTTAATGTAACTGGCAGAGGATCCTTGTCATTACTCTCATAGGTAGATTCATGCAGTGGTTAAGTGTCTGGGAGTCCTGCCTGAGACACATCCTGCCAGCCGTCAGCAGGCTCTATCAGCATCTGTTTAAATTGTACCTTTTCTATTCCTCTTGTTTTGTTTTAAGAACATAAGAACATAAGAACTATACAAACGAGAGGAGGCCATTCGGCCCATGAAGCTCGCTTGGGGAGAACTAAACTAATAGCTCAGAGTTGTTAAAATCTTATCTAACTCTGATTTAAAGGAACCCAA
>JAODJX010000041.1:7343793-7356128 GCA_026776945.1 Isichthys henryi
ATTGCTTCCAGGATAGGCTCCGGACCCCCCGCGACCCAGTAAGGATAAGCAGTTTGGAAAATGGATGGATGGATGGAATACTCTAGGGAATTGCATTTCGCCTTTGTGTTGCAGTGCAGTGTAAACGTCATTGTCCGTGTCGGTCCTACTGTCTCATTGCTTGTATTGCATTTCTGGAAGGAAGAGACCAACACAGCATAGTCACAACTAGGTCTGCTAGTACAAGGCCTACAGAGACATGGAGCTACCAATTAATTTAAATCAAATTCCTCTTCCTTTTATTAGACTGTTCTTGAACTCGCCAGTGTAGCCGACATCTGAGTGTGACTGCAAGAGCAGTAAGGAGCCCCTGAATGGCGTGGTGATGTCACTAACGCTGAATGGCAGCTCTAGGGAAACACATTCTACCTCTCAGGACGCGGTGATCTTCTCCCCAGGGCTTGTGGCTGAATCAGGCAGGACGCAGCACAGCACTCAGTCAGAGACCACTGGCCGGGAAGAGAAAAGGTTCTTCCAGTCTGTCCTCAACCTGCTCTTGTAATTGTCATGCATGCAATTTGCTGTGTCTGTAAATGATATTTTCAGTTTCTGTAGTTAGATTGAGCTATGTCACCTGGCTGGGTATGATAATAAATTTCTACATATTCCAGTTTTTTTACGTTTTTTACGTTTAACATCAGTTTTTTTCCTACAAAGTGAGAAAACTGAGGTAAATATAGATAAAAAAATATAAAAGAAATCAAGTAGACAGGTTATTTGGTTGTATCTACAACGCACCTATTAGGTACATTGATGGTGTTTTGTGTTTTCACGTTTCTTTCTTAGAGCAAACTGCTTGGCACTTATCTTGGTTAGATTTTTTTTTTTAAAAACAACCAGAGATGCCCTTTAGGGATGTGGCTGTACTAACAGGCACTTAATCCCATGCCTGGCCTGGAGAGACCTTGCTTGCAGGCAGTGGTATGCTTTGACGTAAACAAACAATTAGACCTTCTTATCCAAGCAGGCTCTCTCTTCCGTCTGAAAGGGGCAACATCCAATCAATCACGTTGACAATCACGGCGCAGCTTTTAAATAACGGTGAGCGCACAAAAGTTCGGGACCATAAATCCTCATTCCTTGCAGCTGTCTCCAACTTCCTCTTCTGTTACTTGAAGAATAGGTATAGAGGAAAAAGCCTGACCTAATTCAGCAAATATGAAATTCAGTATTCGGGCCTCACTTTGACACCTACCTTAGCTAGCTGTCTATTGATAAGCCAGACATGTTTTATTTAGATTCAGTACAGTTAACATGTCCGCGGGCTTGAAGGTCAAACTGTAAGTCTTTAAGAGCCTTCCCACCAGGAAAGAGTGATGCAACCGACTTACAGTGTCAAGGTGTCGTGTTTCAGGCCCCCTTGCCAAGGACCGGCATTAAAATGGATATACTGAAAACAAATAGACAGTTAAATGGATTGTGAAAGGTCGAAAGGCCCTCTGGATGCACAAGACCAGCCCCCATCTCAGTCACTTATAAAGTCTTCTGGATTAGGCCTGAGATTGGGCTTCAGTGTGACTTGTGTGACACCGGTGTCTTCCTCAAGCCTGAAGGTGCAGACATGCCTATGTAAACCTCAGTGTCCTCCCCTGTGATTTGAGCTAACAAACCCAGCCTGGATACTTCTGGTCTGCATTTTTTTGGGTGACAGATAGTGCTGAACGAGGGAAAAAAATGATCTTGATCTAGACTTTTTAGTGTAAGAAGGACTTTTGCTGGAAACAAAGTCTTTGGCCTGCCATGATTTCTCCTCGGGTGATCTCGCAGCTGTAGGGTTGAAGGTTCGAGTCCTGCCCCTGCTGTGCGTGTCTAGTTAGCATGTTGTCTCCAGGCCTGTGCAGATATCCGCCCTCAGTCCAAAGCATACAGTTAGTTGGATCAGTGTCTCTGGATTACTGAGAGTGTATGATTGCATGTGTGAGATTGTGCCCTGCGACATACTGGCGTCCCATCCCGGGTGTGCCCTGTGCTGCCTGGGACAGCCTCCAGGCTCACCACAGCCCTGTACCGCAGAAGCACTTATGATGGATGAAATGTCGTTGGAGAACGAGAGGGTGAGAGTCCTACTGTAGCGCCAGTGTTCCTGCTGCTGTGTCTGCCCAATAGCAGGCATGTTCTTACTATAGCGTCGTTCTTGCCAAGCCGTCTGTTCCTTCCCTTGCAGCTGTCACTCTTCTGAGTTTGAATCAAACAGCATTTGACTGCCTCTTCTCACTTACCAGAATGAAGACACAAAAGCCTATTGCTTGTGGGTGTTACTCTGAAGCTGCCTAATGACCAGGATGCTTCCATGTGGCATTACAGTCTGAAAAATAATCCAGGGGGAACTGTGAGGATGCTCTGGGTGACCACCATTTGTACTCTGACTTGAACTATTTCTGCAAACTGGCAGTAGGGGGAGGGAATTTTTCCTTTTGTCCTTATCCTGGGGGAGGGGGTCTGTCATCAGGGGCCTGAAAGACTGTAGTTGTTTATACACAGTAATAAATTTTCATTTATTTACTGTGATTTTCATAGATGAAGAGAGAGACACAGATGAAGGAGACAAGTCTTACCTGTGCGACTTTAACCTAAGTTAGAAGGAGTGTTGGTCTTTGTTTTCTTGTGTAATTATCTTAATGGGATAAGCAAAGTTTGGGAGAAACTGTGTTTAGAAGAATGTGAATGAACCAGCTGAATTGAAATGATGCTTTACTTGCCATCTGTACAAATACAGGTACCTTGTTATATCCCATCATGCTCTCCTTTTAGACATACGCTTACATATATGCCGGTGAGACTGAAGCTTGGGGTCCAAGTGCAGAGTCAGCTGTTTATCTGCCTCCCCTGGTGAATAACAGTGGCTTTAGTCTTCCAGCCCTGGGATTCAAACCAATGACCTTCCAATCACACACAAACTGTCGTAACCCACCGAGCCACGCGCCAGGTATGATTCTGGCTCCGACACAGTGTGAGCTGCGCAAATAAAAAGTGAGGCCCCCCCCCTTGCATCCACCGCAGACGTGATGCAGCCATATTGACGTCTGGCGGTGACTGAGGTGTCGCAGAATGCTGACTGGGCTCCCCTGCGGTTGCTGGAACACCTCCCTAACTAAAAAACACCTACTGTAGCTACCCACCTAAGTGGTGGTCTGAGGTGGCTGGTACCTCACTAATAGCAGGTGTGCAAGAGTGTGTGTTGTGTGGTGTGTGTGTGTGTGTGTGTGTGTGTATGTGTGTGCATGCGTAATATCTCTCAGTACTAAAGCACTTGCAGATTCCAGAACAGAGCAAACCAAAGTCTATGTAGATTGGATTTATTCACCTTCAAATCTATCTATCCAACTATAAATTTTACAATCAATGAATAACAGAGTTAAAAGATCATTTCTCTCACCTGCTCAGTAGCATTAAATAAATAAAAGCTTGTGGTCAGAATATCGCAGTGAAGGACCTGTTAATTGCAATCCATGCACCTCCCAAGGGCTGTTCGGGATGACTGCTTCTTTCTGGGCTGTGGGGGGTGCAGGGGGGGGGCACATACTCACAATGGAAATCTGCAGAATCCACTTAGGCAGAGGTGGAGTCAGATTCAACAGCTCTACCTGAGAGATTCCTTTTAAGTGAGTAACACAGGGGTCTCATTGCTAGATTTGTCTGTGTTTAAATCTTTAAATTACACTGCTCTACATTATCTTTCAGAGTTTTGAATCCCTTACTCTCCTTCATCGTGTCTTAGATCATGAGACCTGTTGATACGGTCTAGAATAAAATCGTGTGGTGACCGTCCGTGTAGCACCCCTACTAGAGAATGCCTTACCATTTCAGATTAGGTCTGCATCCTCGATTTCTGTTTTTCAATCTAGATTGATAACTTATGTTTATTCCTTGGCGTTTAGTAACACTTAACATTAACATGTGCTGCTCTGGTGTAACTTGATTGAGCAACTAAGGTGCGTATTGGTATTGTTATGTCATCAGTCATTTTATTCATTATTTTATCATTTTTGTTTTATTTGTTATGTATTTGCTATATTGGAGTTTTATTATTGCTGTTCAGCACTTTAGTGAAACCTATTGCATTTATTTTAAACGTGCTCTAGAAATAAACCTGAAACTGAGAGCACTGAGATGTGGAGTGTGGAGCCACCTCAGTAATAACAGGGAGTGACGTTCATGCCTCTGATGTCTGTCTTGTATGTGACCTTCATTCTTCTGCCTAACACACAGTATAACTCAGCCCTGTGCCTGCTGACTGAGTGTGGGGGTCTCATTGTCCCCCAGCGTGTGTCTGGAGCTGGCATCTTCTCCCTGTGCTCCTGAAAGAGTTGCCTCATGCTCCATAGACATGCCGTTAAATTGAATAGGAAAATCCCAAAACTCACTCAACCTTTAGGACAGGTTTCTGACAATATTTCTGTGGACGTACTGAGTTTTGGAAATTTAATGAAAGTTCTTTGTTGGATTATATGAGGACTGAGTGCGTTTTGGTTCCCAGTGCTGTAACATATGATGAAGAAGCCTCACTTTAGCTCATTGGCGGTCTCATCTCAACAACAACAAAAAATGGATTGAGTCTGTTTTTGAAATTTGCCCTGGGGGTGCTTGTGAGCATATGCTGCTGTGTACCAGTGGGTGGGTTAGCCTACGGTATGTCGCTGTTGTACTCCTACAGTAGATTCTTTGCAAATTTGACCTGAATAAACCCTGTCAGCTATGTTGTCGGGGGACCCTTGGTAGGGCCTCCCAAGGCAAAAATGTCTCAGGTGAGGGGCCAGACAAAGAGCAATCCGAAAAACTCCTGATGAGAAAGAATACTACCAAGGTCTCATTTCCCTCGCCCGGACTAGGGTCTCCGGGCCCCCACCCTGGAGCCAGGACTGGGGCAGGGGCCCGTTGGCAAGCGCCTGGTGGCCGGGCCATTGCTGCTTTTTGCTGATGATGTCGTGCTCTTGGCTTCCTCTGCTGGGGATCTCCAAACGGGTGGATTGCCCTCTTCAGGTCAGGGAGGAGGTACTGGCTCAAATGGAGGAGTTCAAGTATCTCAGGGTATCATTCACGAGTGAGGGTAAGCGAGATCGAGAGCTAGACAGACGGATCGGAGCAGCGGAGTTTTGCAGGCACTTAACCGGTTCATCGTGGCTAAGAAAGAACTGAGCCGGTAAGCAAAGCTCTCGATCTATTGGTACATCTTCATGACCTATAGGTAATGACCGAAAGAATGAGATTGCGGATACAGGCGGCCGAAATGAGGTTTCTCCACAGGGTGCCTGGGCTCTCCCTTAGAGATAGGGTGAGAAGTTCGGATATCCGGGAGAGTCTCAGAGTAGAACTGCTGCTTCTCCATGTTGAGGTGGTTTGGACACCTGGCGCGGATGCCTCCTGGTCGGCTACCCGGAGAGGTTTTCCGTACATGTCCTATAGGAAAGAGGCCCCGGGGCAGACCCAGGACGCGCTGGAGGGATTATATCTCTCGGTTGGCCTGGGAACGCCTCGGCATTACCCCCCCGAAGAGCTGGTAGAGGTACCTGGGAAGAGGGAGGTCTGGGTATCTCTCCTGAAGTTACTACCCCCGCAACCGGAACCCCGGACAAGCGGAAGTTAATGAATGAATGGATGGACGGATATATGTATTCATATGATCATTTGTCTCTGAAGACCTGACTGATGCTTGCTGTCGTTATCAATTGCCAAATGATTTTTTTTTGGACTATTAGTCAACGAAGCATCTGCTGTCTGTCTGGGGAGAGAAGTGAGGATGGGGGACTGTGGACAGCTGTATGCGGCCAGTCATAAACCCCTCGTCGTCAGCTCTTCTGCAGAAGGACTTCACCACTCACCGGAAATTAACCAGCCCTGAGGACTTTATTTAACAGCAACAACTCAGTGTTGTATATGTATATATAAATGTGTCTGCAAACAGACAGAAATAAACAGTTGTGCTTTATGTGACTAAAGCAAGTGGACAACAGCTGCAGCTGGGGCACTGGTGTCACATGGGCGGAGCTCGATGGCGCGACTTTCTGGCTCTACGGCAACAGAAAGACCCGTAAGAGTGTGAGATAGGGGCTGACAGCAGCCTCGGCAGATAAGCACTGTTTGAGATGCACTATCTGCCTCGCTCAGCCAAATAAATAAACCTAAGTGTAAATGTTAAACGTGGTAGTACCGCACTGTGTACTTCTGCTTTTACCGGCTACACATCTGTGAAGCATATACTGTTTGATTCTAAGAGTATACAAGGCATACGGAGTCTCCCATGAGCCCCCATTTCCCAGCTGACATGCATCAGGATCGAGTTTGAAGTCAGCTGACGGGGCCCATGCCATGCAGAGGAGGCTGCTGTGTGTTCTGTGCCTCTGTGTGTGCGGAGGCCGGCTTGATGGTTCACATAATCAAAAGCACCCAAGTAAACAGAGCGCAGGGGTGGCCTCAAGAAGAACCAAGAAAGACTCTGCACAAGGCTTTTAGAGGTCCTACTGACCGCTAGGCTTTCCTGGGGGCTACAGCCATCCTCTTGGGATGGAGGATGGCCATGGAAGTTACCGGAAGAAGAGGCATTTTACTACATGGCTCTCAGTAGAGGCGTGGAATTAGGGATCCTGGGCCTCGTGGCAAAATGTCACCTTGGATCTCCTTAGCAGATTTTTCCAGCTGGACTCTGGTAGACTCTAGGAAAACATATCCAACGAAGCAATTGTTCAAGAATACTAATCCACATGCTCAGAAACAGACAACAGACAACCAACAATCAATTCTACATTTTACTGACTGTGCAAAGAACTGCTTTCTGAATTGTAACTAGCTCTTGCCCACTTGGTCTGATGAATAACATTAAAATAAATTGACCGCTGGGGCTTACGTCATTAATTTCTGACTGCGAGGTCTCGCCTCTGCTGTCTTCTAATGACACTGCTGTGTGTGATTGAGGGCTTTCAGTTTTGGAGAAATGTGTGATACCCAATTCTGAATGTTAAAGCTTTTGTGTTTTGTGAGGAATTGCTTCCACTTGACACAAAATTTAAGAATTATTTCTGTGAAAAAGCGCTTCATTACAATTGCCTATTCTGGCACACACAGTGAGGCTGAAACATATCTTAGTAAAATGGCGATTTCCACTGCCACCAAGAACCAAGCTGTACCATATGAGCCATACCCGAGGCATAGTAGCAGAGCCGAAAAGCTTGACTAAACTGAGCTGGTTGCTTCACCACCATTTGATTGGTCGAAACGCACAGAGATACTGCTGTTCAATGTGGAATGTTTGGACACCTTTCCTAAGCCTTTTCCTGCATGGAATGACTGCATAGATTACTGCATCCGAAGGGGGAAATGGTATATTCTATATATTGTTCATATGGATGCAATCACAATAACTCTGAACTTGAAAATTTCCAGCCACCTACTTTAAAAAGTACTATATATTAGCGGAACTGAATGGATTCGTAAAGCATATTGTTAGCAGAAATTAGCACGTAGTAAATCACAATGTACACCGTGTGAACAGTAAATAAGCGCCTCTTCAGGTTTGTGTCACTCGCTCTCCATACTTGGCCACGCCTTTACCAAGCCTACCCTTCTGCAGTGGAAAATCAAGTCGGAACCGCACTGTAACTAGTCTCTCTTTGCGGTACGGGTCGGGTGCGGGTCTGTTCCTGTATGCCAGAAAAAAACCGTCAATGCTGTGGGTGGACATTGAATTGGATACATGAAAACTGTCATATGAGACATATTTGTGTGGGAGTTCCCTGGATTCTCTGGGTTCCTCCCGTGCTGCCTGGCTGGCTTATGAGTGCCCTGTGATGGACTGGCATCCAGTTCAGGGTGTATCCTCCTTCAGAATATCACCACACCCTTAATATTGGTTACTTGAAATTAACTGGTGGTTGGATGTCACATTTAAATGCTTAGAGTATGAGTTCTTTAAGCCAGGAAAGTTTAAAGGGCCCCAACTATACTCATTTTCACTGTTAATAATCTTGTTTTTTGGGGTCTGCTACAATAGATTTACATGCTTCAAGGTTCCAAAAGCACATTATTTTTCTCATACTGTGCTTCTCTGTTCACTCTGCCTATAACTTTGTCTGAAACGCTCTTAGAGATTCAAGCGCTACCCTCAATTAGCCCAGCGTGTTCTGATTGGTCAGCTTGCCCAGTCGGTCAGCTTGCCCTAGACATTCCACCCTGTCTTGCAGTCTGCAGAATGATATTTGCAGGTAGGTGGCCAATACGAATTGTGATATGAGGGGACTTCACCATGTCGTGGAAGTAAGGGCTGGAATTCCAATGAGGCGTTTCAGGCAGATTAGAGATGAGTGGTTTCTGCGGTGAGAGTTACTCCCTTTGGTGTGTCCTCTGGACCATAACATTTTGAGGCCGTTTACATGCACAGAAAACCATATAACACACTAAAGAAAAGGGAAATGCCAGAAAATAACAAAATAAGCCCCCTTCATCTATGCTTTTAAGAGCACTAAAATGGAATGGAAGTGGTCTGATTGTGGATTGTGAAAAAGCCATATTCTGGATGAGGGTCGTGTGCTGGACCCTGAGCTGATGATTAGAGCTTTGGGCATTCAAGACATGCAAAAGTCACAGGCCATAAAGAAAAATGTCTGAGGCTGTTTATCTGGGTATTAAGTGTTTACTTCTTCAGAAAAGAACATAATTTATCATTAGAATATAGCAAATGAACAGTAAGACAATAAAAAATAAGAAAAACTTCTTTCTTCTGTTCTCCAAAAAGTTTCTGATGTCTTGTTAGATGGCTAGATGAACAGCACTTCACTTCCCAAACCTCTCCTCAGGGGCACCTGAACCATTCCAAATATTTGTTAAATTTCACCGCCAGCTAATGTAATTAATTGAATTCATTTGTCAAATAACTTGATGTGATATTGATTAACCGAACATGGTGTGCTGGCTGTTGCAAATACTGGCGTGACTTTAGGAGAGGTTTTCAAATGGCTAAGCTAACAGACATTTTTTAAATATAATTTTACACCAATAAAATAATATTTTAAACTTGATTTTCATTGGCAGCCTCAGACTTTCCCACAGTATTATACATGTGTACACAGGAGTATCTAGCTGTGGAAAAGATCAGAGGTTAAGTCAAGTTTACCTGAGGCTTGACTTCTTCTTTTTTGAAGGAATACTGGCATCAGGGCTAAAATACTTGCTGCTATAGCCCCAAGCGATGCGATCGAACGACACCCATATGTGTACACTGGATTGAAACATTGTAGTGCTCTGGTGAATGAAATGGCTTGGTGAGCAAGGCAAAGAGAAGAAAATGGGCTGTTTGAGCTCTGGACAGACGCTGCTCAGCCCCATCATCACATTCAGATGATATCCACAGCCGTGAGTCGGTGAGCAGAGCTGCCTGTCTGAGAGGTGTGTGACACAACACTGCCATGGAGCTGACCTGCAGCGCTGACCCCAAGCAAGCAGGAGACTTAGCACAGATAATCTGCTGCCAAGGTCGCCCAAAGGCTAATGACACAGTCCCCCGCCTCGTCCTCACCCTAGATTACACACCGGGATAAGGCTTAGGAAAGGTGTCCAAACACTGTGCCTCTCTCTCTCTCTCTCTCTCTCTCTCTTTCGTTCAGTGAATCATTTCTTTGCCCACTATGATAACGAGGGTTTGAGACGTGGACACTGTTTGTCGCTACTACGGAGTGGGGGTGCACCTTTGCCTCAGTGCTCGCGTTACTTCCTGTGTTTGGGTGTTTTCGAGTGCCCACAGCCACACAGTCTCGCTCCATACTGTTCCTGGACCGATCAATTGAGAACTCATTTGCGGGATGGCAGCGTGTGAGAAAAGCCTAAGGTCTGAAACAAATGCTCCACATTCACAACAGCTGTCCTAAATATCAGCTGATGAGCTGAAGGTTTGCAAAGTCTTGAGAACTGCCAGGCTGGGTATGAGTTGACCCCCCAGTTTCTGATAGCCTGTCGACTCCTGACAAACCTTCTCCTTAAACTTGCACTGGCCTTACTCACTTCAGGCACTGATAGCTGTAACTATCCTAAACATATTTATTTATAAGGGGAAATACAGCATATGTTACTTAAAAAGGCCTAAATTTTCTTCCTCTACTTTTTTCTCTAACACTATTAAAAACGTATGTGACTTAAGTTTTACATGAGAAATATGTGATTCATATTACTATTAATGAACTTTAGAGTAAGATAAATGATCAATAAAGATGAGAAATGATCAGATAACATCGTACAAGAATTTCAAGATGTCTTGAGGTACCTGAGATGAATGAGAATAAATTAAGAATTTCTCCTAGACCCTGCAGGGATTTTTTATTTAGATTTTTTTTAGAACAGTGTTTCTCAAACCAGTCCTCAAGGACCCCCAGATGGTCCACATTGTTGCTCTCTCCCAACTTCCATGGAACTGGGAGACAGTAAAAATGTGGGCTGTCTGGGAATCCCAGAGGACTGGCTCGAGAAACACTGTTTTAGAGCCTTTTAAGTGTTAAGTGTTGTTGGCCACTGTATACTAAACAGCCACTTTATTAGGTAAACCTGGTCATTAAGGCAAATAGTGAATCGTGTGGCTGCAACGGAATACATACAGCGCACAGAGTTAAGATGTTCACTTACTGTCGGATAAGTGTTATGGCGGCTTAAAACGTGATCAAAATGAACTTGAATGTGGTGTGATTGTCGCTATCAGAAATGGTGCTTCCTGCATCTCAGAAACAGCCACCCTTGTGGGATTTTCATGCACTAGAACCTATAGTTTACAGATCATGGTGCATAAAGCAAAAAACATGTAACCATTTCTGTGGGCCCAAATACCTTGCTAAAAGGGGAAGTTAGAGGAGGTTGACCAGATATGTTAAAGGTAACAGGAAGGCCACAAGTACAAAAATAACAGCCGAGTACAACAATAGCGTGCAGAAAGGTATCTCTGAAAGCACAACTCATCAACCCTTGAAGTGGTTTTTGAGGCGAAAGTGTGTGCTGCTCAATACTAGCTAAGTTAGGTAGAGCATTTTTATGGTGACAGACCTTTGTCCTTTGTGAAAGGTGTTTAACCCGACTCACTGCAGTAAAACAACCAGCTGGTAATATGCAACAAAAGCAAGTTATGGATAAAAGCACCAAGAAAGCAATCAAGTAAAAGCTGTCCATTTGGTCTCAGCGCGACCGGGCACTCCTGGTGTAGATGAGCTGTGCTTTGCTTCCATCCACATTTGCAAATAAATGTTATTGGAGAGCAAGGTGAAGTCATTTTGTTTTTTGGCACCGCGGCGAAATGAATTAAAAATAAAGTGACGGGCTTGGATTTGTCAGATGCAGGTAGGATTGCGCCTGCCAATAGCTTGTTAATGATTGGGAAGACCATCTGCTCCCATATGGAAAGTATAGAGATGGCACATGGGTGAGGCGGCCGCCAGCAGCTCAACTGAGATTCCTTTGAACTTACTGGCTGCAGATTTAATCATTCGGAGTGCTGATGATGCCTCCATGCTGGCTCGCCGCTCATTCCTATAAATAAAATGCATTAAAACAGGCTTTATCTTATCAGGGCACCTCATTCTCCACGCCTATTGAATACCCATAATCGCAGTAGTTACAGCGCAGCCTGAAAGGCTCTCTGCAAATCTCTAGGTCACTGAACATTAGCGAATTGTACGTACGTGCCTTGGGTCTACCTGCGGGCCTGGGCGAGCCATTCGCGAGCCCGTGCTGTCGCTGGTGGAGGTGTTATGCTCGGCTCTGCACTGGGCCTGATTCCCGGTGCTGGGTGACACGGGCTGCCTCACAGTGCACAGCCTCACGGTGATGTCAGGCGTGGGGCAGCCGCAGGGCTTGCATTTCCCCGCTCCTCGGGAGCAGTGCATAAGATAGAAGAGGCAATAAAGGGTGCCAAAGTAACAGGAGAGATTAATTGTCCTGAAAGGTGACAATCATGAAGTAAAAAAAAATAAGTTTAATAAGTGGAAACGCCATTTCTCATGCTTGTCCGTGCCTCTCCGTCTCTCTTCCTCGCTCTCCCCTCATCTTCTCTCAGGATGTTGCAAACCTTATTAATATGGGGACTGATTTCCACACACGTCTGCTGACCGACTTTATGTCAAGCAGACACCTGAATCCCGCACGACCCCAGCAGCGAGCTTGGCAGTGGACACGCCCCCTCCCAAGAAGATCAGCTTAATGAAAGCATTTGGTCAACATCTGCACGGCCGCATTCCTCGCACTGGGCCGCGCGGGGGGGGGGGGGGGGGGGGGGGGGGCGCGGCGGGCGGGGGGGGGGGGGGGGGGGGGGGGGGGGGGGGGGGGGGGCCCGG
>JAODJX010000041.1:7356228-7386002 GCA_026776945.1 Isichthys henryi
AGCATCTACGAGGGAACCTTGGATCCCGGGGACACGGCGGAGACGTGGCCAGGCTGAGCTTCCAGTTAATGCCCAGGAGCAGGTGCCAGCAGTACTGCAGCTGGAGCTACGCAACAAGAACCATCTAGCTAGCAGAGGCAACTGAAGCTACGTTACCTGTTGGTGATGATAATTAGCGAAGAAAACATCAAGCAAGTCCAAGAAAGGAGGTATGTTTTTCTCATATTTATACAATAGGTTGGTTTTCATTGAATATCAGGTTTCTGTGCGAGAGAGAAGCCCATGACTGAGGGTAGATATGTGAACTTGTGGGGGTCAGTTCTGACCATGCTGACATCATTGATCCTCTGCAGCTCTAATGAGTGGGTGTCTTTCAGAAGGGGCGGGGGGCTCACGAGAGTGAGTATGTGTACGTGTCAGTTCAAATCCCACTAAAGCTGGCAAGATTAGACTCCATCTCGAAATATGGGGTACTTGGCTGTTATATAGCACCCAAGGGAGGCGACTCTCGGAACCCCCACAGCGTGTATATCTGCAGTTTGAACAAGCCAAGGAAGCGAGTTTTTATAAAGGCAGCCTGCAAAGTGGGCAAGCTTTATATAACAAACGCACAATGGCAGCCAATAGATTCATGACCTCAGCTCCAAGATATTTTGGATTTGCCCTCCGTTTTCATCCCCCCTCCCGTGCCATGTGAACAGGTGTGTGGGGGAGGGCAAAGCAGAGGCTCCAGGTACGAGGCTGTCCTCTGCACCGCCTGTGCATATGCCCACTGACACAAACACCATACCCATCATTCTTTGGGGCTGGTTAGTCATGCCCAGTGGGTCATGTGACTTCTACTGTCACCATTGTCCTGGTAGCAACCTGCCTGCTCTGGGATACATAACTACAAAGAATACAGTGAGAGTACATTTTATTGGACTCATTGTGTCATGTGATAAATATTAGTAGCCATTTCAGGCTGGACCTTTCTGCAGTTTTAATGGTAAGTTATCGTCAACATTTGCATACATTTAGGAATATGTACTTTATATATATATATATATATATATAAGCAACATGCATTTTCACTGTTTATTATTTTCGTACTGATCTGGTTTCGTTTGTATATGTGCACATGTACTGTTGCCATGAAATTACAGTGCTGTGGCAGAATTTTTTTTTTAATCGTAAGTCCAAACCACTTTCCTGTCTGTGTGCAGATGCCCTTCAGCTGTGCTTAGATGTTGCCTTTCAAATATTGTCTCAGAGATTTCAGTTCTTGAATGTGTAAAATGTTAACTGAGGTTTGTATGTTCTGATCTGCAAACTCCCCTTGCTTAAGCTTCTCTTACATGTTTCCTTCTAGCTGAAATGATCCTTGTTTTTACTATTGGCAGTTGACCGACACAAACACAATAGAAACGTTTTTGCCAAATGTTCCCATGTCTGCCGAAAAGGACGGCTGTGAGTCTGTGAACAGGATCCACCGCATTTCCCAGGGCTCGTAGCTTCAGATACTTCTCATTTTTTTTCTGCAAAATGAGAAGCTGGCATCTTAGAGTCATACCTCAGTAACGACCCCTAATTCGCTGCTGCTGTGAAAGTGAGGGCGTCCAGCATCAGCGATAACAGGCTGCCTCCCAGCTAACGGGGCTACGACAGAGGAACAGAGGCATTCCTGGAGATGTTCTATAGGTACCACAACATTCAGGCGAGCAGTTACAAGTTATAACATTTAAGCATGATAGTTGTGGTTTACTGTTGATTTAATCGAAATTAAAGACCTAAATGTGTACAAAATCATCTAGTCAGAGAAACCAAATGTTTAACGCTCATATTCATGTTTATTTTATTTTGTTTACTGCGTTACATTTTTCTTTATTGTTACAAAACAAAATCTGCTAGGGTTTTTACTCAGAAAATCATTGGTATTAATTTGTCTTTGAGATCATGTGAAGGCAGAGGAACATACACCCCAGTAAGAACAGAAGCATTTCTTCACACTAGCAACAATGGAGTTTGCAGTAAATTTCCATCCTCCAACTGTACAAATTTAACTGTAACTGAAGAGCCGGTTACAGTTTATTTTCTTATTTTTGAGAATATTCAGCAATTTGTGGATATTTAACATTAATTCCTATTCTATAATAAGGTTACTCATATTTGTTTTTCTTGTTAGAGCAAAAGAGGTAGATATTTTTACGTATGGGAATCAATTAGCAGACCTGAGAGAGCTAAGCAAAATAAAGTTGGTCATCTCTGACTTTTTGCCTTGGGAACTCCATCCTTGATTTTCCAATCCAGTTTATAAAACATGCCACAGCAATTAAATGAAATTTAATAAAAAAGAATCAATCGTTTATTTGATATTTGCACAAATATGAGGACAGCTACATTGTAGTTCTTGCACATCCCATCATGCTTTCCTTTGAGACACGCATACAGTATATTTCTCTAGGTGAGACTGAAGCTTGAGGTTCAAGTACAGGGTCAGACATTTGTCTGGTGACCCTGAAGCATTTCAGCTTGTTAAAGGCCTTCAGTTCTACTTTTATAGGTCCGCCATGAAAGCAGGAGTACCACTGAAGCTGATTGACTCACTGTATGTTTTCGTGGTGTGACACGGCTGAGTGTGACAGAGAAAGCCTCGGCATTGATTAATATTTTTTGTTTGCTCGTTGGTGTGAAATGGGATTCCTTTGGAGTGACTCATCGGTTGAACAGCATATGAGGGAGAATCAACGCAAAGGAGACAATTTAATTATGGAATGTAAATCTATTAATCTGAATTCAATAATCAGCCCACAAACAGGTTGCATTTCAAGCCTAGACTTACATGGTATTAATCCCACAGTTACAGTATTTGCACAATTCTTTTTTTTTTGTGATTTGACTGTGGAATGTGAAGCATGCTGGGAAAAATCGACACAGGCTGGCATCCTTAGGCCCCGGTGGGACGAGCGGCTGATGGTTGCTGTCATAGGTAGTAAAGAGGTGCTCCATGGGTAGTGCAGCAAGCACGCAGCCCTAGTTTCAATCTTGAGCATGGATCTGATGAACGCCAGAGGAGCCCTGAGCCAGAATTCTGTTTGCTCGTATCGCCGTCGGCTCGTGCTTTTGCCCAGAGCCTAATCCCACTGGTTTCACTGAGCCGACGGAGTCAGTAGAAATTCAGCTTTGCTCAGTACACAGCCAGTTACATCACTGCCAGACTGTGTTCCAGCTGGCCACGTTTAAGGTGTGGTGATGTATGTGCACAGAGGGTCAAGACCTTCTGTCTAGGTGCATGCGAGGTGGACCCCTACACGTGGCTACCGGCGTCTGAAGCACATGAAATCCACAAGCTTTGCCCGCCGAATGTATCTACCAGAGAAACGATCGATGGCCACCATGACAGTACCTGGCAACGCTCGAGCCATCTCTGTTGGCAAACACAAATAAGCGCAGGCAGGCAGCTTGCACTGGGAATCCACTACACATTTACTCTTCCCAGCTCGTGAAAAGTTCCAATATGTGCCCATTGTGGTCTTTGATCAAGGGAGTTAATGAAGTTTTTCTCTTTCAACCCAGACTGTGGCTGAATGGCATCAAGAAAGATGTACCATCTTGAGATCAACGCAATTCTTAGTATTAAGCTTCATCATACCCAACTGCACTCCCACTGATTCAAGCTTAGCATCTGAATTGACTAACCACACCACATGAGCCTCAGCACAGACATGCTATAAACTTTGATTGCAGTCTGTCCTTTAAGCATCTCACCATGGTTTCACCAATTGAAACTGATTCTTTCCTTAAGGGCGATTGAACAAGCTAGTTTATGGCAGAACTGGTCAGTTTGTTTTGGAGATCAGCCTTGTTTGGGATAAGATTTACTCCCGGATTTCTCTCATTCAGTATGGGATTAACTGCATGGTCCAGCTGCCTCACTATTAAATTTTCCGTTTGTGCAGTCAGAAATGCATCGTGCCTGTCTGAATATGAAGATGGGTCACAGATGTTCCCTGAAGATGTGATGATGTGCTTTTTCTAGACAGGAGAAGTCAGGCACCCCGTTTGAAATTCTCAGATTTGGATTTCGTAGAGCATTCTGGGGAAAGAAAAAAATGGGCATGGTCACCATGGGTGATTAATGCTTAGCTGTGCTGGAAACATGCAGATTCCCTCAGCTAGGTCCTCAGATTAGGCAGTTGCAGAATGAACCTCAATAAAATGTCAGCCATGTTTCCCTGCTGGAACATCTAGGCCTTCCCTGCTTTCAGTTCTCACCATGAAGATCATTCCTACAGCAGACACACACAAAGAATCACGCCAGCTCACAGACACACACACTGCACTCCTGAAAGAAGAGGTTGCCCCCTACCTCTTGCCTATTGACTTTCTTGCTTTCTGTCAAATCAAAATGAATCCAAGTGACAGCATGATCAGATCCATGAGATTCCTACAAATATATACCAAATCTGACTTCCTGCAGTGAGATTCAGATTTCAGACTTATCTTGTAGCAGATAGATATCCTTTGAGAACAGTCTAAGATATTAGTTCAGTGATCAATATTTTCAAATGGAATGCAGGAGATTTACAGAAGTTCAATTTTTATCAAATCCATGCTCGAACAGAATACTATATACCTGCTTGCAAAACTTTATTTGATACTCTATAGGCCATATGCATTAAATTTGGCATTGTATAAGATTTCTGGAGTACTTAACATGTAGTTTGTGTACTACAGTATGGAGGCTTTTCAGAGTGTCAGGCAGTTGCTGGCTCTTAGCAAGTAAGTATGCTGACTTGTACTTCTTAGAAAAACTATAAAGACTGATGAATGCTGGCTGGTAATGTGCTGTACGCCCCTAGAAAGACTGGATTTCCTAGCAGATGTGGTGCTGGATTGTAAGTCGGCAGTTTAAAGTGGTGCCAAAGGAAAGCTTAGCGATACTGGCATTAATTCACTGATTTAGGCCACGGCTCAGATGAGCATTTAAAAGTGCTTATAAACTATTGGCTGAAGTTGAAAAGGAACTCAGGAGCGTAGTTCGATGGTAAAATAATCAGATTGGACACCACACTTAAAAGCAAAGAAGTAGCCAATATGGGCCTGGTGGTTATATTGTACGGGGAGAAACCCCTACATCTGTTGTGGAGGCCGCTTTGATTCGAACAGGGGTTCAAGAACATCAGGTTTCTCGTGAGGTCATCCGTTCAGCATGACATTTTGGGCAGGGATTTAAAGTGCCAGCAGACAGGACGCTGTGCCCCATCTGGTAACTCTATATCTATCATGGAAACAGATGGTAGAGCTGGTTCCCTCTTTATACAGAAACAAACCAAGCAGAGCTAAGCGAAGCTGGCACAGGCCCACGCCAGAGCTGCCAGCTAACTGCATTTGTCACCAGATTTGGTGACAATTAAAGCAACATTCTAAAAACTCCAAGTTACTTGCATTTTTCCAACTTGCCAGAAAAGAAAAAAAAATTGAAAAATATGTCTGCAAGTGTATTTTTTTCCCCCCAGTACTGAGTGGAACTTTTATTTCTTATATAAACGATGTAACGCTTTACTATGGTGACGTCTGTCAATGGAAATCAGAACAATCACAAGTGGTGCTATACTGGGTGTAACCATAACGACACAAACTCCTACTCAGTGATCCAAGCCTGAGATCTTTAATGTTCAATATCTTTGGATTTCAAATCGCATGCAGTCAAAAATCTTTTGATAATTTTGCTTTAAAATGGAAGTGAGCATTAATTGAAGCATGTAAGTCTGTTGTGATATAATCACTGATTAATTACGATGGAATTTATGAGTAGTTTCTGCACTGGAATAACTTTATTTAAGATACATGTAACATTTTAAGCCGGTCATTTTGCTGTTGGGTAGCTACATGAAAACTCAGATGCCCAATGCAAAGATGCAAAATTATGTAAATGGACGCCAGTGACTCTGACCAGAGGCTGACAGTTATTCAGTTATAAATTTGACTTTTCCACAGTCGTGACACTGTTATATCTGTCTATGTAAATCTGATGGTGGTTTATGAAGATTTGGTAAAAAATAAAACATTGTCCTTGGAGTAGCATCACACAGCACTAGAAGATGGCAAAATGTAAGCAATGCACAAGGGTGAACCAAGAAAATAAGAGATAAATGGAGCAGTGTGATACATAGTGTTAAATTGCAGGAAATGAGTGGTTACTGCCAGGTCAGGAATACCACCCTGTCATACTATAATATTTTTGAGTTTTTCTTTTTTTTTTAAATCAGAAAAATGTTACTGCAGTGTATTTTGTATTATAAATATTTTCCTCCAGAGATCTACAGTTCAGGTCACCATTCAGGAATTTTTGAGATCCCTTAATGTTTTTAAAAAAGCAGTGAAGTAAAAGAGTGCGTAACCCTAATTTAGGAGGGAAACTAGGGCAAAATAAAGATGGCAGATTCCATCCTGCAAACTTTAACTATATCTCACTACTGCCAGATGCAGGCTGGGCTTCAGAAGAATGTTAAACCCTAACATCATCTCCAAGCTTAGTGTGGCTGGGTAAGGGCATGGATATAAAATATAAACTGGTACAAAGTTTTGCCTGACCTTCCAAGTACTAAGAAAGATCATAACTGCACTGTCGGAGGTGTATTAAAATGACATTTTTGATCACATACGTAGAATCAGCTAAGAACAAATGTCAGTTCAGACTCTTGTTATGAAATATCTGTTAACCTGCTGGTTATGGTTCAACAGCATGAGCTATATTTCACTTTTATTCCAGAAGTCAGCTGACTGAAGGGAGCTGGACTTTTTACCATTAGCTAGCAAAGGAAGCAGATCTCTGTCATTCAGAAGTAACTGCAGCCACAGAAAACCAGTGACAGTGAGTTACTGTCGCTATGGGAACACTGTTTATTTCTTGACAGTGAAACATACCTTCTGTTTACCTGTCAGATTCCTCTTGCATGGTGTCGGTCTCGATAGGCGAACCAGAGACTCGTCTTCAGTAGAGATCAGGTTTCATTTTGCAAGATAAGCAGCAATTGCCTGATGTTTTAACAAATTGAAAATTAAAATGTGGGACATTTATTTCCAAAAGGAGTTATCTCTAAAGAGTTGTCCTTGTTAAAAACTCTTTAGGAAATTCTGTTTTCCCAGAACAACTGACTCAATTACAGACTCACAACACAATTCCCATCAGGCTCGTGAAATTGGGTATATTTGGATACATCCCCAACACATCATTTAATGCCAGCAAAATTAATTTTCTCAAAGTCTTAATCTAATTGGGTATAAGCAGGGGTCATTTTTGAAAGCTTTTTTATGATAAAGGGTTACGTTTTTTAAAGATGATACAGTATTTATCCAGGACGTTCCGCATGCTGCCAAGTGGCAGTGAGTCTCATTTGACAGAGGTGTCAGCCTGAACTTGTGGGCAGGCAAAGGCAAGTCAGGTGACTTGGATAGCTGAGCGATGTTTGTTAGCTTACTTCCAGTTCTCTCATTGGCTGGAGGCCACACTGGCGAAGGACTGAAAGGCAGAAGTAAAGCCTAATCTTCAGACTTCAGTTTCTTTAGTAGATGTGAAAGATGGAGCAATCGTATCTTAACAAAGAAAATAATCCACATATGACCGTGGTTTGTCGTCTGTAATACTGATGGATCAGATTGTATTATTTGTGTATTAACACTGGTTATCTGGGGTTTACCTATCATCTGAAGGTTCCAGATTCATCCTCTCTGGGGGCTTTGAAGGAGATCTGTGATTGTTGTATCTGTTACCATAATTGTGATGCAATTTCTACAATCCTGGCAATACTAGTGTGCTTGAGAAGTCTGCTGGTTTAATAACCCAAACCCTAACTTCACCTAGTGCAACATCATCCCTGATTATCACTGGGACTGAGCCTGGGATCCTGACATTTCTGTGGGAGGAGCTATGGGGTGGTCAGCAATATTATCTCGGCTAGTTTGGCCCCACCCTTCAAAGAGCCTTATTCCTGCTAATATTCCTCCCCTTTGAAAATCAGTTTTACTCAAGTAGCAAATCTAGTGAACTATTGTTGAGTTGAGTGCAGAATGACCTGGTGTAGCATTGACTGTGGTCTGGTCCTAACTCCTTTACCTGCTTTTATCAGTCCCACCCCCCAGAAGTGAGTTTTCACTAGGGAAACTCATTCACTAGGGGAGCCCATTTACATCATTTTAAAAATCATGGGACACCCCCTGGTTAAAGGAAAATGCTCATGACTGTGAAATATGCAAATATCTAGCGATGCAAAAATGTAGAACGTCAGTTTAGTAAATAATGGGGTAGGTAATCCTTTATAGGAAGAATGGAGCACAAGATCCAGTCACATGTACAAAGTTCTATGTGATGAACTGAAGCAGCCATCGCAGCCAAAAATAGCAAAACCCTGTAGCTGATGTGTGTTTGACTTCTGGTAGGTTAGTACTGTATAATCTCAGTAAGGAGGAAGGAAGCTGTTTCACTGGAGCTTATCTCTTTGCCGTGTGACCTTCACAGCACAACGAGCGATGGTAGAACGTTCCTCCATTCCTGATGTTTGGTAATCATTTCTGCAGCAGGGAACAATAGAAAGCAGTAATCCACAGCCATTGACATGGCTCTCAGCACACCTAAGTAAAAAAAGCAATAATCCATGGTGTCTTTTCCATCTGAGACCTGCCATAGCAAAGCTCACCGCTGAAGGAAGCTAAATTTATTTTCTGCATTCGCCAGGCCCAGGATGACTTCCTCTGATTTTTTTTTTCTTCGGTGGTTTGAGGCCATTCAGCGTTATCTTGATAGAGACCTTCCTGTGAAATCGTGTAAGGTGGCTTCTGCTGACTCGCCTTTTCGGCTCGGTGCGAGCTGCAGTTTTCAGGTTTCCGTACCGCGGGACTTGTGGAAACGCCGCCTCCAAAAAGGAGAAAAGGACAGAAAATTGTAACGACAAAATGAGCACCGTGGAGGCTGGAGATTCAAGTGCTATTTACGCTTTCTTCCTGTCTGGGGATTATTAAATGGGGCCAGGGGCAGTGGGAGGCCTTGAAACAGCCAACCAGTCCCAAATGGTCACAGTAACTGTGGCTTCAAAATAGCTCTGGGTCCACCAGCCCCTACAAAATGTGCTGTGCTGCAGGTAATTGTATGGTGATGGTCATGTTGTAAGACCACATTTAAGCAGGGACCTTGCTGCTGTCTTCAGCTTACGTGTTCCTTGATTTAGAGCTGTTAGATGGACAACATCAGCTCTGGTCTACCAAGCACCTGAACACTGGTCCTGCACCTGTGGCCGACATGTGGACAGCTGCTCTAAGCAACGCCTTGTTCTGGATGCCCAAGTTCAAGTTTTGCAGCAAGCAAGTGGTCAAGCAAGCAAGTGGTATATAAGCAAGCAAGTGGTCAAGCAAGCAAGTGGTATATAAGCAAGCAAGTGGTCAAGCAAGTAAGTGGTATATAAGCAAGCAAGTGGTTAAGCAAGCAAGTGGTATATAAGCAAGCAAGTGGTCAAGCAAGCAAGTGGTATATAAGCAAGCAAGTGGTCAAGCACTGCCAGAGCAAACAGACCACGTATCCAAGTGTCACTTGATTTTGTTGATTTTGTCTGGTAAATTTTAATGGTTTGAGCAAAATCCTAACAACTAGTGTAACTAGTTGTTGATACTAACCAATAAAAACCTGCGAAAAATTTGATTCCTACAGCCATTATCTATGTATATTCTAGCTATATATCATGATCTGTGAACCAGCCTTGTTCTCCAAATGTCCAAAAAAGATTTTTTAATTGCTTTTTGAAAATTATACTTCAATATTAATTATGTATATTAAAATTGTAGTCAGGCCAACTTTGGGAAAAATGTAAAAGAACCTAGAGGACTAGAGACAGTTCTCATATGTGAGCTTGCTGGAATATGGCACTGTATAGGAGAGGACTATACAGTCCCCACCAGGGCTTTCAGAGGCGCCCAGAGTAATGAGCTCTACCCATCATCCTCCGCTCTCTGCTCATTAACATAATCTCCCAAACTTCCTTGCTTCTACTCTCTGTCACACTCAGCCTCGAGCTCCTAAAAGCTTCTGAAAATATTTCATTCTGCTGCCACACAGTAGGTGCCGAGAAGTTCTGCCTGCCGACTGTTTTCCGTTTAAGAGAGACAGCTACTTTTTAATTACGCAAAACTGGGCAAACTCACACACGTTTGCCTTTCCTCGTCAGGACTTTCTGTTGACTCTCGCTTCAATGCAGTGGAAGCTATCTTTACACACCCCCACACATACGCAGAGTGTGAAACTGCCGGTCTATGAAGCTGAGCTTTGATGCGTCCCTCCCTGTTCCTGGTGCCTGACCATCATCTAAGAGAACATCTAATGCAGACTGTTGCTTGAAATCAGCTGGTATCCTGCAGGATCGTGGGGCGTCTGTCTGTGGACGTTTGCCATCATCTCCGTGTTGAGTTTGAAGTGCATTGTGGATGGTGGATATGGATGGAAGCAATTAAGGTGGAGGAGTTTCAGCCATCTGTGATATGTCAGTGTATGGCCTCAGTCTGAGTCACGCGTCTCCAAGGACTGGGGAGAGGTATTCCCATCTGAAGGTTTGTTAATGAGTGAAGGGTGGCACACTGCTGGTTAACTGACAGCAGAACTTTATAGCGTGCAGCTGTATATGAGACATCACCCCAACTTTCATGTTTGAAGAAGTTTTTTTACTGATATACCATACCCTTACCATATGGAGGGCAGCACCAGGAAGACCTGTGAAGAGGTGGTGGCTGGTTCACCTGACATGCTAGAGAGTCAGTCCACAACCTGAGCTGCCTTCATTTACTTGTTAGGTGTGTTGATGGGACTCTTCAATTCACATTCTATGTATCTGTTTATTTTTTATTTACATTCACCAGATTAATATATTCTGGGGCGGAAAGCTCTGGTTCAGAAACATTTGCCTCAGCCAATCAACTCTATTTATACTCAACTGGTTGGTCGAAACAAAATCTTGGTCTGGATTTGTACTTTCTGAACCTGAGTTTCCCACTTCTGATCACATTTAGCTGTACCTGTGTGCGCGTCATTTCTGTGTGGAACATCGCCAGCATGAGAAGTTCCCGTGTTAAGCGCATGATCCACCGTCACAAGCTACGGATCTCAGGGTCGCTGCTTAAAGCTTTTAATTCAATGGGGTGTAATGGAGTGTGTGGGGAAACGTTTGAAGGGAGGACTGCGGAAAGAAGAATTAAATGTGTACTTGACATCTGTATTGGGTTTAACACAAAATGCCCGTGATTAGCTAAGTCTACCCAGCCTTCTCTTATCTCCTCCTGTCTGGGTTGATGGTCTTGGTTTCATTTAATCAACAGCCAGATCAAAGATGTCTTGTGACACCAGCAAAACGTATAACTATATAATTACAGCCTAAATCAGATGTAAGCCCAGACATAATCCATCCCTGCTTGTCCTGTACAAGGTTGTGTTGGGTCAGGAGCCTATCCCATAAGCTACAAGTACAAGGCAGACACACACAATTCAGCAACTCCAAATCATATTAGCTTTAGTTTATAGGGGTTTATTTAGGGGTGTGGGGGTCAGGATACCCAAAGGAAACTCCACGATGACACAAGGAGAACATGCAAACTCCACACACATGGAGGCACGGTGGAGACTCGAATTCTGGTCACAGAAGTGAGAGGTTCGTGTGTTAATCAGTGTACGACCATGCAAACCTCAAAATGTTACCAAGCAAGAGGGAAAAAATAATAAAATAATTTGGGGAAGGGGGGGGGGGCTGTATGTGGCTCAATAGGTGAGGATACTGTCCCAGTCATTGTAAGTTTGTTGCTTTGAATAATTTTATTGTTAGGTCCTTTTTCAAGGATCTTAAACCCCAAGCGCCCCCGGCACTGTCTGATCCTGTGTCTGCTAAATTCATAAATGTAAATACCTTGGTTCCATTTAAATGACGGCCAGCTCAAAGACGCCACGGCAGTGAGCCGTCATTCAGATGTGGGTCTCTGTCTATCAGGTTACTTCTTTCTGTGGAGAATTCAATAGGTGCTTTCAGCATGAAATCTTCCAGGGAGACTGGTGAGCAGGATGCTTGGCTCTATCGCGTTCCTGGTCACATAAATCCAGTACAGATGCTATCAGGCCTGGAAGATAACTACAGACCAGTCTGGGGAGATCATTTAAAACATCATAAATCCTGTTTATTAACTCAGGGCTGTGAAACGCAGCCAGGGGCGGCGTGTTATACGACCCTCAGAAGCAATCGTCAGCTCTGAACGTGTGCCAGACAAGTTGCTAGATATTCATTAACAGGCTGCGGCAAATTAAGTCTGAAATCTGATGTTCTTATACACTTCATCTTCTAATTATGTCAAACTTCACACAAACTGACCAAGAAATTATCATTGACTTTTAATGGGAATTTTTTTTGTGTTCCTAACCTGCCACCCCCACTCCCACCCAGATATTTCAAGTCAACAGGAAAATGTCCTAGACAACATTGATCTACAACCTGAACCATGAGTCTTACTCTCTCTGTTGGAGCGGAGTGGTCACTCTGAGATCTGTGCTAGCAATCGGAAGGTTGTTGGTTTTGAATCCTGTGAATCCCAGCAGTGGTCCTAATCCATTGGGCCCTTGAGCAAGGCCCTTAACCTGCAATTGCTTCATCCTGGGCAGGACTGGTGCTCCAGCCACTGAAAAAATACCTCACACTGTTTCATTCCATTTGGGCTAGTAGTTACCTCCAAATCAAAAAACCACATGAAAACTAAAATAGCACTAACATATAGTAAAAGCAGGAATGATATGATAAATCTGCAGCCTATTTAAGGCAGTAATAATGTATGTGCAGTGCCGTTTCACTTGAATCAATACAGTCATGTGTCATTTAAGAACAGGGATATGTTCTGAGTGTGTTGTAAGGCAATTTCATCATTATGTCTACTTACACAAACCTAGATGGTAAAGCCTGCTACACACATAGGATATATGGTATAGCCTAGATCACGATAAGTATAGTATGAAAAATACATAAACCAGTATGCGCTAGGCTTTTACACGACTCGCAGCACAATAGGTCTGTCAACAGCAGCATCTGCGTGAGTTTGCATTTTGCTATGACGTTACGATGGCTACGATGTTGCTAGGTGATAGGAATTTTTCAGCTCTATTATAATCTTATGGGACTGCTGTCATACATGCGGTCCGCTGTTGACGGAACATAACAGTATCTGTGATTTGCTCACTGATAAATAAATGTAAAACACTATTTGTTTTGGTTGGTGAAAACAGGCGCTTTCGTATGTAGGGCTTTCGTAACAAAATGAAGTGGCATAAAGCGAATGTTTATAAAACGGGGGAATGCATGTATATCATTCGAAACACTATTATTATTTAAATCTAATACTAATAAATGGCAAGTCAAAAGTCAAGTCAAGGTATCTTTTATTGTCAGCTTCAGATATATCATGCATGGGGTCTTACACTGAGATGAAATGTCATTCTCGTTGGTCATAGTGCAATGAAAAATAAATCACAAAATGAATTTAAATACTAAGGCATTTAAACATAAAACAGTCTTGACATTTGAAAACAAGATATTAAGATACAGAGAGACAGAGTGTGGGGACAGATTGTGCAAAGATCGTCCAAACGAATACTATGGTCTGTAATATTAAACATAATCAATATCTTCCATAACTACTTATCCAGTACAGGCTCAAAGTGTTACCTGCAGCCTAGCGTAAGACACAGGATATGACATAGGGACCACCCTGGATGGGATGCCTGTCCATCACAGGGTTCAGCAGGCGACATGGTTTTAGTCTGTTGGACAAAAAAATAGCAAACACATGCACACATCAAACCTCTAGAGGTGTGAGACTACTGTGCCTCCCCTACTGTATCTGATATGATGTTCCAGTGAAGAAAGGACTGTTTCTCGATATGTTCCTCACAATGACTTCTGGAAAGTCCCTCTTCAGGCAGTGAAGGCCTAATGGATAGGGATGCGTACTTGTAATTGAAAGATTGCTGGTTTGAATCTCCAACCAGTAAAGTACCACTGAGGTATCCTGAGCAAGGTACCACCTCCATGCACTGCTTCTTGGGTGTTGAATTAGCTGCCCTGTACTATGGCATGATTTGACATATGGGTTATATGCAGAACCCAGATGTTGTTGTTGTGCTATGGTGTGTCAACAATGACAACTAATCTTTCCCTCTTTCCTTTGTCAGCTCCTCGCTGCAAAGGTAACATTTCTGTCCCACATGCCGGGTACTCCCCCCGCTTCATTAATCCTGCTCTCCCCGGAGATTAGCGCTGGGATAGCCGCCGTGTGAAAGCCCGCCCCCCGCTCCTGACACCATCTGAAGGCACGCTTCCTGCACTAAGAAGTGCCCTCGCAGGAACTGTAATCAATTAACCCCGTGGAGCCGCTGAACCGCGTCCACAGGCACTAAACAGGGCCTGTGTCTCAAGCTGCTTTTTCATCCGGCCGTGAAAATGGGGCCAGGAGTCAGCTGCAGTCGGGGTGTTTTTACTATCACGCCTGGCACTTTTCTGTGAGGGGTGCTGGTGCACCCACGGACTCCCGTTAAGGCTTGCGGTAAATTCAGAGTCACCGTGCTTCTCATTGCTACTGCCGCCAGTCTATAAACGTTATTAGCGCCAACACTAACGTCTCTTTCATTTCTCTCATTAGTCATTCCAGAGTGATTTTACTTGACATTTTCTTTGCTAAACTATGGTAAACATGTATACAACTGTTCAGTGTCCTGGTCATAAAACCATTTCCTGTTGCATTATGTATTTCAGATTACTTTTTCCTCCTTCGGTGTTCAAATATAGGATGACAGTTTTGAGCAGCAAAATTTCCAAACCTTTTTTGAAAATTGTTTTTAATTATTAAAATTACGAGTGTGTTTTTAGGAACCCATTTAACCTTGATGATACGTTCACAGTGTAAAGTGGCAGATTGACAATGACAGCAATGACGTATTTAAGTGTGCAGTTAACATTAATTGGAATAACAGTCATCTTTTGGTTTTAGTGATGATGGGTAACATGGACTAGTGAATCACACAGTATTTTGAGAAAAATAGGAAAAACTTAGACAAAATTATGGGTAAAAAACAGTCACTTCAATTAAGCCTTTGACGCACAATGTAAATAGGGGTTTTAATGTAAATACACAAACTCACTGCCACACTGCTGTGGCGTATCAGCTGTCTTCGGGAAAAGTGACGGCACTCGTCACTCTGTAAACGTGGAGCCATAATGGAGGCCATCTGATTCCCCCTGCTGTGTGGAATGGTCAGGAACCTGTCCTCGTAGGCCACACCAGGAAATGTGGGGGTGAAGAAAAAGGACCACAGCATTAAACACCATGTGATTCAGCTCTGCTCTCAGCTGAGGAATTACAACGAAAATACTTAATAAGTGTGGCCCTATCAATGAGACTGTAGGAGCACAGCACCAATGCAGCGGGTCGTCAGTGATGCACACAGTCGCTTATGGTAACGACAGCGGGCACACACTGTTCACAGAGCTGAGACTCGTGACGCACTGCATACCTTTATGGGCTTTTACAAACAGGGCATCAGACTAAGTGAGAATTTTACCAGTCCTTCACATTTATTAAAATAAGAAAATAATAATAAGCACATAAACCTTTTTTTAATATGTCTTGCAAAGGGGTGTGTAAGTACATACATACACACTTTGTATAACTGTACAATTACAGTAAGATGTTTATTGGCTAAAAATCCAATGAGAAGCCCTTGGGAGGTATCGATAAAAGCGAAGCTCTCAGCTCTGCTGTACAGAATCAGCAGGCTAAGATATATTACAGCTGTAGGGTCCTGCCAGCTGCTGATGCCTGCTTGGGACAAGTGAGGGGCGACAGCGGTGTGGTACTACTGTTTTTTGGGAACAAGAATTCAATTCAGTTCATTTTTATAAAGCGTCTTTCACAACATAGTCATCCCAAGGTGCTTTACATGGATCCAAGGTCAACTGGCTGCCCAACCCCCCTGGCCATACTAACATTACTGAAAACAGAAAAGAGTGGACTTGCTTGCTAAAAGGTATAAGATGTTTTTAAGAATCAAGACAAAGTCCATCAATGAGTCTGTTCTCCACATTGGGTGTAGGGTGGCCTGGGTAGGAAGGCTGCACCCACGATGATACAGTACGTAGGTCCCATTCGCGATGTCACCCCTCCATGGGACTGAACCTGGACTCCAGCTCAGATGGTGCCCACCCCAGGCACTATGCGGACATGTGGGATGGCAGAGAGCATGGGTGGTCAGAACATGCAAAGACACATTAATGGTCAAGCATAGTAAATAAAAATATGTACAGAATGCATTTCTTAGCCCAAAACCTTACAACGGACCTGCGTGTGTATGTTCACAACTGCCGTCTGTGAGCGTTTGCTTCTGTGTGGCTACGCAAACAAAACATTAGCTACCGCTCCAAACCGTATTGGCAGATTATTCTCTGGAGCATAAAGCTTTCTTCGGTAGTAGCTGAGGGTCCCCTGATTGTAATTGACACCTCCCAGACATGGGCAGTGGTGCAGACAGAAAAAGACGAAGGCTTGTTCTAATCTTGTATGGGACAAAGGTATGGACGTGAGCGACCGGGAGTACTTGGGGAACGGAACACAATAGTGTTGGGCTGCATCTCTGTGGGGGGTAAACCCCGATCATTTATAAAAGGTAAATGCTGTCAGCGGACTGGGTCTAGAAAGCCTCATGCTGCGTCTGTGATTTACGAGTTGGGCGCACAGCTATAAATCATTGAAGGCCTTTGCGTCCAGCGGCGGGTCATGCCGACACTGCACATATCTTTTGGAACCTCGTAACGGCTAGTAACTCTCTTCCTGCCTTTCCTCGCACCGGATGCGCATCTGGACTGCAACAGAGGTGTACCCCAAAATTCAGCTCTACTGTGCCAAACATTACCCCAATTTACTCCTTAAGTATCTGCCCAGTAACATGGGTATACACATGCAGAACACAGTCCACTCAAACTCAGATACATATTTCATTGTACAGTCTTATACTGTACATTGTACAGTCATTTATAGACATTTAAAGATTTTTATAGTTAATGTTCTGAAACATCTGTCTGAGCATCGTGATGTTAGCATGGTGGAGGTATTTGCCTGTTTCATTGACCCAGAGAGCTTTGTCATCTGGAGTTTGATCCCCTGGTATGGAATCCCTTGGCGAAAAGGCCAGAGGGGAGAAGCCAGACAAAGACCCCCATGAGTACTCTAACCAGAACATGGTAACTGTTACTGGGATGTGCCTCGAGCGGCCTGGAGGTGGTGTTTACCAGCGAGCACCTGGTTACTGCACTGCCCACATAACCCCACTTGGCTCAGCCTGAAATGCCTGTGTGGACCCATCTTGTGGGCTCACCACCTGCAAGGTGACAGGTGGGGTCAGGTGCAGCGTCAAGTATGAATGAGAAGGACCTAGACAGATCTGACCTTGGAAATAGACACTGGCTTCGAAAATGTGAAGTGTATCCTCCCTGGTGGGAAAGAAACTTGAGCTGGGAGGGAGCAAAAATGTGGACTGTGTGGGGGTCCCCGACACAGTCGGGTTGGGAATGTGGGCTGTAGACAGGTAGTTGGGAGGGAACACTCCATCCCTGGCAGAGATTGTGGACTGTTTGGCAGGGAGCAAAAACGTGGATTGTGTGGGGGTCCCCGACATAGTCGGGTTGGGAATGTGGACTGTGGACAGGGAGTTGGGAGGGAACACTCCATCCCTGGCAGAGATTGCGGACTGTTTGGCAGGGAGCCACGAGGGAGCAAAAACGTGGATTTCTTGGGGGTCCCTGAAGACTGGGTTGGGAAACACTGAACTAGACTCAACCTTACCTCTAACAAACGTCTCCATCGGGGGTGAAGTCCCTTCTACTCTGGAGTTGCCCATGGTGAATGTCCTCAAGTAGCTACAGAGATGCATGTTTCAGGGTGAGAGTGATCCAGGAGGAGTTTTTCACAGGGGGTAAAGATGGCTGCCTCTGTGCGACTGGAGCTGTGGAGAGGAAACCCTGACTCTAGTTTGTGGGTATTTACCCAAGCTTCTTGTAGAATATGCATGAGGTAAACTTACCTCTTTTCAACTCTGTGATCCTACAGGGACACTTCAATATACTCGTGGGGAATGAGGAGGATACCTGGAGGAGTGTGACTGGGGAGAATGGCTTGGAGGATCTGAACATGAGTGGTAAACTGTTATTGGACTTCTGTGCAGCTATAGACTGTCTTGAATAAACACCCCACACAAGTTTACTCATAAGTGCACTGGGTACCAGAGCACCCTTGGTCAAAAGTCAGTTTCTGTTCTTGTGTCTTCTGAGTCAAGGTTGTGTTTTGGATGCTTAGGTGAAGAGAGAAGTAGACTTATCAACAAATCTCCACTTGGTGGTGAGTTGTATTTGGTAGGTGAGGCGGAGGCCAGATGGACTAGGATAATATAGATGAGATGTCATGGTTTTCTGAGAATGCCTGACTGATATTTTGGTATGTAATTAATTCAACCCCCAGAATAACTACAGCGACCACAAAGAGCTCTGGTCAGAATGAAGTTGACCTGTTGTAGCACAGGGGTCTCCTGAGACAGATGAACAATACCAACTGGCTAGAACGGCTGCAATGAAGGCAGTAGCGGGGCTATATAGGGAGGCAATGGAGAGAGACGGCTCTAATTCAGTATTTCTGGCTGGTCCTGGTGGTCAAGTTTGGTGGTAGCAATACTTATAGTTTCACTTAAGCTATGCACTTCCTATCAAGACAAAAACGAGCACGTTGGTTCACAAATCTTTTTTAAAAGACCTTCTACATTCTATGCTATTTTTACAACAACAAAATTTTCCCCTGGGTTATTGGTACAACTCTTGTCTTGCTCTGCATCTGCAGGATCCCATGTTCTCTGTAGTGTCTGTACATCCATCTATCATCCAACCGCTTATCGTGAACAGGGTCATAGGGGGGTCTGGAGCTTACCCCAGGCAGCTCAGCACACAAGGCAGGGGTCCACCTTGGATGGGAAGTCAGTCCATCGCAGGATTCACACACACATTCATACACTACGGCCAATTCAGAAAAGCCAGTCAGCCTGACAGTATGTATTTGGATTGTGACAGGAAACTGGAGTACCAAGAGGAAACTCCTGCCAGAATCCACTCACAGATAGTGACAGGAGCATTCCAAACTCCAACCCAAGAGAGCTGAGGCAACAGTGCTACTCCCCGAGACTCTGGCCGAGGATCGGATGCGATTGGAAGTCTCTGGGTGCTCTCTGCTGTGGTTGTGCAACCAGTAAATATCGTGGGGCAGGCGTGGGCACTGTGAGGCCTACGGGGGGATTATTAGTGATAAACTGGAGTATGGAAACTGTGAAACAATCTAGTAGCTTTGCTATGAACGCCATAGTGAGCTTTGGCTGTGCATCCAAGTGTTCATGGTGCTTTGATTTGATTAGCTTCTTCTGATGCTACGTCATGTAATTTATTATAAAGCTCTTACCCCTTGCTACCATGCACTTGGTCATTCACTGGTGTCTTAGTCTAGTACAGTGGTTCTCAAACTTGGTCCTCTGGACCCACTGCCCTGCTTGTTTTCCAGCTATCCTTGCCCTACACACAAGTCCCAGCTGTCTCTCAGCTTCTGGTGACTGAACACACCTGATCCAGGTAGTCTGCAGTGTGTAGGGCAGGGATAGCTGGAAAACAAGCAGGGCAGTGGGTCCCGAGGACTGAGTTTGAGAACCACTGGTCTAGTAGCTACTGTACATCTGTACTGCCTGACAGCAGTATACTTCCAGTGTACTTACATGACATCAGTCTGGTTAAAAGCTTCCACTAAATAAACCCTGTTATCTGTGCAGATTTGTACTCAGCTCTTCACCGTGACGCATCACACCTCCAATTTGCCAGGCTGCTTTTATATAGATGCATGACGTTCATTTCCTTTAATTGCAAATTTAAATTGCACTTTTTATGCTACTTCTGTTTCCGCAATCCTTGAGACGTTCATACAGGCATAGATTACTTCTGTCTGACTCACTATACCGCTGGGATGCAGTTTTCCTACTCGCCTTGGCCTCCATAACTATTTTAAGCGACCTTTAAAGATGTCTTCTTGTATATTGTGGTGAAAAAGGCAGACGCAGACCAGCCCTGTATCCTGGAGGGGGGGCTACCAGCTTTCTAATTTCCATTTTTTTTCCCCCCATAGTATATGTGACAAAAAGTCATTGACCAGAACAAATTAGTAGCCCTGGCTCTGCTGTAACATGGGAAGTCCGGGGGCAAAGTGAACTCATGGACTCGCGTCCCGTGGAGGTCCTGCTCGTCAGCAGAGACGCAGCCACAGGCATAGTGGGGAAGGTGAAGCCAGCACTGCTAAATGAACGTGGTGCCTGTGCTACTTTAATACCACCTGGGAGGTGGAAGGGGGGGGGGCGGCAGCTGGTCACCAAAAAAGCCCAGGAAAGGGGTCTCATTGTCTTCTATGAGCTAGAGACATCTCTTGCTTGCCCTGGGGTCTTCCTGCACCCTGCGTATAAACGGCGTCCAACAAAAGAGACAGTGATGATAGTGGGGGTCCACTGATATGTAATATGTTGCTGCAATAATTTATAAAGGCGGTGATGATGATGAAAGGCTGAATATATGTAGGCACCCATTTTGATAAGGGTGTTATACAGAAACACACTGGGTTGAACAATGCTCTCGCTCTAACGGGGTAACACTCTGCAGTGTTACAAGCATGCTGCTCTATGGGGCTGCCTGGGAAAACAGAAAATAGAGGGAAGTGAGGAGATAATAGGAATGCAGAACTCAAATGATCATGCCATTGCTTTTTATATCTTCCCACTTCCATAACAGCCTGCTCTGTAGTTAATGTGGAAATGCTGTGGGACCATTTTTTTTGTAATGTTTTATAATGGATGGCAACGCAAAAAGTGCCATCGATTTATTTTACCTCTGCGTGAATCTGTTTGATTTTTTTTTTTTATGGTAAGTGTGTGCATTTGTAATCACCCTCCTCTAACGGGGGAGGGGTTTGGGGGGGCTGCTCCCAATGTGTATTGTTTTCTTCATCAGTTATTTTATGGCCTGTAGCTAATTACATCCCCCCGTTCTTTGCGAAGGCCCTCGTGGCACATAACGGGAGGAGTGAGACCGGCACCCCGAATGGGGGAACGGAAGCGTGGGAGGAGAAAATTCACGGGTCTCGACGGTTTGCCGCCACACTCAAACGAGTGCCCTGCAGAGGTCGGACGCCCTCTAACAACAAGAAATCAAATTTAAAAAATATGGCAGAGAAGACGGGCAAGGAAACTGCAGACGCACATGGCGTGGATTCAGGCGCCGAGGGAGATACGAGGCATTAATTACCGAGTCCATGGACATCATGACAAATCAAACCGGCCTATGGTAGAATCCACAGTGTGGACCAGCACGTTACTGGGAGACTCGGACGCTCAGTGAGTCCAGGGAAGCAGCCCAGCCAAAGGCTCAAGGTGGATGAGAGACAGGACTGCATGGGGATTAAAAACTGACTATGGCTCATACAAGCTAACCGCACATACATAGGTACGATTAGTATATGCCGATTGGGCATGACAGGTCCCCAAGACAAATTTTACCGGTGCACAACCACATCAGTCTGCTAGGAAACGAATGCTTCCAACGAGTCACCTAAGCATTTGGCTTGCAAGTCACATGACGCTCCACCATTGCAGTACTGTGTTGCCGGGGATGGTGTCTTGTCCCTATTGGTCACCTCAGTGTCAGTGTGTCACAAGTTCTCTGCGGGGCCTGGGGGAGTGAAGCAGATGACACAGTGGGTAGAGCGAGACGGCCACAGAGATATTAAAGCACTAGAGTATTTTATGTTCAGCCTGGGGTTTAGTTGAGCTGACTGGGGTCCTGAAATTATTTAAACCACCCACCGTCTAAATAAACATATTTACTGAGTCTTCTATAAAAATCATCTGGGATTTCAGAGCTACCTCCCAGGCTTTCGGAAGCAGAGGACAGAGAAGAAAAAGGTTTTCAGTAGGAGCGAGGGGGAAAAAAATCCTACCAGAGAGGAAAAAGGTTCTCAGTGGTGAAGGGAAAACATGTAGTCAGCTATAGAGATAGACTCCACACTCACAGCTGGAAAAATTTAACTGGCTGTTTTAAAATAGGCCAGTGTTTACCATGTGCTTTTCAGTTACATGAAGTGTTTTTCAGGATACGCAAAACACCGTTTGGCGTCCACCTATTTTTTACGAGTGGACAGATTTCTGACGGAGGGGCTCAGCTTCATAACCCTTAGACTGCTGGGTGAAGATTTCCAAAGGATCGCCGTTGTACTCTAGAACCACCTGAGCTGTCCCAGTCAAATATCCAGATGATAATTCGACTGAACTGTCAGCTGCGTTCACTGAGGTTGTTAGCGTAGCAAGATGACAGGCTGTGGAATGAAGCGTTTCTGTTGTTGTTATATGCTGGGTTTCTTGTGTTTAGTGATGAGCACTGATGACACGCTGAGTCTGTCCTGGCCTTCCCAGACCCTTAAGGGCTACTACACTTTAAAGCAGCAACCATGTTTAGTGACGGCGACCGATGTCCCCACAGACCTGCCCAAAAGAACACCTGTTGCTAAGGCCCCAGAGCGAATTGGCAGCATTCAGACCAGGTGTTCGAAAAACAAGTTGAGTCGGGATCTTTAAATGGCGTTATGCTACTCAGCCGCTCGCTACCGCCCCACGCAGCCAGACAGCCTCCTTCACGGGTCTGTGCCTCTAAAGGGGGAGTGGGAGTGAAGGCACGAGGCCCAGAAAAATGCTGCTGGTTTGCTGTGGGACGGCACGTCCTCTAATGTATTAGCGGCTGGATTCTGAGCCGTGGAAGATGTTGGGATGCGGCTACAAAGGGGCACCATCATTGTTGGTTGGCTGGTGAGAGGCTCCTGGACGGCCTGGTCACTCAGACACGGCCTCTGGCTCCTCCCCAGGACCATCCCGCTCTGTCCTTTGCTCAGTTACTTTTGACTAGTCTTTTGACGGAGTGTATGTCCGGCATGACGGTAAACACTATTTGAGCCAACAGTGCAAGCTGCGGGTGATATCTATGGCTCAGGGGTTTTTGGGCAGATAAGTCTCTTAGTGGCAGTCGTAAGGCATCTCTTTGCCATAAGTATGTTTCTGCGTGCTTTTTCATTAGCAACCCAAGAGGATTCTGCAGAGTTATATAATCTCTCAGAAATGAACCACACATAGTTTTTAACCATGGCCAATGTTTTTAACTTCTTTTCACTTTAAAAAAAGCAAAATTAAGTATTTATTTGGTAATAACAAATACTGTACAATTTTATGATCATAACATTTGTTCTCATCATATAATGTTTGTTATTATTGTATATTAAAGCAGTTAAGGTATGGTCTGGTGTTGTGGTATACATACTTACATGCTGTTTATAAATGTTCTATGAATGCATTATGAAGGTGCAGTTAATGTAAAACATTACTGTTTATTTGAATAACAGTAGATGGGCCAATACGTGTCAATGGTAATACATCTGACTGAGGCATCATTTTGGAAGTGTTACGTTGGCTACCCCAAATGTTTCAACTGTAAGAAATAGAGGGATTCAGAAGTGAAATTCTGTGTCAGTGATATGGTTCTGGAGTCTGTGAAATGCCAGAAAAGAACAGGAGAGTTTGCCAAGGAACAGGAGAGTTTGCCTGAAAATGAATATGTCTGTTTTTACTGGGAAATTACTTTTTTGAGGCTGTCGGTGGGTCTGGTTTCACTGGACCACTGTTCTATTGACTTTGCTTGAGCTGTCGGTGGGTCAGACTTGAATCACATGCTGGCGACGGTGACCTTAAGTGAGTCATGGATGGCGACCGCTGAGCTGCAGTGAGTCAGAGAGAGAGAGACGCCCACCGGGCAGACGGGCTGCATCGGAAGGTCAGAAGTGTGTTGTAGTGAGAAGGCCACTGAAGAAGTAAGAGTATCAGCAGTGGCAGGTGATGTTTCCCCTGCACGGGGCTCTGAAACAGGACACCTCCACCTCCACCCCCCACCCCCGCCCCCCCCAGCGGTTACATGTGCGCTGATACGGTGGTGTCCTCATATGTCCTGCGGGAGTCATGAGACAGGTCCTTGCAGTCCTTGCAGTGGTTGGCACTTTCCTACAACTGCCACCAATCCCTTCATATTGTTGACCCCAGAGAAGACACATGTGGAACTCCAGGATATTAGTAGTGTTCACTGATGGACCATGGGACAGCATGCGCCCTCCATTTTCCAGCACATTCCATCATCTCCATGTCAGATACAAAAAACAAGATGTTTTCAATGGCACTATTTGCCTGCTGCATGTGAACCATAAATTATGAATATGGAGTAACAGCCGTGGTTTTTCTGTGAAGTGGGATCACCAGGTGACAAGGGGAAGACATGCTGTCTGTTTGGAGGAGAAGGACAGGAGATGCTCCAGGGGACAAAGAACCAAAAACTCTTAAACACAGTTGGGCTTTAGTAAACATCTAAGTAGGTGAGATGGAAAATTACTTGAGCCCGGATTATAATATTAATAATTATTTTAGTTAAGTACTCTTTGAAATATCAAGTGCTGAGTCACAGTAAAATCAAGCATGGACTAATGCCCTTTGGGTAATGAGGAACTTCTCTGGATGAGTTCCAGGAACCGCTTCGTTATAGAGCTACCATAGGATGCAACTGTCTATTTCCTTCGCTGGCTTGTTAACTTCGGAAGTACATGGACAGGTGAAGACTGGCTGGGGAGACTAGCCTTAAATAACCCGGTTAGGGGATTTGATCTGTTGCTACGTTTGGCTTATTCTAGTTCCCAGACATCATGGCTGCTAAATCGCTTATTTGCCACTTATAAATATTTGCTCGTAGCATCACAATTTCTTTCTTTCACATATCAAGCATCAAGCCATTTATATTTGCATGACACAGTTTCACCAAAGGCATAGTTTACAAAAGACCCCATAAGTACTTACACAGAAGGCTCTCTTAAAGAGCAAAGAGACCCTTTCAGAGTTTAGGCTCAGGCCTGAAATACTGGCTTGTATGCTATGTCATTAGCTGCTAGTGGGGTTACCACCACTATGTCAGAAAAGACACTTTGGGCTAGAACAGGATTTGTAAACTACCATTTCAATTAAAAGGACTCGGATTTCACTTAAGCACTGAGTTCTTGCTGTGTGCTGATTGGTCAGTCTGCTATAATCAGGCATGTGCCACTAATGTTAATGTGACGCACTTGGATGAGTCTTTCAGTCAAAGAAAAAAACAGTCAAAGCACAAGAAGGATTGAACTATGTAGTCAGTCAAGCACAAGTTTGTACAACCTGAAGTAGCTCAAAGTGTCCTCCCTGACATGGGATAGGTGGTAATCCTATGTATAACAACGTTTCCCAACCCAGTCTTCGGCGACCCCCACATAGTCCACGTTTTTACTTCCTCCCAACTCCCAAAATCGTGGACTATCTTGCAGGGAGTTGGGAGGGAGCAAAAACGTGGACTATGTGGGGGTCACCGAAGACTGGTTTGGGAAACGCTGTTCTACATACGGTTACCACCATGTCAGAAAGGTCACTTTGAGCTACTTAAGGTTTCACAAACTGCTTTAAAACTGAAAGGTAATAAATGACAGCTGACCCTTCATGGACTGACCGCCCTGTCAGCATTTAAACCGTGTCGGCTGGGCGGACTGCAGTGCAATTAGAGAGTTTGAGGCATACGCTCCGGGAAAAGGTTGCTGGGGTGACATGTTGGGTTTTTCTGTTTTCTAGATGTCTGCATTACCACATTTACTTCATGGTGGTTATTCCTGGCTATCACTGATAATTACTTGTGTCTCCCTTTGGTGTAAATTTATTTGTAAAGCAAGCACATAGATTGTACTGATTGAATAGATGGTATTATGGTTATATAGAGTACGGTGCAAAAGTTAGGATAGGTTTTGAAATGGCTAAGCTAACAAACTTTGACAGACGTAATATGGTAATTTTATTCCAGCATGAACATCATTTAAGCATTTTCTTTGTCTTAGACTTTGTCAGAGTACTGCAAATGCTGTACACAATCAAATGAGCCTCCTTGTTGTAGCTATAGTTGTGACACTTATAGGGCCCAGCTTCACACGTATCAGTGTGGTGGGGCAGCATTAGTGCTACCAGCAGGATCATTTCTTGTTCTCTTTTGGCATCTTCACCTTCTTTCTGCATTGTTACCCATATCACACCGCAAACACCCTGCAGTCTGCACCAAAAACAAAGTATTTCTGTTGAGGGGATTGTATAGCGCCTTCCCAGGATTCCTCTAATAGCTTCCTGTAAACCTGTCAGGCATCTGTCAGTGGCTGGAAATGTGAGAGTGCTCCTTCGGTCAAAAGGCCTCGAATCGACTTCCTCAGAACAAACAAACAAAAAAATTGTGCCTGAACAGTTTGAAGAGCATTGTGATTAGGTTACCAAAACATTGTGTTAGAAAACTAAATTAAGTTTCCCAGAACATTAAAGTTAAACATTAATATAACCTCGCTAAAATAACTCATGCAAACAATCTCTGAATGCTCTACTTACTATTTGTAATTTTAATTAAAGGAACACTAAAAATTAACAAAGGAAAGTGTTTCCAATTTGCTGTACTGTGAGCAAATGGTCCACATGTCCAGGGTGCATGGAAAGTGTGCTGTGTTAGCAGGTCATACCTTATTCCTGAGACATCTGGTGGAGTGGGAGCAGCGCAGACAGTTTGTCTTTTGAAACAGCTGCATCCCACCTGGGGTGTTTAACCTGTCACCCCTCAGGCAGCAAGCCAGCTACAAGTCCTCAGTGCCCTGGCAGTGATGACCTGCTCCTAGAGATGGGCAATCAGCCCTGAACAGCACTGAAAATATGCGGGGGAAAGCGAGAATTACAGAAGGTGAAACCGAAAACATTCACATGGCCTTTCATGTGTGCCTCAGAAGCTGTGTGATGTGTCCCCTGAGGCAAACGCTCCGCTCTTTGAGGTGGCGAGTAGAAGGTTCAGGTGTAGAGCTGGTGATGCGGTAACCTTGGTGACCATCATCATGGTGGGTGCATCAGTCACATATACTTAATGTATTCCACGGTCACACAGTGGAACGCGAGTGGCAACGCTGGGCTAAGAATACAGCCCCCCTGGGGACGTGCATGCTGGGTAAGATACACACACCTAGATCAAGGAATGGGATGAGGGGGCCAAAAGCCACCAACGAAGAGGCAATTCTCACAAATGAGAAAGTCTTCAGATTCACTCCTGAATCTGTGTAAGAATGTTTATGTTAAACTTAACTGCAAACATGAAAAGAAGATTTAATGGATGACCAGAGGCGGACGTTTCAGGTCCGTAAAGTAAAAATCCAAACCAGGATTTTGTTTCAACCAATCAGTTGAGCATAAAGAGTCACAGAAAACTCAACTGACTGGTTAAAACAAAATCTTGATCTGGGTTTTTACTGAAATGTCCTCCTCTGTGGATGACAAAGAGATTTGAAATAATGAAGCAGAGAAATACAAGCAGAATGAGTGACCATGTTTTCAAGTGAAATATGGTTTATAAATTTAGCCTTTAACACAAAGGCACATGGCACTGGTGTTGGAAAGCTGCCTACAGAGCCTCTCCAAAGCACAAAACCTGGTCTCTACCAAACCCGCCCGTTAAAGGCTCTCCCAACTCGCCTACAGTGCTCACAGAACCTGAAATCCCAGGCAACCTAAATGATATATGTAAATCAGGGTAGTAATAATGTGTGAATCTGAATTATTTTGATTTATGGGTGGGCTGGTCTTTCTGTCTGAAGCTACTATTTTCCATATTTAGTCATCTGTACTGCTGTGCTAGATATTAGATGTGTGTATGAATCCCAGGTTCCATTTAATAATAATAGATATGTGACCCCGATGTATAAATGCAATTTTCCTGTCCGCTAGGGACCAAGAAAGAAATTGAGTATTTTATTGTATATGTGGATGTGCAGGTGTGTTTTTTTTCTTTAGTAATGTTATGCTGCAGCTGGTGAATTAGGCTAATGCAATGTGTTAGGCTGTGGAATTATATTTAATTATGAAATGCACTGTGCGCTGTGAAATAAAAAGCAAAAACTGTGAGGATGCATACTATGCAATAACAATTAACAAAAAGAATTGGATTCATTGCAGCAAAAAAAAAGCATGATAAATTATAGACCTTTTCCATTGGGGGGCATCGCCTGATGAGATGTTCTAAAGCACCCAAGGAGAAGTGGAAGTTATCAAGCACTCAGCAAAGGCGTAGCAGTTGTAGTGGCTCTTAGGATACGGAGCCGACGGGGAGCTGGGGTCTGAAAGTGACCGGGAACATGAAGAGGCCTTCTGAGATGTCAGAGAAGTTTCCTGAAAAGAAAGACGAACACGGGCCAAGGTTCGTTTTCACCCCCAAACCTTATTTTCAGGTCCCCCAAAATAGTCATTCCAACATACCCCCTCCCATCCATTTTTAGGGCATGTAAACATGTATACAAGGGCAATCTCAAATTTACCATGAATTTCCTTCACCCACTCAGTAGACGGGTTATATATCATATGGCTTTTTAAGAGGAGGGATGGTGTCCATTAAGGTTCTGTCTTAACATGCAAGAGGTTTATAAACTATAAAAATATAAACAGAAATGGATTCCTTAACAGCAAGCAGCTTTAAAAATGGCAGTCCCAAACTAGCGCCCCAAAAAATGCACCACCTTGATTTGCAGAAGGTCTCTCTGTACAGCAAATTCTTCCCCTCCATCTCAGCCTAGCTGGCTCTCTATCTCACAGACTCCAGTCATTCCAGTTAGTCCCAGCTGGGCCTCATTAAATAGGACATTTGCATCGGCTTTGTATCCAGGCTCATGCAGCCCTATGCCATGGCGCCTCCCTTCCCAGTCTCACACACACGCATCCAACACGCATTCCCAGTCTGAGTTCTAGGCTTGTATAAAAGTCTACCGAAATAGATGTTTTCCCACATAATGAAAGGTATTACAGGAGGAGCTGCTGTTGCTCTTTCTTAAATAATACAGTAATACATGCTGTATTATTATAAATACATTTGGACATAGTGTGAATTAACCAATAAAGAGGAATGATCTCCCAGTGATATAATTGTATACTAGAGCACAGCAGCAGAACTGACTGGGCCGAAGTCTACAATTTGGTTATTTATAAGTGTTGCTCTTTATCTCTACGCATATCAAATTTATTCTGTCATACATATAAACTCCTAATGACGCCGACACTTTGAGTGAGACCGGTTATAAGCCCAAGGAGGTCATTTATTGGCAACCATATTAACCATCATATTTAATGTGAACATGTTATTAAGGACAGAAGAGTGGTGAGACTGGAACAGCATTAGAGGAAGGTGAACAAAGCAGAATTACCTCAGTCAGGTTGGACCAAAGTCGATTAGAAAGCAGCAGAAAGAATGTCACCGAGGAGAAGAGCGTAGCTACCTGTGTGTGTCTTAATAATGGTCATCCGGATGTGACTGAAGTGATTATTCTGAGAAGGGCAGCCTTGACTAATGGCTGGAGAGAGAGGAGAGAAAGGGAAGTTTAAAAGACCAGTTTCTTCCTCTTGTTAGCGTAACTGGGAGAAGCCTCTACTGTCGTGTGGGGGGGGGGGGGGGGGGGGGGGGGGGGGGGGGGGGGGGGGGGGGGGGGGGGGGGGGGGGGGGGGGGGG
>JAODJX010000041.1:7405323-7415750 GCA_026776945.1 Isichthys henryi
GATTGGCTGATCAGTAATTTGCGTCAACGAGCAGTTGGACAGGTGTGCCTAATAAAGTGGCCGGTGAGTGTATATATCTGCGATGGGCTGGCCCCCCATTCTGGGTTTTTCCCTGCCTCGTACCCATTGCTTCCGGGATAGGCTCTGGACCCCCCGCGACCCAGTAGGATAAGCGGTTTGGAAAATGAATGGATGGATATATATATACTCATATACTCATACAATATAAAGCATATACTGTATATACTCATATACTTATACAGTACAATTGACAATTAGGTATAAACAATATAAACACCACCATGTTTAATGAACCTGAAAACCACATCGTTAAAGGGTCTGTGGCTGTGTGATAAAGTTTTACAAGACACAATCGTTGTGCAAGGCGGGTGCCTACTCAACGTGCCCCTACGCAGGGGGCAGCAAGAGTGCAAGTGAGCCAGTGAGACAAGGCACGGGTCCAGCCCCGACTGGTGCTTTCTATCAGGGCAAATATGAGAGGGGATGAGCCTGGAAGAAGCTAACTAGCGCCCCCTTATGTGAGAACTCTGGAGAGAGGGATTTATTCTGTAGGTGCTTAATGAAATGCTTAGAGGGCTTTGAAAGTGTTGATCTGCCAAATAAATAAGCCCAAATGAACACAAAAAAACAAAAACAACAGCCCAAAAAGTGGGGTATGAAAAAAGCTATAAAATGACGCAAGCCAAGACTTTGTCCTTAGGTGGGTTCATGCAGGTCAGATTAAAGAGGACAGGAAGGCAGCTCATCTGGCTGGGCCGTCCCACTGCCGACGGGGGTCGGGGCTGCAGATGCTCGAACTGGGCTTTGCTCCTCGCGCTGGGTGGCAGACGATGCCACGCCATGCTGGGGGGGGGGGGCAGCATCTGGCAGGTCGGCCCCCAGTGGACTCTGCCCCCTCCCATCACCGGGCAGGCTGCAAGGTCACTCCCTCCCTGTGGCTGCCTCGCCCGCTGCCCGGCTGTGGCACGTGGAGGGGAGAGCGTGACATGGGGCACTGTTAGCAGGGATTACTACGCCACCCAAAATTAAGCAGTCAGTCCTCTCCAAAAATGCCAGGCTTCTTGGGTTTCTCATTCTGACGGGACGGCCTACTGTAAAGCATTTTACTGGAAATGGGCTGCTTGATGGATTTGCTGGAAATGTTGATTTAAAAACGTTGATTTATTAACGTGCCACTGATAGAAAGAGTTGACTTGGCCATTGGCCAGTAAAAGAAAGAATTTAATTGGAGGTAATCAGGAGCATATCTCTGTTCTCCCAACATTTACAAGAATCCTACATCCATGATGGAAGTTAAGCCACAGCTGGATCCATGTGGAATCTTATGAGGGACCGCTGACTTAGCAAACTACAGATGCCACAACTGACCCCTCCCCTTGGCAGAGAATTTTAACAGTCGCCAGTCTCCCCTTTGGTCGATGAGGTCGACTAAAAGCTTGGGGATGATTTTGCATGCCGGAGCAGCCTCTGCAAAAAGCTGTGACCTAGTGACCTCAGACCTGAGTACTATATAGTTCACAAGAGTATCAAGAGTAACCCCCATGGATCATCTGGAAATAATGCATAGTAAACACTCACGGTACCGATTCCTCTGGAAAACCTCTGGCGGAGTGAATATTTTCACTAACCATCACAAACATTCGCTGTCGGCTCCCTGTGATAAGTGAAATAGATGGTATATGCATGGTAATAATTTGCTGCAGATGTTTTTCATGTGGGAAGATGAAATCGGTTGAATCATTGTCAATGTCTATTTGTTTTTCGATTCATTTTTCATCTCAATTACTATTCCCGAAAAGACCCTGCGGCAGGGAAAAGAAAGCGGGAGAATTCTGAGTTCCAAACAAAACTTTCTATTCATCTGCGTATCGCTGTTTGACAGCTCCCGCCACCACTGTGACAAACAACATATCACCAGCTACCGCCAGCATTTCATAACTTGTCAACGGTTTGAGAGATTTCTGTTGTTACCAGAAAGGGAATTGGCAGCGATGTCGAAAAAGAGGCCACCTGACTTGCCCAGATGCTAAAAGCAAAGGTCCAGGACTGGACAGAGAAAGCTGGCGAGGTTCAGCCCTTCCACGGTGGTCATGCTGTTCACATATGACGACACGTCCTCGAACTTACTGAGAAAAACATGGCTGTTTTGTAACCAAGGTCTCTGCTCTGTCAGCTCATGAGATGATAGAGACGTTCTCCTTAATATTTAATGAAAATAGCTTTTTCTATTATTACACCTTTTACGTCTTGGAGCTAACGGCCGTATGGACTACCGAGGTTTACTGTCACACGCACGAGGGAATCTTCTTGCTTACTAACTGTGGTTTCAGCAGAGATGTCATGCTGCTCGATTTTTTCGAGCGCAGTTCCATACCGCAGGCGACCACGGGCTGCACCGTTTGTGCAATGAAACACCCGTCTGGGAATTCCTCTGCAGTTTGCATGCTGCAAAAAAATAAAAAATTAGAAATATCGGCAAGCTGCAGCACCCACGCAGATCTCAGGCCTCCTTACGGACCCTGTTACCCACCAGACACTGCAGGTTTGCTCTTGTGCTACTGCACTTGTGGCTTGAACTACTGGTTCACCAAAAAAGGGGGCACGGTGCAAAATATCATAAAAGATAAAATATTGTAAGTATGAATATAAAATCTTTTATGGGTTTTATTATATTATAATGTGCTTGGGCAGTTACTTTTATACATAGGTGTTTGGATGAAACTTCTCATGTACCCGTTTGATTCATCTTCCATTGCTGAAGACCAAGTCCAATACTAAGAACTGAAGTACAGAGGATGGTAAAAACCCCCAAATGTTGTTCTTGCCCCGCCCCACATATCAAGGATATATCTGTCGCATCCTCACCAAATGAAAACAATCCCATGATTCATTGCGTCTCAAGTTCGTTCTTGAGACTCAAGTTGGCAAGACCAGTACAGACACTCCTCTACTTACGAATGAGATACGTTCCGGACGGCCGTTCGTAACTTGAAATGTTCGTAAGTCGTTATTAAACATCATTTTTATATATGCAAGTACGGATAACTAGGATACGCTGGGAGTATGCACGCTACGCTGCTGCGCGGCGGGAATAGCGGGCAGAAGTCGTACTAGGCGGAATTGGTGCGCAGAAAAAAATAATTGATGTTGCGGACAGGAAACGGGATCCCAATGAACACAATTTGGACTTACAGTCCTCTTTGTTCATATGTCTGAAAGTTCGTAAGTTGAAAGTTCGTAAGTAGAGGAGCATCTGTATTAACAAAATATAAAGGTCACAATGTTAAGGGCATTGCCTCACCTTCAAAATAAAGTCAGTCCTTCTAGGAATTCTGTCAGACAAGTCCAGATATGTGTCTAGTGGGATATCGTATCATTCTTCAAGAAGAAAAGCCTGCAGGTCTTTCAGTTATAAAGGAGTGGGATCTCTGTTTTGCACTCCAGAACTTCCCACAAATATCAATATTGTTAGGGTCTGGTGATTGAGGATGCACAAAGGCATTTGAATTTATGTCGGTGTTCATGAAACTTTTTTAATTTGTATGGCAGTATCTATGAGGCATTATAGCTTGCAATATGGGCAAATTCTGAGGATATTATTTTGTACCATAGGGTGTATCTAGTCCCTTAAAATGCTCTGATATTCTTTCACCATTTTATGACCACGCAGAGCAGTCATTGGACATAATGACTCTCATGAGACAGCCACCTTTGGCAACGGACACTGTGGGTTGCAGGAGTCCTTTGGCTTTCACCAAACCTTAAAGCCATTCAGGTGTAGGGAAAAGGGTGAAAGATGATTCGTGAGATGGCATTTCTTTTTCCATTGCCCAGGGGTTACGATTTTGTGTTCTTTTCACCAGGTTAGGCGTCTTTCTACATTGGCATTGGATACACGAGGTTTATGAATGCGGCCCTGTTGTGAATTCCATCTTTGTGAAGCTCACATCATACACTTTGTCTTTTGTCTGGGTCACAGTGGTGCTGAATCAGTTCTGTGGTCATTTTTCAGGCCGTACCTTTGCGGCTTTCAGCGACTATTTTATTAAATGGTCCACTGATCTCTCTTAGTCAGCTTTGACTTGTGACCACTCTTCCTCTCGTTATTCGGCTCTGATTCACATGTGCTATCATGATTTTTGAGAATGCTCCCCTCACACATTTATTTATTTTGTGACCAATGCAACGGCTATTCAGACACCAAATATTTGGTCTCTTTGAAACTCTTTTAGTCGCCTCATGTTGCTCAGAAAACTCCAGACAATTTCACCGGCTATCAGACCTCTTTGATAACATACCGCCAATCAGAATTCACCCTAGTATGACACACCTTTGTAGCTGTGATTGCATGTGTGACTTTGCTACCTCAAACTAAAAGTCCCCTTTCATGTAGTGCTCCTTTTATTTATCCCATTCCCGCTATGCAGATGCGGGAAACAGCTCCCAGATGTGTGATGCTGGGTTTCCAGAACATGGATCAGCCTCTTATTTTCACCTGGAGCAAGCAGAGGTTTTTAAGACGGTAGAACGATGCCAAACTGCCTCATAACCTGGAAGCCACAGATCCGAATCCCAGCAGAGACAGGGCTATATTAGGCCTGAAATGAGACCCGATTGTGGCTTCAGAGCTAGGAGTATACGACTCAGTCAGGGAGCTATGGTACCACTGCCTCCTGTGTTCACACCAAGGAATCATATGTTTTCGGAGAGGTTGGAGGCTGCCTGCGCTTACTGGACCCACTAGTGGCCTCATTATCAAACGCTTAAAATTACTCTATAACTGTAAAACTAAACTGCTACTTTGGAAGAAAAGTGGAAAATGCATGATATTCCGGTTTGTTCCGAATCTGAGGTACAAAAGGAGGAACATAAACTGTTCTAGGACATAAAACCTACTTTCTAATGAAGAAAACAATTATTTTCAATGAATTCTGTACGACATGCAAGTGAATAATTATAGGCAAATGAATGACAAATTGCATGTGACAGTATTCAGTAAGCTTACAATAATGCCTGCAGTTTTAATTCACTATTGTTCTCTTTTGTGGCTTTTTTTCAGTGAAGGATGGGGATGAAGCTGGTGGCACAAAAAATCATTTCATTTCATTGTGGATGAAATGGAGTTTCCATTTTGTAGAAACGTTACGAAGGAAATCCTGCTTTGCTTAAAGAAGTAATTCTCAGCTTACCTTGTATGTCATCCAGTGAGAAAGAAGAACATGGTTACAGTGGATCAAAATCTCACACGTGTTCTGAATAGGTTTTGTGGTAGAATTAGTCTTGACTTGCTATTGAAGGGTTAAGGTGGGATTGATCTTTGACTGTCTGAAGAGATGTTAAGGTAGAATTAGTCTTGCCTTGCTGTTTTAGTGTTAAGTTGGGATTAATGCTTGACTTGCTGGGTAGGGTCTGTGCAGGGGGTGATGGCAAGTTCCAGGACCTGGGAGGCTGGCAGATGTTTGTATCGGCAGCGAGGGATGATACTTATGGGAGAAGCGGAGCCCGCAGCCTTAGTGCCATCTGCCAAAGACAGCAGGTCCCGCAGCACCAGCTTCTCAACTGCCGACGACCCACAGCCACAGCATGAGCAAGACGTACGGCGGCAGAGGGGAGAGCAGGAGGGCACAGCGCTACCCTGTTTCACACATCGATTACCACAATCGAATTACCCAGCAGCGGCAACAAAACTTCAACACAAAGCTGTTTTTAGGCAAGCAAATCGTCTGCATTTGTTTAGTTCTAAATTAGTCTGAGTATTGAGTCTTCTCTGTTTTCCAAGGCAGAAAATAGTCACATGGACCAGTATTCTCTATAAACGTTGTGGAAAAAATAAAGAAGAAACTAGTGACAATCAAAGTAAAGTAAATTTTTTTTGTTGCAGAGACGACAGAGGAGTGTCCTCACAGCTTCCTAGCGAGGCCTGTGTGCCTCTTCATGCTTTTCATCGTGCCTGCGGTACATGTGTGGAAGTGGAGAACAATTGTGTCTGCAGGACAGGACTTAGCACATCATGAGTTAGTATGATGCCAAGGGACTATCATAAGGAATAGTAAGGAAATAAAATATAAAAAAGCTCAAAGCTTACATAAAACAATCTGTTTCCTGGAAAACCTTAAAACTTCAATGAGTTTTTACAAGCCTGACAGAACCTTACTTGCTATACAGGTGTGCCAATAAACGCACCTGCTTTCTTTAGCTACTCTCATTTTAAATGATGTGTAACTGCGTGGGCGGGTTGTGCTGTAACCCCTTCAGAGTGAGCGACGGGGACGTCAGATCAGATATCAAATATGGATACGATGTCAGATTCCGATTAGCCTCTGAGATGAAAACAGCTGCTGCTTAGGCATGCAATGCGTCTTATTGTGATTGCCCAGGCTGGGAGTACAAAGTGAGAAAGGAAGGATTCCATTAACAACTTTTTGAGTTTTTGGAATTTGCAGTGGAGGATCAGAAGCTTAATAAAATATAGAGTATATTAACACTCCAATGGCTTTAAACACCCCAAGCAAAGGTCCTTGTTAGAAGTGTGAGAATAATTTGTCAGACACTTTTCTGCTTGTGCAGAATGTTCGACTCCAGCACTGAGTTTGGTAGCCATGCTTCTGTAATCCTAGTTATGGCCGGTCAGAAATTTGACTTGCTCTTGATGAGAAACACTCCACATGTGAGCTGGGTTCCCCTACATGGTTACAGAATGTCCGTTTTTGGCATTTCAATTTCAGAAGCAACAAATCCAGATCAAGACTTTGTTTCTGCCAACCAGTTGAGCAAAAAGAGTTGCAGTCACAGAGGACTTAACTGGTTTGTTGAAACAAAATCTTGGTCTGAATTTGTAGCTTCGGGAGCTGAAATGCCCAGCACTGTCAAAGGTCTATGAATTGGGTCTCAGTTTACCTTCAGCATGCCTGTACTCATTACTGACCTACTAGGGCAGCTCTCCTTCCACTGATACACGTGGTTTAAAGGATCTCGGATCACAATTTTTTTTCTCCTCATTACTTATATTGTATGTAGCATTGATTGTTAGCATACAAGATGCATTGTGCTATTGCAGACTTTCCTTGCGACACACTGAGGTGTCCATTCAAGCTGCATGTATTTCCTAAAACAAACTTCCTTCCTGAGACCACAGGACAGAATCGTGTTTTTGGCGGGGGCTCGCTGGAATACCCCCCAGCCCCCCACAGTCGCAGCTAACCTCTGATGTGACCTGGCTTGGCCAGCCCACCCCTTTGATATGGAGAACGACATGAAAAATTGAGAAGTGGAACAAAGTCAAAGGATCTTTCACAAGAAACAAAATAAAAAATACTGGACAGGGGCATCAATATAAGTTGCTCCCCCCCGAATGTATGACGTATAAAACATTTCATATATTTCATCTCCTGCTTGCGTAATGTGAAAAAATATATAATTTATAAACAATGGTATTTACAATAAAAATAAAATGACTCTTATTGATTGTTATATTGCTGCAGATATTTGTGTCGTTTTCTCTGATTTCCTCTCCCACCCCCCCACCGCCTGATCCGCCACCTGTCCAGCACCTCACTGTCACTCCCATTTGCACAGCACCTTAACACGAGGGACTGAGGCAGGGACACGCCAGAGCCGGCCTCAGCTAATGAGCTGGAGCGAGAGGTGACAGCGTAACTCACAGGCCAACCCAGATCATTTGCGGAAAGACATCGGTTCATCCGGAGAGCAGCAGATAGCCAAGCATAAACAACATCACAACATTAATGGAGGTATAAAAAGTCGCATTGTCCGAGTTTTATGCCACTCTGACAGCGAAACTAGGAAACGTAGTCTTAAAGTGTCGGCATTTCGTCACCCTTAAAGCGCTTGCAAAACCCGTCAAATATAAAGCGACTAATCGTCACTCACATCATCACATGGCGTCTCTGATGGCAAAGGACTGCTGTGGCCATCTTTGGTGCAGAATCTTCGAGAATATCTCCGGAGCCTCCACACACAAGAGACAGTTCCAAGAGACAGCATCTCGACGGCAGCTAGAGCCCCCATCGGAAGCCCCCACCTCCCCATCTTTCGGTCCCCGCACACGCACGCACACAAACACAGATGGTTATTATGGAGCCACACATAAATTGATCATGTTGGAAAATTAACTGTTGCTGTCAAAGGCAGCTGCCAGCCTGTCGCCCTGCGCCCCTCTGACCGGCCGAGCGTGGCGTGCAGCCAGCCAGCCAGATGTTGCTCTCAATGTTGTTGTTCGTTTTAAGGTCAGCATCAGACGGGATCTCCGCCATTACTATCTGCTGTCAGCGTTTGGTGTGCTTGGCAACAATGGAATTCAGCAAACACCAAGTAGATATGCTGAAATCTTTACACATACATTAAATGCAGAAACTGTCTACATTCAGGTACAGCAAAATGTCTTATTTGCGTAATCCTATCAATTACAAGTGAAAATTCTCAAGAAACTGGTTATTTCAGTATACAGTCCAATATATCCTCCAAGACAAGCACATGTATGGCATTCTGGGTATTGAAGAACTAAGTTCATTGCATGTATGGCATTCTGGGTAATGAAGAGCTAAGTTCATTCCATGTACGGCATTCTGGGCATATGAAGAATTACGTTCAGTACCTGAATTGCATTCTGGGTAATGAAGAACTAAGTTCATTGCATGTATGGCATTCTGGGTAATGAAGAACTAAGTTCATTGCATGTATAGCATTCTGGGTAATGAAGAACTAAGTTCATTCCATGTATGGCATTCTGGGTAATGAAGAACTAAGTTCATTACATGTACGGCATTCTGGGTAATGAAGAACTAAGTTCATTCCATGTACAGCATTCTGGGTAATGAAGAACTAAATTCAGTGCCTGTATTGCATTCTGGGTAATGTATTACCCAGCCCAACGCAGCACACTAATCTGGCTCAGAGTGGCTCACCCCAGCATATGGCTGGACATTGTCGCCCTGCTATCTGAGTGTGATCTGACTGCAGTCACATATCCCCTGCCCACTACCCATAATGCCTAAACATTGTAAACAAAGACTGAAACCCACTACTCAATCTCCCTGTAACCCAGAAGCCAGCTGGGTGCTTCCTGTCACGTCTGGCATGGCATTTCTCGCTCACTTCTGTGTCTCCTGTTACACAGCCGCCTTTGAAAAGCCATGTTTTAAACACAATAAAAGAGAGAAAATCACGAAAACACAAAAACATCAGACGGAGGCTGAGCGCGCGTGGGTGTATTTGTTACGGCTCTTACTGAGGTTATTGAACTTTTTTTTCCCCTAAAGCCACATCCTTTCGCATAATTTTTGACTTCTTACTGTTTTCTTTCAGACAGTCTCTTTATGGTAATGGTTTCACTAATGATATTTCACAAAATCTCTTCTTTCCTGCTATTACTGATTCGAAGGAAAGTGTGAATATAAGTTGATACAAATAAATAACAAATCCATTTATCTTGAAGACCATTTTTTATCACCAAGAAAACCAATACAAAATAAAGAATAAAATATTTAACTACAAAAATGAAATTGGAACAAAAAATTCAGAAAGCACAATAATGTACCTTATGATAAACTGGGTGTGGCACATTATAGAAATATGTATGATAGTGCTGTTTCTCATTGGCTGATTTCCCATTTCCTTCCCCCCAGGTCCATCGCAGTCTCCGCACCCCCACCGACCGGCCGACTTTCTGTTTGTGCACCAGTTGTATACCTGCCCCTGTTTTTCACGTCTCCCTAAATGTCAGATTAGCATAAGCGCTGGTGCGCCAGGCCACCCGCGGAAAGCGCTAGAGTGTTGGCTGAGTAGGGGGCACACAGACACCCCCAGCCCCCCCTTACCAAACGGTAGTCTCATCTCCACCAGGTGACATTTCAGAACCAGAGGTGGTGGCACCCTGCTGAACCCTGACTGTGTGCTGTGCTGCAGATCCAAGACTGACCTGAAGGCTGCACTCTCGCGCCCCATGAGGACATGCCCAGCCATCTGTATCTGCGGCCCCCCCCACCTTCTCTGTTTCTAAATGAGACATGGTGATGAAGAAAACAAATTAATAGCACGCTCCTTAGCTGCCTGCTTTTCCATGCCTGCACATAACTGTCACGGCCTCCCCCGTTTCCTCTCCTTCACAGAGTCTGTGCTGGGGGGGGCTTTGGTAATGTGTTTGTGATATTTATTTTAATTTATTTCTCTTAACTTAAGAGCTGGAAACTTATAATGCTTCACATTATTAAACATCAGTCACCTTGTACAGAATTTGCTACATATATATATATATATATATACGAATTTGTCTATATTACATGCACAATATATATATATATATATCCATCCATCCATTTTCCAAACCGCTTATCCTACTACTGGGTCGCGGGGGGTCCGGAGCCTATCCCGGAAACAATGGGCACGAG
>JAODJX010000041.1:7415997-7426834 GCA_026776945.1 Isichthys henryi
CATTGCTTCCAGGATAGGCTCCGGACCCCCCGCGACCCAGTAGGATAAGCAGTTTGGAAAATGGATGGATGGATGGAATATGAACCTGCTAGTTCTGCCTGGCTCTTCTATCTCTTCTGAGCTCAGCAGACTTGAGCTGTCAGGCCTTTGAAGAGAAGATCCTCCTCAGCCAAACGACAACCTGACCAATTCCAATATTAAAAACATACTCCAAAAAATAAAATCCGAATATTACGTGATTAAATGTTCCTCTTGTTATAAATTACACAAATGACCAATAAAAAAGGCAATCACATTTACCCAGAACAATCTACAATATTAAAAAATCTTACTTTTCATTGCTGTTCATAAATCATGAAAGAGCCATTATGTCTCTCTATAGCTCTATAACTTCTGTGTTTACTTGAGTAGCACACAGGTATTACAAAGAAGAAAATGCACTCGATTCCATTTCCTCTGGCTTGACTGTGTAATGCCCAGGCTGATGAGTGAATACCGTGATCTTCACTAGATAAAATGTAATACTCAGGTTGTAGCATCCTCACTTCATTCCTGTCCTCAGAACCTTCGATTGAATCGATACTGAAGCACAGATGAAAGTCAATACACCCTTCATCCTCAGATAGACAGAGCACTGCGTGATGCACAATGGATTATTCAGAGCTTTCTCTCAGCTTAAGGTGAACAGAGAAACCTAGGGACAGACTGCCATTCAAATTAGAGTATGAAATACATTCAACCGACAATTCTGCACTAATGGAAACAATTAGAAATACCTTTAGGACCCTGAATCCACTCAGCAATGTACAGAAATCACCTCCCCAGGTCACAATGAATCAGCTACAGGGAAAAAGCAACACAGACCTCTCTCTACTGCACATCCATTTAGCGGATCCACAATTAACGCTGACTCGCAAGCCCTCACAGGACCATACGGCAGTTACAATGTAGCTAGTAATGCCTGTTAACAGCAGCGTTGGCTGGTTTGCTGGCACTTGTGTCAACTGCATTTATTTACCTAAAGAGTTCATGCTAAGGATGGCAAAGTAAGGCCATAAAAATGCAACAACTTTTGACTCCATCTCTTTAACAGCTACTCTAAAATTGAGGTCATGCTTGAACACACATCTAAGCTGGAATTATTTTGGTGACATCTAAGTCAAGTAAGATCATTTCCCAGCGAAAACATGTGGGGGGGGGGGGGGTTACTGGGAGGTGCCCCCCCCACCCCCTTTAACTGACTCCTAACCATGTAACTGACTCCTAACCATGTGAAATCACACAGCAATCACCTTCTGCTTCTCCTTACTGAACAACAGCCCCTCCACCTCTGCAAGGTTCTGCAAGGTAGGTGTTGCAAAGAGCTGCGCTGCAACCAGAGATGAAAAATCACATTAATTAAAAACTCAGTGTCTCCCATAAAAAAACCCCAGAAAGATTATCGCCAAGTTCATACAGTCCTCACATAGCCAGGAATAAACTGTTTTTTTGCCAGTACATTCGTTTATTATTTCTCTCCTTGGCAAAGCCATCACATCTGAAGAGCAAGCTACCACTGGCTTTACTTCACTTCCTGGTGTGACGGGGTTCGAGGGGTAATTCCCCTAGTGAGAGGTACAAACCGCAGGAGGAACGGCCCGCCTCCTCCATCACCCCCAGACCCACAAATCCCCTCCTGCCCCAAACAGAAAACAGAATTTATTTTTTCCCTCAATTTGCTGATACTTTTTTGGTGCCTTCAGTAAGTTTCTAGAACCCTCCTTTAAAAACTTCGCAGTGATGACTTATTTCAAAATAGATTGAACTGATACCTTTTTGCCATTGATTGACACCCAAAAACAACTAAATGACACATTAACTAATAGACGTTTGGCAAGTCTATTAAAAAAATATAGACTTGAAATCTCCCATTTGCACTATAATAATGTAAAACCGATGAAGACACTGTGCCCAAACCATTTTTGGACCAATGTAGCCATTTCTACAAAGTTTAAGCACTTGATATAAATTCAAAATAGCTAGTGTCCTGAAGAGCAGGGTTTCTAGCTATTGAAAAGATCAGGGGCCAAGCCAAGTTCACCTGGGGCTTAACTTTTTTTTCGAAGGAAGACTGGCATCGGAGCTGAAGCCCCATGTGATCGGCCCTAATGACACCCATACTCATGGGTACAACCATAGTGATCATAATGGGATCTGAACCAACACACCCTTTACCAGCACATTACATGCTGTCTGTTCAGACCCTAATTCAAGAAGAAATTCAGTGGGACTGAGGCATGTAGCCCAATGGAGATGGAAGACAAGAGACAAAAGAATTGAGGCAGAAAGCTCAGGATCTGTCCCATAGCCCCTGTTGGACCAGTATCAAAACTACGACTCTACTGGGGAGGGACACCAGCTGTTCTTGGCTTTGTTAATTGCATCCCCATGAACCCATGCTGGCTAGAAAATCAAATCAACAAAACAATCATCAGGTCCTTGAGCCTTTAAAGCTTTTGTGTTCAGCGATGTCTGGCGCTGCGGTCATTCGAACAAAATGCAAGCAGATGCAGACATCTCAGCGTGTTAAACATGCCCAGGAGCAAAACCTACCAGCTGTCAGAACCTTCGAGAAGTACCCGTTTCAAAGCAGCTGTCTGGGTTGGTGGGCTATGGAGAAGGCAGTTCTGTAATGTTTAAATTATATACTGATTTATACAGAAGTTTGCCCAGGACCATGTATAGGCCATAGCCATGTGTGTCTGTGACATTCCTTACGGAGGAAAAAAAAAAAAAAGAAGAAAAGCATGGCCTACTTGTGCTAATTATGGTTGTGGGGGGTCCAGAGCCAATCCTGGAAGCTAAGGGTACAAGGCAGAGAACAACCCAGGATGGGGCACCAACCTATCGCACATAGGCACAATTTACACAAACATCACACTTATGGACTATTTGGTAACTCCATTTTACCTCAGCATGTTTTTGGACTGTGGGGGGAAACCGGAGTACCTGGAGACATGAAGAGAACATGCAAACTCCACACGTGTAGAGACGTGTGGAGTCTCAAACCACACTCCCAGAGGTGCGAGGCAACAGCGCTAAACAAAGCAAATCATCATCATCATCGTCATTATTATTATTAGTATAACAGGAAATATAGTATACTATAATCGTTTCAATTATGCGCTTCTTTGTTCTCTTTGTTAGTCTCAAAATCGCAAATGAATTTGTCACACAAATTTATACAGAAGGATAATAAACTGGAGTATATATTCTAGGTTATAACGGACAGACATCGTTCTCAAAATTCGCTGCTGTTGCCATCAAAAATACAGCTATCAACTGGATACAAAGCTGTTTTTTTTCTCTTTTGGTGGATTGAAAGAACTGATTTATGGTGTGCAGCCAACGGTAGTTCAATGACTACATGTCGATTTCCAGAACAGAACGAACATCTGTCAGGATAAACAAAACAAACACACTAAAAACAATTCATAAAAGTGAACAGAAGAAGCGCTTGGGGACCGAAAAGTTTGCGTGTAGCGCGGGTGCGGGGGCGTTTCCTCCCTGCTGGCACGCCGATCGCAGGATCCGCAGTCTGCTGTACGAGTCGCCTGTGGCTTCCAGCCGCAATACAGCGAGCAAGGGCACCTGCTAGCAGCAGACGGGATGGACCGGAGATAAGCTATATGTAATGTAAATGCGCATTTGAAACGAATATAGCAGTTAGCGGAAATTAAGGATGACTTAACGCGTTTTTATTCAAATCCTTCATGGACATGTGCGATGACGATTATTAATCGGAGAATAAACTCAATTTTTCAACACAGTTTAACCCTACAGCCATTGCGCTTTCAAAGGAAAACTGCTCTACTTAATAGAAAGTAAATTAGGATTAAATAAGTGTCCACTCATCAGCTATTAACAATGTCACAGCACCCCCTTCAGGTAACTCCAGAAAACTGTCATTCCTGGAAGCGCTAGTTTCAGTGGCGCCCAGATTCGCCTTGTCTGTGGCTGGATAGTATTTAATAACTGTACGGGGAATATTTCTAATAGTAAAAAAAAAAAAAATTCTCACGGGAACGTTTACTTGTGAGTACACAGCAATGAGGGAGCAGAAATGTATAGGATCTATTTTTTAAAATGAAAAACAAAGCTAGAGTAATACACACACAAAAGGTATTTTAGTAAGGCCAAATAGTCTAAATAAATGCTTTTTTTACTGCGGAATAAAACCAGCACAACAGAGGGAGAACGTGCAAACTCTACACACAAACAGCAAAGGCTGGAGTTAGACGCCATACCCTGGGGGTGTGAGATCATGGAGTCACCACATCACCCGTGTCGAGGGAGCGCTGATCTCACTTGCCAGAAACCTCCCACCTGGGACAATTCCGCTAATGTCTACAGAAGATTCTTAGGTTGCCATGGAGAGAGAGTTTCTGTTTACCCAACAAAGGCTTCCTTGTTACCTTCAATTCCATCCCCGTCCTTTCTACAAATCAGGTGAAGCTTCATCCGGAGGTTTCTGTAGATTGTCTGCTGTAAGGCTGATGTGTGTTAATCGCATGGGATCTTTGAGAAACGGAAGCAGACATAGGTGTTGTGAGGAGTGCATCATGACACAGGCGGCAGCCACCATCTCCTTTTAAACACTGCTTCCCTTCCAGAAAAATATACAAACATTGACACTCATCCCAGAGGTACATTGCATATTAAAATGTATACTTTAGCCTCAACAACATCTGGCTAAGTGAGGAGCATTGTTGCCTCACATCTCCAGCGTTGGGCTTATAAATCCCACCTCTGCTCTGTGAAAGTATGGAACTTCCATGCTCTCCTGTGGGCTTCATCCCGCAGCCCAAAGGCATGGTGTCTCCAAATTGGCCACATAACATTCATTGGCTGTGTGCCCTGTGACAGACTGGCCTCCTGTCTAGGGTGTAGCCTGTACTGGGCTGGCACACCTGTCCAAGATAAGCAACAGGAAGATGAAAGACTGGAGATATCAGACCAAATCTGCCATTATAGTCATGTTGCATTGATATTTTGTTGGTGTCAGTCTTGTCCACATGACACAGGGTGGATGGTTTGTTATCCAGAGGATGATGGCTGAAAAAAATATAATATAATAATATAACTTGATGATTCATGCCCTTGGAAAGAACATCCCCTCCAGCTGTTCCCATGACAACATTACACACTGGACCGTCTTACGGTGAGATCTGCAGAAGCTCTCACATGTGATGTGTTTGGTTCAATCTGTTCTTTCTCTCTTTTTAATAAAGCAGCTGAGATGAGTCATCCAGCCCCTCTTTTAGCCTTTGGGGACCGGTCATCGCATTTAATGCAGAGCATCCCTTAACGTACCCTTTAAAGTAGGATGATGCAAGAAATTCCAAGTGCAGGCGGAAAAAAAAACGCAAGAAAATCCTGGGCTGTCCTCCGGTGGGCGCCACAGCTCTCGATGCGGCTCGGCTGAGACAGCAGTTCACATGGTGCGTATAACGAGCCTGCCAGCGCTCCTCTGACACTCCCTGGGATTTGCCAAGGGAATAGCGAAGGTCCGTACAATCAGCAATTAAGTGGATGCACAGGGGCTGAGTCGTCAAGGCAACGCATTGCAGCTGGGGCTGGAAAAACAATAATGGGTACCTCGCCGTGGGATGGGACAGATGCAAGGAAGCAGGGCCCATGGCAGAAAGCCAAGTTTAGATATAGCTGAGTATACTACCCAGAATTCCTCAAACAAGACACAATCAATAATACAAAAGGGGTAAGATGCACTCCACATCTTACTGGATCAAACCCATTCATTACCCATGATGCAACCAAACATGTGGTATCGTGAGCATTTCTAATAATATGGTGCTTTAGGGTGGAAGTTATACTGCTTGCAGTGCCCTAGCCTGCCATTCTCCACATGGACTTTCACTGTGCGACACTTTTACTTTGCTGATTTACTTCCACCCAGTGTAGGTGAGTGGGTGTATCTATGTCTCTCTGGAGACCCCGGAGAGATGACAGGCCACACACAGCCCTGGGCAAATGCTCCAGAGCTCATGAATTCGCAATAAAATCCAGTGAGACTCAGGGATGCTCAAACCTTCAAAACAAGCAAGAAGGGGACTATTTTTTTCTCTTTCACGAAACATTCACACGCCATGTGAAAATAAGGCAATAAAACCGTGAAAGGGTTACAGAAGCAAAAATGTAATTTCAGTAGCATTCGGCATCATAAAAATGACCACAGGAAGCTTCCCCACATTCCGAAGGGATGCTTTGCTTCGGTACTGTTAACACAGTAAATGTGCTCAGATGTAAACAATACCCGAAAGAACCAGAAGCACATGTTCTCAGCCTACGTGTGTTATAACCTGACAGTCTCAGCCTAATTAGCAACAGAGCCAAACCAGTGAGCCACACAGAGCCCTTCCTGCAGAGCCAAACATGACAAGGGGACCTGTGACTATCCCCAGAGAGAATGACACAAGGAGCATCCCAGCAGGACTCTCTGCAGGCGTACAGGTGGGAGCTGCAGCCTGAACACACGATTACACAACCAGCTCGCCCTTACTGGTTCATCTGGTAGATGGGAATGTGTCTGTGCCGGCCAGCTGTCAGCGAAGCAATGTCTTATGGATAGAATGCCCAGACTGCACAGAATGTACTCCAGTCAGCACAGTTAATATAGCTAATAAATTACAATTTTGTAATTACGAGTCAAAATATATTATGAAAATGAGAAATCTATGACAAAAAGATAAAGACCAATTTAATTACTGAAGTAGAAGCAGGGCAAGCTACAGCTATAGGCAGAATATACAGTTGCCTAGGGCTCAAAAAAGCTTGTGGGACATTTACTTACAAAAAAATGTTCTGAGGGCAGAACAAAAAAATGATTGGTTCAGAGAGAACCAATCAGATTGCACAGGAGGTGGGCCCAAGCAACTAGAGCAGGCAGGACCAAGACATCTAACTTGTTGGTCCTACCTCCATTAATTGCTTGGACCTACCTCCTGTGCAAGCTGATTGGTTCTCTCTTTGTTCTGCCCTCAGAATATATATATATTTTCACTCCCCAGAACCCCAGGAACAAGAAATGGTCACACTGGGATTTCAGAAAAGTGAAGCCTAAAACTGTACATGTATAATAAAGAACACATCATTCAGGTGTTCCCTCAGAAGTAAGTAGTCCAACCTGCTATAAACACCGGCTGAGCCAGGAAACGGTTAAAGGAAAAATGACCTGCAGATCTAAAGCTGTATTTCAGGACATGTAAAGCATGTATGGGGCTTTATTTCTGCTCATGCATCTTGTTCACTGTGCAGTACCTTTAACACTGGATAAGCATGCACTTCTATTTTTATTGTTGGACTGGTGGTTCTACAAAGTCGTAGACGTCTCTCGTCTGTGGGGGAGGTCTTCTGCTGGCGAACACGCACAGCACTCCTCAGATGCGCTGATGCACTGGTTCACATGCTGACAGGGTTTTACAGTGAGAAACCATAAACACTGGTCTGTAACATGATACAGAAGCAGGGTGTTAAGGATAAAAACCTACATCAGCAGAGATCTAACGTGACAGAAAAAACGAAACCCAAAGCAAAGGGATAAGTATGGCTTTAATAAAAATAAAATATGGAGTGAGTCGGCAAAACACCTCTGCTCGTCTACAGTGAGCTTTCTTTACACCTAAATGAGCAGTATTACAGGATCCGTACATAATGACAATGACAGAGTCCACGATGGCAAATCGGATGGCTTAAGTATCACAGCATAACAATGGCTGCTCGCTCATCAGCATCAGATGCCCCCCACCCCACCCCACAGGTCCACAGAGCCCAGCCAAAGCTCAGGACGACCACAAGAGCATCATCCTAGTGTTACCATGGGAACCTTGCTGGATCACCCATCCAAAGCATGAGAAGAACGTGGCAAGTCTCAACATGACAGATACAGGAGAATGTGTTTTTTTGGGGGGGATGGAAGAAGGATGTTTGGGTAGTACACTTCTCTAGGGCTGGGGGTTGAATTCCCCTCTGCCCTGTGTGTGTGGGGGCATGCATCTATTACATTGTGGGGACATGGCCCCACAATGTGTTAAACTTAAAAACAATTTTGACATTGAGTTTCCTCTTGTAGGGACAATCTCATAAAAATCTGTGACTGCAATCAAAAAAGCCAAAAGTCTTGTATTTTGTTTGGTTCCTTGTGGTTAAGGTTATGGCTGGGTAGTCATTGATGGAATTAGGGTTTTGCTCATAGAAATGAATGGAGAGTCCCCATAAAGATACGAGTACAGATCTGTGAGTGTGCATGCGTGCGGTATCAATAAATTGTTCAAAGTATATGATTGTGTCTTTGTGCCCAATGGACTAACCAGGGTGAACTGCGGCATTGTGTTCTATACTGCCTGGGATAGATGGATGGATGGAACTTCGGGGTTGAAAGAGGGAAAATGAGGTAAGATATGCAGCCTTGGGTCTACCATAGTTAAGTTCACATGTGCCCTGCAGAATGCTTTGCAGATTTACTAAAAAAAACAAAAAGGTGCGGTTACAACTACACATTTCTCTCCAGGCTACAGGTGTGAAGAGACATCAACATGTGCATATAGTTGCAGAACATGCTCAAAAATAGTGCATTAACAAAAACAACAAAAAAAATACAATCAAATATTCGAAAACACTTAACATGTCAGGAGAATCATTGGGCACTTATTCAGTCCTAATTTGACCTTAATAAAAACACTACATAAAACTTCTGTACATTTTTGTTAATTGCCGCATACTTATTTGCTACACCCATGTTGACTGGTTGGAAAAAAAAAAATTCTAACTGCTACAGCTCAGCTGATTGGATGAAAGTAAAATCCGTCTGCCATGTATCAGGTGCTGTGTGGTGGTGCCCCTCCCACCTCCAGGATCGATGGAGTTGATGGATGCAGTTATGTATGTGCATCACAGCTTGTGATGGGCAGCTGCATGGTCAGTTTACCCTGAGCGAGCTGAGGAGAACCACTCACCTCTCCCTGAATTTGTTGACCTTGTATTTCACGGTACGAAAGAAGCCAACATGACATTTCTTGTCCAACTGTGAAACCAGTACAACGGTCTATGATGTTACATTACCAAACAAGTATACTTCAGTGTGTCTATTTATAAAACCACATAATCATAGCAAGTACTGTAAACCTGAGGGCTGTACTACAAAGCGGGTTTAGCAGATTTAAGTGCGACTTTCAGTTTAAGAGAGGCGTAAGTTTCGCCCTTTCGACAAAAACATATGCGAACTGCTTTTTCCAAAAAAATGAAACATAGCCTAATAAGAGCTGTCCTTTCATGAAATAGTAGGGATGGCCTATACTTCTGAACATCTTTTCTGTCAGATACCATGTTATACCAGGTGGGGGTGCTAACGGAAAGAATTTGCCGAGCAGGGGAAGGGGGGTATTTGCTACCTATCAAACTGTGGCTTTTAGTTAGCAAGCTTAGTTTGCAATGCCGACATCACCCCTTTTATGTGAATGCGCACACACTCCAATCAAGAAACTCAGAGTCAACTGACCAATAAGCACCATCATAGTACCATTTAAAGCAGAATATAACAGTCAGGATTAGTTAACTCAGCTCAACAGAGCCAGGTTAACTCCAGGTATGTAAAACTTGCTTTGTAGTACACCCTACAGCAACAGAAAGATTGAATATTGACCAGAATTAGCCTGTATATGGTATAAACTAACGGGTGTCTTTAAGGGCGACCAGACTTTACCACTTTAGGAAACAACTGTACTTGGACTACTAGAAAAACTCTCATCTGAATTTATTTCAAGTTTGAAGAACTTACGAGTTTGACACCGGAATAAAAGCATATATGCCTAACTTGGAGAAATCACCTTAATGCAAAAAATGAACATATCCTCCGTAAAGTGGACATCAACTAAAGATGGCAAAACTACTTTGAAGTCAGAGAAAGAAAAATAAGAGGGGGGAAAAAAAAAAAAAAAACAGTAAATCAGTTCCTCTTGACATAGTGCAGATGGAGAGTAAACCTCAACTCATCCTTGGGCTCCAGTGTAGATGGACTCGTGTTCGGGAGTCCCAGTGTTATTGAAGGCTTGTATTTACCTCTACAGCACAGTGAGAACCACACCTTTACAGCTCAGGTGGCCCCTGGTAACTCAGCAGAACCAAGCACCAGGGAGCAAGTTCATACTTTCCTGTATCTCACTGCTGTCACCGACCTTTGCCATGGACACAGAGCAGCTCCGCCCCTTTCAAACACAGTCCTCCTTAGCCACGCCCACCAACAGCGTAACGGGGGAGGGGCGGATTAAAAAAAAGAAACCGGGCTTGGATCATGCCAGCCCTCCCGCCAAACTGAGTGCTGGTAGGAGGAAATGAAAAAGGCGGCAGGAGAAGCCGCACGACGTGACCCCCCTCGGGCACGGCCCTAGGTGGGCAGTGGGTCGTCGTCGCCCTTGCTGCACTTGCATTTGCAGCAGAGGACGAAGGGTGTGGCGAGGAGGAGGAAGGGTGATGCGACGAGGAGAAGCAGGCCGAAGCCGGCAAAAATGCCTATTACCTGGGAGGGGGTGGGGGACAGAGAGAGAGAGAGAAAGCAAAATAAGAGCAGAGAGGGGGAAAGGAGGAGGAGAGAGAAGGAAAGCAGAGAGGGGGGGAAAGGAGGAAGAGAGAGAAGGAAAGCAGAGTGGGTTGAAAGGAGGGAGCGAAAGAAAGAGAGCGAAAGCAGAGTGGGGGGGAGCAGAGTGTGTGTGTGTGTGTGTGTGTGTGTGTGTGTGTGAGTGTGTGAGAGAGAGAGAGAGAGAGAGAGAACAAGACAATAGTCATT
>JAODJX010000041.1:7439204-7456253 GCA_026776945.1 Isichthys henryi
GGAGGACACCAGTACGCATTCCGTCATTGGAGAGAGACCTCCTGTGCCATTTACTCCAACACCGCTGCTGCATCTCAGCCCTGGCTCAGCGGAAGGACACCAGTACGCATCCCGTCATTGGAGAGAGACCTCCTGTGCCATTTACTCCAACACTGCTGCTGCCTCTCACAGCACCGGCTCAGCAGGAGGACACCAGTACGCATTCCGTCATTGGAGAGAGACCTCCTGTGCCATTTACTCCAACACCGCTGCTGCATCTCACAGCACCGGCTCAGCAGAAGGACACCAGTACACATGCCGTCACTGGAGAGAGACCTCCTCTGCCGTTTACTCCAACACTGTGGCTGCCTCTCACAGTTTCACCTCGGCAGGATGCCAGTATGCATGGTCATGTAGAAAAAGGAGCCTCTCAGAGCAGTGATTTTCAACTGCTGGGTCATGAAGCAAGTCATGGAACTATTTTCCGTCGTTTTGTGAACTGTGTGTTTAATGAAACATTTCACCACCAGCACCCACAGTCTGCAGGCACCATGGATTGTGCATTTGTTAAATAAGCATATTCTCAAACAAACTGAAGCTTTATCGGTCATTTGCACACAAGTTCAGGAACACTGGAATTCTTTTGTTTATGCATTTCTCATTTTGCTCTCCTTTCTCTCTCACACACACACACAAACACAACAGTGGGGTTTAAGTACAGCGTCAGGGTCACCTTTTAAGGGCCCAACAGCTACTCTGCCGAGATCGGATTTTGAACCAGTAACCTTCCAATCACAGGCACAGGGGCCACACAGCACCCCCAATCTACTATTTACTATTACTGCACTAGATAAGAAATAAATTTGGTCCAAAATGACAAAAATGTGGGTTGTGACAATGTGGGTCCTGTTCCAAGACAAACTGGTGACCACTGAACTAGAAAGACATCGAAACACTGCATCAAACGTAAAGGTTCAGCTGGCTCTGCGGCCAAGCCACATACTGACCCGAAAAGGACACAGTATGGTGAGGAAGGGGCTGCTCACAGCTGAGGCCCTGATGTACAAAATTACAAGGGGGCACAAGATAACGGGCATAAAGTCTTCTACCATCTCCAGATGGATGCCTTGCTTATACCACTGACCTCTGCTCTTATAGGAGAGAACAGTGGTGAAAAGGAAACAAATTCATTTGAAATGATACAAGCCTAGAGCCACCTGGAAAGTCTGTCACTTTCAAAAATATAGGGAAGTTTTTATCGATATACCAGAATGACACAATCTGAGCAGGAGAGTCAAGTTGGAATCTCCGTATCAAAAGATAAACATGTTGAAAAGTAATCAAAGAAACATGGTTTTCAGCTCCAGTATTTCTGCTCGACACTTAAACGTGCCATTTTTCTATGGTGGGGGAGAAATACCACAAACACCCTCCCTCGCTACCCTTGCTAGCCTTAAGCACTGCTGACAGATCTTTTTCAATAACCTCTCCTGCAAATCATAAAATGCTTATGAAGAGACAGAATTCGAACCTGCTATGCCAGGTAGAGTCTTGTCATCCCCAAAAGCCATAATCATATGGTGTGGGAGGGGTGTGTGGGGTCGTCCACAATGCTGGTGGATATAGCGTGACGTGTAAATGTCTGTGACAGAGCGGAGAGAGACCTCGATGATCTTTCTGCAGTCCTCACTATCTCCTGTAGGGCCATAGTTCACAAAAAAGTAGAATCTCAGTTTAAGGCTGTCAGTTGACAACATTGTGCACGACCCCACACACCCCTCCCACACCATCTTCTCCTCCTTCCGTCTGGCAAAAGGTTCCGTAGCATACGGACCTTCACTGCCAGAATGGGAAACAGTTTCTTCCCTCAGGGCGTCAGACTTCTGAATCAGAACTGAATCACAAACTAAAATTTCATATACCATTACTATATACTGCATACTCTGTCCTGTTGCACTTTTATTTATTTATTGCCGTCTTGCTGCTAGAATACAGTATGTGTTAATATTGTATCTACAATAATATTCTTTATTCAAATATCCATTCAAAGCAGCCCTGTTACTACTGTCGACTGCACTGTATGCTGTCCTGTGCTGTAATTGCACTTGTGTAGTATCGTGTTGTTTCTGTCCTTTAGTTTGTGCATATGGGTACTGAATGAACAATATTTCCTTTCATTGTATACTGTGTGTATGGCTGGAATGACAAACCTACTTGAATTGACTAGTTCCATATATAACAAAGATCCCTCCAAAAAAAAAAAAAAAAAAAATACGATTCTTAGCAGATATTCATGGGATCTCAGGCTCCCAATGTCCTCTCGTGCTCCTTGGGCAGGGTCACACCAGACTAATGGTGTGACGTCCGCAATGTAAACTGCGTGGAGCTCTCCACCTGCTTTCCGCGAGGTGCCAGGAACACAGAGCCATCTGCTCTGGTCCCCGGGGCTCGGTGTGGCTGGTCGGAGAGAAGAGGCCAAGAGAGGCTCCCTCGTTCCTCCGCTCTTACATTACGCTCTGCATGTACCAACTTCATTGGGTCCTGGGTGTCCCAAGCCCTGTGCCCTGTACTTCCTGGACAAGGCTCTAGCCCCTCCGCCATGAATCGGTACTGGAGAAGCATTTGTAAAACATACTAACATGGCAAATTGTTTTGAAGATGAAATAAATTTTCCAATTCCAAGTCTGCAGCTGCCCAAGCCAATTGTGGGGGCGATGTGCAGCTCAGTGGGTTAGGATGCCGTGCCCCGGATTGGAAGGTGGCCCGCAGAGTGATGTCACCACTGAGCCCTTGGGCATGGCCCTTAGCCTCCAGCTCCTGGAGAACTCCATGCTGATTGACCATGTGCTGTGACCCCACAAACTCCCCCCACCCACTTCTGTGTGTCTCATGGAGACTAAAACAGGGCAGGTGAGAAGATGGGATCCCCATGGGGATCGATAAGGCATCACTATTCTATTAACTAGTGATGCTTCTCGCTTTACAAACGTTTAACTGTATGAGTGTTTGCCTATAGTGATGCACATTCAGTAGTCGGTTGGATGGATGTTCCACAGAATATAATGCCATCACACATTGAGGAGCATCTGTATAGTAAATGTTTCACCCAGTGTCTCTAGAGCTGTTTTACAGACCAATTAAAAAAAATTTCAACTACAACAGAACAAGTAATTATGAGTAAAGAACCTACAGAAAGACTAATTGGTGGCAGCTTGAGATAGACGCAGAGCAAGGGAGCAAGGCATTCCCCCGAGAACCCAAGACATTTCAACATGAAGCTCCTGCACAAAAATGCAGGCCCCCAAAACGGCAACTTGGAATTCAGACGGAGTCTGATTCTTCAGCAAGCTCTTCGGGGTAAAGCCATGAATCACAGGGAGTACCGGAAGACGCCAAAAAAAACATCACTTTGTACAGAGACCCTCTATGAACCCGCTGCCAAAAGAGCAAGTTGGTGCCACAAGTTTCCAAACCCCCTACACTGTCAGCTCTGCTCATCATGGTTGGCAACCTTCGTCCTTTGACTATTCATTAACTATGAAACGTCGCACCAGCTCACTTTAATTTCAGTAACCAGATTATTTCACCACAAGGAGATATACTCATACATTTATACATCAATTAAGAAGCTTGGGTTGACCTAAAACCGTAAGATAAACTAATGGGAAAACACAATGGCTGAGGGATGAGAAAAAAAAAGAAAAAAAAAGATAAAGTGAAAACTGCTTATAGAGATCACAGCTGTCTGGGGATGACTGATCACTATAAGCATATGATCATTATAAGCAGTTTTTTCCTTCTACTTGTCTCATGCAAATCTCCATCTAATTGGCATTTGTATATTTATTACATGGACATAAGGTAACGGAATGGACAGTGTCTATTTTCTGAACTTTACGGACTCTTTCAAAATACAGTACAGCTGTTTAAAATGCTTTACAGTATTGTACAAATTAAACACAGTACTGTACATATACAGTTCAGTGGTTTAATATAACTCAAATATGCTATAAAACAGTAACATATATAAAATATATACAGGTTACGCTGCTGCATCCTGTTGGCTCATTTTTTGACAGTTAAGTTTTCTTGAGTCTATATTTTTGATTGAGAGAAATTTACTTTATTTTTCCCGTCATGTTTTCTGTGGATGCAGCATTAGCCTCAGGTAGCTAGCCAGAAGCAGACGGGTTATCACAAGGCAAAACAGGCCGACCAAAGTAAAGTAAATTCCAGATGTTGAGATGTATAAAACCCCAAAATGGACAACTTGAATGATATAAACTAATTCTTCAAACAGTATCTATACAGCAATGATTCTGTCCCAAGCTTTTTGATACATACAAGCGATTGATCACTATAATCATGATCACTATAAGCGGTTTCCACTGTGCGTGTGTGTGTACAATTTCAGCACATCACAAAGAAAACATGCAGTTAAAACTAGGGATGCACTGATACCATTTTTTTAGACTGAGTACCGATGCTCACTTTCTGGTATTCACCGATACCAATACCTAGGGCTGGGTAATGACATTGATATATCGCGCATGCAAAACAATCTCCAGGGCTTCAGATGGTGGTGAAATATTTGGCTGGAGGCCAGCTTTTCCCATACCATACGGACGTCTATTGAAAGGACCACCCTTTTAATGCAATTAATGTTGAAAAATACTGTTTTATAATTAAATTTTATAAAAGTGCTATAGTCCTATTTGTATGCTGCAAGCATACCATCCAGCCTCAAACCCATGACCTTTGACGTGTAAAGTAATGGTGTTACCTGCTGTCCTGCCCTTCATGCGTTTTTAAATTATTGGTCTTATTTGTAGTAGTCGCTGTAGTAGTGGGATAACATTCTAGGAATATTGGGAAATCGGGACACTTTGAACATTTCCATATATTAATCGTAAAGTTCAATACATGTTCCTAGAACAAAAAATTGTTAGCTGGGACCAAGCAAAGCAAGGGACCAGCAATTTTTTGCTGGAAAAGAAATGTGAAAGCCTGGAAAAAAAACCAAAAAAAAAAAACACAATATACAGACAATCCAAAGTGTTCTATGAACCCAATTTTGTACCTCCTCTTCATAGTTCAGTAGAGCAGTGTGTAGTCCACTATGCTTTGATTTTGTTGTTAAACTTTGAAGTATTTCCAGACCGTAGACATTCTGTCCCATTTATTTTGCACTGCTGATACATCCTTACGTGGTGTCAGTTATAGATGCATCGGCACATTGCCACGATCATGAGAACGCAAGTATGGTATCGGACCCACACCCTCATTACAACAATAGTTCCTAGGTGATAAAGGTTCATTTTCTGGGGTTATCTTGACTGTTTGTTAGATCTGCTTTTATCTTGTGTATCGCGCCTGTTTAATGACAGATAGGGAGCCTTGTGGGAGAACCTCGAAGCAGCTTCACTCCAGATGAGCCACACACACAGAGCACTGAGCCTCGTAAAAAGCCTTCAGAGATGAATCGGCAGCGCTCCTGCACTCGCCCAGCTCATTCCATCTGCTTCTGTCACCTTCTAACTATGACGAAAAAGGACCTGGATCGCAAACCAACGAAACTAGCGAGAGGAAGTAGGCCACTGAAGGAAGAGGCTCGGCTTCCTGTGCGCTGATGTACTTACAGGACACTCCCTGCTGATGATACATACCAGGCAACAAGGAAAACATCTGAGAGATAAACTTGGGGGGGGGGGGTTTGTCTGCGAACCATCCCATCTTTGAAAGCCCTGCTGTCATGGTCCCTCATTCTGGAGTTCTTGGCTCAGCTGATTTGACTGCATTGCCCCACTCTCTTATGAGATAAAGTAAAGTGAGCATCAGTACTCATACTCACACCAACACACACGGTGGAAACTGCTTATAGTGATCATGGTTATAGTGAGACATGGCCAAGATAGTTCAACGCTGGCACATGTTATTCGAAGAACCAGGGCGCTGACTGGGAAGCCAAAGCTGTGGTCACCAGAACTAACAGCTGGCAGGGAGCCAATGAGGAGCTGGCAGAACAGTTCTTAGAAAAAGGACCCATGATGATTAAAAATCTTAAACGTCTTGAGGTGGCGTGTAATTTGGAGGGTTCGAGCTCTGTGCCCCTGTGAGATGTGGGTTCGAATCCTATAGCAGCCAGACATTACTGTTGAGGCCTTGAACAAAGTCTTAATGCCCAATTGCTCCCTTATCCCCAAAAATCACTCAAATGCTCAAAATCACCTATATAATATGCATGTGTAACATGCACAGCAAGATGGGATATGCAAAAACTACCCAGTTTCCCCACAGGGATTAATAGAATAGCAGCATTTAATTTAAGAAAATAATGATGGAACTTTGTGTCAATTCCTTTTAAATTATCATCCTCTAACAGCTTCCAAACGCTCCAAAGACCATAACTACTGGCTCAGATTGAAGTCATTTTAATTCCATTTTCATTATAACCCTTTCAACCATTAACATTTTCGTTCCCCCTTTGCCAAAAAAGCATTGCCTTTCACAAGCCAGCCTGCCCCCAGGGGATTCTGTGTATTCAAATATAGCAATCAGTACTAGCAGAAAGGCTTTCATAGACTCAGAAGGGGTGCGACACCAACATTCTTGTTAAAAAGAGATTCTACAAAAAAGAAAAGAACACAAACAGGAACCGTGTGCCAGAAAATATTTCAGATTGACAGTTTCATATCTCAGTAGCTGGAACCCAGGGCCTACCCTGGGATACCGTGGTACAAATAATATGGACAAATCAGGAACGCTATTCTGAGGACAGAAGTAGCGCAAAGGCGAACAGGGGGATAAGAGCAGACCAAAAAGAAGCAGTGGCAATGACGCCAAACCCACTTGTACCAGCTCTCTATCAGAATATCTACCACAAGGTTCAGCCGTGCAGGTAGGTTCTCATAGCAGAGGATGATATGCTGTTGGAGGTGATACAATAGTTATTTTTAGACCGGAGGCATTGAATCAAAAGATAAACATTGTAAGTCATGTGACACCGCAGGATGGGGTGAGGGAGTTATGCGGGGGAGAGTGGTGATATGATGAAGGATGCAGGAGAGAGGCTATTGGGTGCGGTGCCCCCTTTGGCTTGGCAGACTCACAGCACCTCCATTCCAAGGCCTGGATCCAGGAAATCGACTCATGGGAGTTTTACTTACACAAAAATGTTCTGAAGACAGAAAGAAAAATGATGAGAGATAACCAGATTGTTGAGTTGGTGGGTCTAACTAACTAGTGGAGGTGGGACCATCCAATAAGATGTCTGGGTCCCATCTTCTTTAGTTACTTGGACCCACCTCCTTTATAATCTAATTGGTTCTCTCTGAACCAATCATTTTTGCTGCTGCCCTCAGAACATTTTTGTGCAAGTAAACCTCCCACGAGCACAAATTTGGATCTTTAAATCTGAGAAAGCTTTTGATCTTTGAAGCCAATAAATAGTGATATAATGAACATGTGGCTTCACAAGGAGAAAGACATTCATCCCTGATGCTGGATGGTGACATAGTTGGCACTTCCTGTGTCTGAAGTGGCCTAAAGCAGGCCGGCTAATAGCTACCATTTTAGGTGGGACACTTTTACAGAGCATAGGGTCACCGAGAAAGGCACCAGTGATTTCATTTCACAGGACAATACGGAGTAGATTCAACTTAAGAAACAAGAACAAACCGAAAAAAAAATAAAAAAATCATACACTCATCAAAATGCTAAAAACAAAAAAACCACTGACAAACACCTAAGAACATAAGAACTATACAAACGAGAGGAGGCCATTCGGCCCATCAAGGTCTTTTGGGGAGAACTTAACTAATAGCTCAGAGTTGTTAAAATCTTATCTAGATTTAACTAATTAGTATTTAACTAATATTGAAATAGCCATTTGGCTGAACAGCATCCAGACCTGTTAGAATCTTATATACCTGGATCATGTCCCCCCTTAGTCTCCTTTGCTCGAGGCTAAACAGGTTCAGCTCAGCTAACCTCTCGTCATAAGACATTCCTCTAAGATCAGGAATCATTCTCGTAGCCCTACGTTGCACCTTTTCCAAGGCAGCAATGACGATAAAGACATACAACGACATACTAAAGAACGTCACTAAACATTCAAAAATAAAACTCAGCTTCATCATTAGAGGGAACAGAGACACTAAGAAATATCACAGGGTGATAAGGCAGGAGGGGCGGCATGGTGGTGCAGTGGTTAGCACTGTTGCCTCACACCTCTGGGACCTGGGTTCAAGTCTCCGCCTGGGTCACATATGTGCAGAGTTTGCATGTTCTTCCCATGTCGTCGTGAGGTTTCCTCCATGTACTCTGGTTTCCCCCCACAGTCCAAAAACATGCTGAGGCTAATTGGAGTTAATAAATTGCCCATGTGTGCATGAGTGAGTATGGTGTGTGAGTGTGCCCTGCGATGGGCTGGTCCCCCATCCCGGGTTGTTCCCTGCCTCGTGCCCATTGCTTCCGGGATAGGCTCCAGACCCTATGGATAAGCGGTTTGGAAAATGGATGGATGGATGGATAAGGCAGGAACTTGTACCCATTTAAAGTATGCATGGGCACCCGTGCACTTATACCCATTTAAAGGTATGCATGTGCACCCGTGCCTTTCCAGTCAGAGGTGACGTGCCAGACAGTGGTGCCCCACCGAGGTTGGCTCACACCTCCAGCACTGCACGCGTGAATCCGGCCCCAACTCTGCATCTGTAGAGCCTCTGTGCTATAATGCATTTAGCTGGTGTCTATATATGTGTGTGGGTACGTGTCCCGTGACAGATTCCCTCTTAAATGAATAACCTAGTTTGTGCCCCAGGGCATGATTGGAGAGGCCCAAAACGCGCCACAGCTCCGCTAAAGGTAAGCAATTAATGGATGGAGGACCAAACTGTTACAGCTAAAATGAAGCCGTTATCGGAGACAGGCTAAACAAAATAGCCAGGCAGCAGTGGTATTTTTAGGCAGCCCCCGCGCTGTGCATAGCCGTCTGTCAGATTTCCTGCAACCACAACTAGTTAAAGCCAAAATAAAATGCAAAGCAGAACTGTATTCCCCAGACATTATAAAAAGTCTAGAAAAAGCTCGATCATCTAAATTTTTTTCTTGCAACAGAGTTACACACGACCCACCAGCGCACATAAAGCCACAGCTGTACACATTACATGCATGTATGTTGCATGCATTACATGCATTACTGTAAGGTTACACCTCCACTACATATCTGAATTCCACTCCCAGCTCTGGGGCTGTCGAGTCTGTATGTCCTACCAGTCAGGTGGAATAAATCACGGTGTGTGCGCCTGTGCGGGCGTGTGCCCTATGACGGACTCATCACCTCCAGGGTATTCCCCTGCCTCATTTCCCTGGCCTTCCCTGCACTGGACAGACCTAAATGGTATGGAACATGATGGACATTACAAAAACCCACCCCCAAAGCCCATTCACCAATCAGCAGTATACTAAGAATCACATGACCATGAGACTCCCCAATCTCTGTTATTCAACAGGTGGTTCTAATAAGGCCCACGCAAATTTGGTTTATAAAAAAGAATGTGAAAAATATGCTTTGCCCATATAATCCAATGTGCCTTTGCACTGTACTGACTATTGTAATCTATGAAGATACTCTAGATCTACTTAATTTCAATCAATACCAACGAAAGGCAAAAATAAAAAATAAGGGAACCCATGCTTGTCAAAACTCAATAGTATAATTTACAGAAAAGGATAGGCTTACATTTTAAAGTTGCTTATTAGAATTTTATTGCAATGGAGAGACTAAGCTCAACAAACAAAGTAATTACCTTAGAATTTTAGTTTAATAGGCATAACTTCACACTCTGTTCCCTCCATTCAGGCTAACATTCTACTTCTTGTGTAAAAGGATATGGTTGTAGGTTCCTACAATTTGAATTCGCTTATTTATCATTATTAATAACAATCATATTACACATATACATCCATCCATGCATGTTATACAACAGCTTTTAACTTGGCACATTATTTGATTTGCCGCGACACAAAATCATCTCCAGTCACTTTTAACACCTGGACCCTGTCATCAATATCAATGCGGTTACGATGGTATTCAGTACACAAGTGGACTATCCAAATCCTTAAGCAAGTCTGATTTAATTTTGATAGCATTCTTACAATTAAAGTTTGCGACAACCTAAATTAAACTAGCGAATAAACAAATAAATAAGATAGACACAAAGTTCAGTTAAAAAACAAACCAATTAAAGCAACATACAGAAATATATTATCTGATACTGTAAGTACTATTTATTTCACAATTGTGAGAAACTCATTTTAAATAATGCTAAAGCAGTAATACTGAGCAGTGGTTTTAAAAAAATAAAGATATTAAATTAACATACTAATAATAACGACAACCAATCAACTGCATATCCTTAACAGCTGGAAGATGTTGCTAAGTGCGGAATACGGTGCTGGTGATACTGGTCTTACGAAACCCTGCTTCAGCTAAATAAAACAAATTTTCTACAGCCCCCGTCGCTCCCTGAAACTGGGAGCGGGGTACTACCTGAGGCTTAGGCTACCTCGTACTCGTAATACTGCGTAAACTGGATCAGCGATCGCAGCAATTGCAGGCGAACAGTCCTAAATTACACTAAACACTGGGGAAATATGGGGCTATTTTTATCGCTTTTTTTCTGCCAAAACTAAATCATAAATCCGCACAGAGATATAGATCAATCGGGACAGCCAGAAGCGAATATATTGCAGATTGTGTTCGAGGGCGAAAAAAAGAAATGAAAGAATCAGCGATCGACGTCGTATGTAACTTTACCTTTGCATGCGGCTTTGAAGGCGATCTTCTGCGGGAAAAAACAATAGACCCCGGGGTCTCTTCTAGCAACTGGGCGCCGTCCCTTTCTAACGCTACGCAGACATTGCAGTTATATTACCACACGTTACATTTCATGCAATAGCAAATGCTGCGCTGAAAAAGCCCTGCGCAGTGTATATATATCGATATATGTGTGTAAGTCAGATCAGCTGTGCGAACAGAGAGACGCCATTTGTGCGAGTTTACGAGCTGGAAATGGCTTGGAAGGAATCGGCCAGTTTGCTATTCTTGGAGGGGAGGGGGGATAAAATATCACCGGGAGCGCCCCTCTTTGGCCAAGGAGCGTTACTGGCAACGCTGCCTTTTATTGAATTAGGTGCTGGGCTGATGGACCGGACCGGATGACCGAAAGGTCAGCAGTACATGTACTTGCTTAATTAATCCCCAGAAAAAAATTTAAGATAAATCAAAATAAAACATACGTGCGATTAGTCAATACATCGGTATCATCTTGTGCCACTATTATAGAAGAAGTATTGAAGCTTCATTTAAAAATATAAATGCACTAGCGTGGCTCCATGCTTCAACATGGTGCTTCCTTCATAGTCCAAACACCAAATTGCCTGTAACTATGAGTTTACGTACAGACTCCGACTCCCAGCCATTCTAACTAGTATGAGCAGTTACAGAAAATGAATGGACCGTATTTCATTATGTGGCATGTCATTTTATGTTTTTAGGTTGCTAGGATTATTGTTATACATCCATCTTTTAATAATAGAGCAAATTCAGCAGGGGGAGTCCACGGAAAGACTCAAGTCCACGTTTTCTCTGCCAGTGGGAGCAACACAACATGGCCAGCAGACCAAGTCCCCACGGCAAAGCAAACAGGACTGATGTACTGCCCTCTACTGGACAAAGCCTGTCATGACTGCCGTAATGTGGGTCACAGACGGAATCCTGCGCCACTGCGTTTCATTCCAACCGGTGGGGTTGTCGCAGGTGGTGATTTTATTTGGGGTAGTGGGGTCAGTATCAAGACGCAAAACCTAGTACAGTACGTGTCAAAAGAGGCTACAAAATTTGCTGCAATATACTACTGACATACTGTTATACCAAATACATGTAGTGTGTGACAAAGCAGCACATTCCCCTCCCTGAATAAGATAAGTCAAGCTTTCCCAAGACCCTGCTTGTTTAGCCTTACGAAGTCCAAACTTTCAACTGCAGACCTTTAGTGAGGAGCAACATAATGTTTAAGCCTCAGTTTATTTACTGTCGTTCTTAGGAAATTTGGTCTGATTTGTGCAATAAGAGACTTTTACAAGAACAGTAGCATTCAGCAAGCTTGGGAACAGTCAGGCCATTTTAACTGCCTATACTGTATATATAATACTCTCCAAAAGTCTTAGGCAGTCAAAGAAAATGTTTAAGGCTATATATCTGTGTAATAAGTGTAAAAGAAATACATTAACAATGAACATGCATATGGAACTTAAGAGTAACATAAAAGACAATGAATTTCTTCCACTTTCTGAAGTTTATTATATCTTGACAGACAGCTATATGAACACCCATTTCGTTAATTTTCACCACCAGCTTAAATAGTGAATTAACTTGATTAGTTTACAACCCAGTGAGGTACTGAGTAGCTAAGCAATGTGAGGTAGAGTTTCGGTCAAAAATATATTGGAGTATTGGATGGTGGCTGCAAATGCAGCGGTGATTTTAGGAGATATTTGGAAATGGCTAAGATGATACTTTGACATAATATTACAATTTTAAACCAACATGACACAGTACTGTGTGTGTGTATGTAAATATAGTTAATACTTAGCGGTACTTACATCTTTCGCATATAGAACATTCTGCATTCAGGCTCCAGAATCAGTATTCCGAGGTGCTGGAGTTTATCTCCGTGCTGCAACCACCCTGTGTGTGATGTGAATTTACATTGTTTCACAGGAGGAGGTATAATTCAGCCGAACTGCAGTGAAAATTGTTCCAGCCACAGTGGATCCCTGCTGAACTTGTGCGAACAATTACCATGCAGCGTTTCATCATTTCAGTTCCCCTACGCCTGATTACTGTAGCGTGATGCCGTACGACAGTCTAACAAAGAAGTAGAGACACTACTAAATCAGAATCATTGACTTCTTATTAGTTACAGAATTTATTTCAAGGTTTTGTTTTCAAAGCTTCAAATGATTTGGCCCCTGCATATCTGTCTGACCTGTTAGTCCCTTATTCTCCAACTAGATCCTTCAGGTCAGCTGATAAATTAGTTTTATTTGTTCCATGAACACATTTGAAAACGAAGGGTGATCGGGCCTTTTCAGAGATAGGGCCCAAACTTTGGAACCGTCATCCTCCGTCTATTAGGTTGGCTTCCTTATACCAGAGCTATTCAAACCACAGTCCTCACGGGCCGAGCCCTGCTGGTTTTCCGGCCTTCCTTTACCCGTGAGCCAGGTGTGAAGCCTCTGTGGCCAATTAGAATCGACGACCTGGTAAAACTGAAAAGAAGGCCTGGATTGGAATCGAGGACCAGATTGGAAGAGGCTTGAATTATAGATAGTAAATCAAGGGTTAAAACACGTCTTTATGATTTAGCAATCCCTGGGTCGTAATATATTGTAGCAGTTCTTTTTATATTGTTTATGTTTGTGTATTTATTTTTTATATGTAATTTTAGTTATCCGTCTCTGTATCAGATTTGTTTGCTTTGTGGTACCATGTCATGTTTCTGTTCCGTTTTGTTTGATATGTCTTTGATGTTGTCAGAAATGTATGGCACTTTGATCAGCTGGGGCTGTTTTAAAATGTGCTACATCAAGGACTTAACAAAGACATTCATTTTTGGAAAAATGACACTCTTCTGTCAATTGGACATAGGCTAATAGTGCTAGCTAGCTAACTTGTCTGATAACGTGAGGTAGTTCAAGACCCATCAAATCAAAACATAGGAAGCTAGCAAAAATACAACTAGTGGTGATTTAACCCCTATCTTCCAGTGTAACTTTGTAGCATTGAAATTTAACAGTAGACCCTTCTTTACACACATTTTTTATTATTTAAAAGCTACAGTATGTTAGCATATATTTCGATGTACTGTTAGCTAACTAACTGGCTTTGTGGATGTGGTCGTCATCCTAGATAGACAGTTATTTTTGCTAATCAAAAGATTCAGCATATTCATGCAGTGTTGCTGCTGTTTCATTGTTAATCCAAAACACACCTTTAGTGAAATTGCCTCTTTCAGATAAAGGCAGTTAGTTTCAGACCTGACTTTGATAGGTAATCAGAATCCAGACTCTTTGTGTGGTATGTGCTTATGCCAAAATAATTAATTGAAATTAATTATGTAAATTTTCATGTGTGGTATGTGTATTTTACCTGTATGTGACCCCCCATGGGGGGTGGGGCTCTGAAAAGCAGGTACCCAAGGGTTTTACAGGATCATGATGCAGTTTTGGTCATGTGTGGCTCACACCCCAGCAGAGTCACCGGTCGGGGCAATTCACTGTCACATGATAATTACTTTTGGGCCGGGAGAAGACGCTTATATGCCGTTCATTCTAAAAAAGGCAACATAATTGAGTTTCCTGCATCATTTTTTCCCCATTGAATGCAGCAGTTTCAGTGGCTGTGACTGAGACTTTGTGTTAGTTGGGAGTGAATCAGAATGCAGACCCCAAATTTCAGTCATCATGGGCAGGGATAGGTCTCACTTTGGGTCAGAAGTAGATAAGGGTGTGTCATCTTCATAAAACATTGTGTGACTGGGCCACTCTGTTCTCTGGGGGAAATGAGTGTGTCCAAAAGCAGGAGGTGAGGTAATACACATCTCTGTCACTCTCTGGCACCACCGTGGAGAATAAATTAAGTGGATATGAGCAATTTGTGATCACAGCCCGATTAGGGATGTTACAGCATCAATGAATCCCATGAATACTTCAGCGCACCCCAAAAACTGGAGGGTAAAGAATGAATATTTCCACTCAACCCTATCAAATACTTTTACTGTGTCTAAAGAGAGATTCTGTCACAATAAGGGAACATTCAGTGCACACAGCCTGTGTAATGTTAACCATTGTTTGTGTTTTTGTACTCTGGTGATGTGTGACCCTGTGTCTATGATGTGGCTGGTAGAGTGATGTTATCACTGAGCCCTTGAACAAGGCTCTTAACCCCAGTAGCTCCAGTGACCCTGTTTGACCCTGTTCTCTGATCCTCACTTGTACGTCCCATTGGACAAAACATCTGCTATATAAATGCAATGCATTATGGGTCATGGCTCACCAAATCTGCTCGTTCGTACCTCTGACTGATCTTTCAATAAAGGCAGTACGAAGGCTTTTTAGAAAGAAAGTACAGATCATGGTGTAGTTTACAGTACTTATATGCTGCTGATGAATGATCAGTATAGTTATTGAGCCAGTGGTGGATAGTGAGAATTGGCAAGTAGTACCTCTGCTCAGCTTATATGGGCCAGGATGGTGTTCAATGCACTTCCTGGTTTAGACCTCCCATACCTCAGAACACATTGTTTGCATGACAAATTAAGCAAGATGTTAAATCGTAACAATATACAAATAATTTAATGATAGACAAGAAAGGATACATTTACATTTATATGTAAATGGTTACATATAAAACAGAACATATTTTCTGATGGGAAGCATGATATTTAGACAATAAACAATACTGCCCCCTACAGTTCATGATTGCTATTGTACAGCTGGTAAGTTACACAGCTATTTGCAGAAATTATTTTGGCATAAGCTTTTATCCAAAGCGACATGCAAGTAAGAATGCAGGGCCATTGGGAATTAAGGTCCTTGGTCGAGGGCCCAATGGTGAAATCACTCTTGAAGCAGCAACATTCAGACCAAAGGCACAAATCCCTAACCCTAACCCACAGAACTACACATATTTAGCAGATATATTAAGGATCAAAAATGGATTTGACATTTTTGCATAAATAAATAAATATAGACATCAAAAGTTAGGACACATCTAACCAATGAAAGGTTTTTTGTACCCTAAATTCTCTTCATTTTAGAATAATTATGCAAACCCCAACACTATAAAATGACATTTGTGGAACTATGCACTGACCAAAAAAGTACAAAAAAAATAATTAGTTGGGGGGGGGGAGCTCTGTGGGTTGGGACTCAGAAGGTTGCTGATTCAAATTACTGTGTCAGCAAAGTGGTCCCACCATTGGGCCCTGGAGCAAGGTCCAGAACCCCAATTGCTCCAGGGACTGGCTGACTCTGCTGTCTTTATGCCCGTTTCATGAGGTGGCCTCCTGGGATGCTTCTTCAGCCGTCCTGAAGGAGGTCAAACATATGCATTCATTAGCTGCTTTTTCCTTCACTCTCTGGTCAAACTCCTCCAAAATCATTTCTACTGTGTTTAGGTCAAGCAGTCAGGTCATGTGATGTGATGTGACACTATCCCTCTCCTTTGTAGGCAGCTTAGCATGTCCAAACTTGTACTGCAAATTCAGGGTCACAGGGGGTCTGGAGACTACAAGCACAAGTCAGGAAGCAACCCAGGAAGGGACACCAACCCATCGCAGGGCACACGCACACACGCACACACACACACACACACCATTCATCCATCCATTTTCCAAACCGCTTATCCTTACTGGGTCGCGGGGGGTCCGGTCCCGGAAGCAATGGGCACGAGGCAGGGAACAACCTAGGATGGGGGGCCAGCTCATCGCAGGGCACACTCACACACCATGCACTCACACATGCACACCTACGGGCAATTTAGCAACTCCAAATAGCCTCAGCATGTTTTTGGACTGTGGGGGGAAAATGGAGAACCCGGAGGAAACCCCACGACGACATGGGGAGAACATGCAAACTCCACACACATGTGCCCCAGGCGGGGACTCGAACCCAGGTCCCAGAGGTGTGAGGCAACAGTGCTAACCACTGCACCACCATGCCGCCCCCCACACACGCCATTCAGTAACTCCAAATTAACCTCTCCATGCTTTTGGACCATCGGGGGAGTGGAGAATAAACCCCAAGATGATATGGGAAGAACATACTAAGTCTACACACATGGACCTGGACACTTAAACCCAGACCTCAGAGGCGCAAGGCAAAAGTGATAATCACTGTGACATCCTGCCGCCCCTTTATATAAGAACATCCATCCATCCATCCATCCATCCATCCATCATCTGCCGCTTGGTCCGGGATCGGGTCGCGGGGGCAGTAGCCTCA
>JAODJX010000041.1:7481369-7505335 GCA_026776945.1 Isichthys henryi
GCCCATTGCTTCCGGGATATGCTCCGGACCCCCCGCGACCCAGTAAGGATAAGCGGTTTGGAAAATGGATGGATGGAGTTCTCTCTACACTGTAAGTATAAAACAACAAGTATAGAATTTGAAGAACACTGAATCGAATCTTGCTGAACACTGAAAAGTCTACAAGGCCAATGGTGCTGATTTAGGCATTTTGTTCATATTGCTTTGGTGACAGAGAATATTAGGGTGATGTGAGAAATACACATAAGGGGTGATGAGAACTGAAAGCGGACAGGCAGCACTTTCCCTTCTTGTGATCTGTTTGTACTGTAGTAGAATTACATGTTAAAATGTGATGGTACATTGATGTCTGCTTATAGGTGAAACTAAGCCAGTGTCCATTACACTTCAGGTCTCGGTACCATCCACAGCATCAACCACGACACACACAACCGTCTTTATCAGACTCTGATTTCAGCCCCTTTTTTAGACGTCCTTTTCACACCGCTGCAGGAAATGCAGGAAATGTGTCATTATAGGAAGTTAACAGACCTATTTTGGCTTTAAACGTTCTGAAAGATTGCAGCATAGAGACGAAAAAACAACAGCAAAAGCTATTCAGAAAGATGTCATATTTTTAATTACTGTTCTAGGTGTTCGGCTCACACAACCTTTGGTCACCCAGAGTGTATTACGCTGTAAAAGGCAAGCGACAGGCGCTGCAAGCACTCTGTGGGTGGCCAAATCCCAACAGGAAATCAAAAGAAGACTCTGAAAAGGGTGGGAGCCTAGGATCTTTGTGCAGGATCCTTACTTGTGACTGTATTGTTTGATACCATCAGGATTAGCTATAGGGTAAGACAGATCAAATCAGTGACCATAACAGGTGACAATAAACTACAGCCATAAAGCAACAAGGACTGTGACACAGGGATCTCCACACAGCAATCGCCCCCCACCACAGTAATCCAGTCATCTGTAAAAAAAATACATTTCACTGCCTATATTTACCAACAACTGATGTCACATGCTTCAGAAGGTTTGAAAAAAAATGCGCATTTGCTCACAAATTGATGATTAGTAATGGTTTGTGACATTAGGAAGCAGAATGAGTGTGAGGCATTTCTGCATGCATTCTATCACAAACAGACCAAACATTAATACTGGAGAAAAGTCCTTGGCTGTAACCAGACAAAAAAAAACTCTAGAATGTATAAAAATCCCCTTGGTAACAGTCGACCGCAGGAGGGCAGGGACCATTATCCTCTGACACGGGCTGACACGCTCAGGGGTGCCCGCAGTTGTGTGCAGATATTTTGAGAACAGGACCTCTGTCTGTGTGTGCAGTTTAGCTCAGGTGACAGTGGCCTTGAGGACAGATTGTGTTCTGCACCTGTCTGGGGCCCCTGGAGCCCAGTGGAGGCTGCGACACAGGGAGCTCACCCACAAGCCTGTTAATAGCATTACCATCAACGAGACCTTAACCCTCCCTACCGCGGTGGGGTCTGAGAAGCTTACATAAACACACAGGATTGTGGGAAATGTATTTCTGGGCACAAGACCCTTTGTACAGTTGAGTATGACATACATTGGGTCTAAAGCTCATTTAAAGCATTGCGTTAGATATGTGCAATTTAAACCACATAGTAAAAGGCTAAAAGGTTATGCTATACAAGCTACCGGACATTTCACACCTCAACAGTGGGACCGTCAATGTGAAAAAGAAAGTAACTAGTCTGGCCTTCGCAACTGGGACATGATGCATGTAAATGATGGCATTCAGTGACCTTAGAGGGTACGATTACGACGTAGTAACATAATGCCCCGATTTCCCATAAATCAGCCCGAATCAGACACATGCAGGCACTGCAGGGAGGAAGCAGTCTTCCTTACATCCTTGACTTTCAGCCGAGGAGAATGTGGGGTGTTTTACCGGAGATGAAGACAATCCCCGCTGCTCCGGAACGTGCCGAGAGGAAGATTCACAGCACCAGACTAACGCAGAAATCTTGTAAGGGTGAGACTGAACAGCAGTATTGGAGTTCTTCCATGGTGGGGAGGTGCTCGACAAGGCCCTCGTCCCCTGTCTGTGTATTATAATGTACATACTTTGACAGTTACTTATCTAACAGACATTTTTATCCAAAGCGTGAGACAATCTAGAAAGCTGGGTCAGCCAGATCCAGAAGAATTGGTGCTTAAGCGCCTTGCTCAAGGGTCCAGTTGTGACATCACTCTTCCAACTCTGGGTTTTAAACCAGCAACCTTCCACATTCCTCACTCACAGAGCCACACAATGCCAGCAAGGTACACCAGGGTGCTTGATTGTTCTGTGATGCTCATTAACTTCATGCTTTAACTCTAAACGTATGGATAGAGCAAACAGCAAGCATTAAGCACACAGTGAAATGTCAGTCACATACTGTAACTAGTCTTTGTGTGCCACTGTGAAACTATGCAAAATCTGCACTGCAATTTGCATGTGACATGCCCACTATTGGACTATATTGTTGCCTGTTCCCGGTGTCAGGCAGCGAATTACTTCTCAGCAATCTGAGGAATGTTGTCATCAATGGCTGACGGTTGGTCTGACATCAGCTGCAGACTGGGGGTAAGCACTGGTCCCAAAATCCTAATGCTGATCCTACTCAAGATCCTACAGATTACTCCATCATGATATGATTGGATGCCTTGTGACTGTATAGAAGGTAAAACATGAAAAGCTGTGGTAGAGCAGAATGGCCAGCGCTTGCTGGAGATCTGGATATGGAAGGCAGGCTCAGAGTAGGAGATCCACATTTTCATCGCAGCTCTGGAGGGGGATCTCGCTCGTCTCGGCGTGGCCATGCTTCAGGTCACAGCTCCGCCTCCCGAGACACCAGTGGGCCTCTGCAGGTCTCGGTTTATGTTTCATCATGGGTGAAGAGCAACCTTCAGCTGGAGATGTGCGACAGACGTGCTGGTTTTTAATGGGGTTGCGGAATGGTGGGGGGGGAAGGGACATCTGTCCCGGAGCTGATGCCCGCTTATCGCCCGCTCAGGTTTTATCTGGCCCGGCCAGCAGATATGGGAATATGCCATGGACTAATTAAGCAGAGACGTGTCTGATCAGAAAATCATGTTTGTATTTGGAGGGAAATCACCGCGCTCTCTTGTGTGGAAGATCTGTGGAAGCCTACTTTAGGCGTCCATAATGATGGCCCCCATCACGGGTCAGTCACGACGCCGAGGCGGATCCAGCCTGATGCGCTCATATGTTGATGTGCGACTTGGCCGCCAAGGCGCCTTTTGTGGACCAGAGAGCTGTCGGCGCTTCGGTCACCTGCCTGACTCAGGCGTGCTGTCTGTCTAACTCTGCTAGACGAGCCGGCAACGGTGACAGTGCCTCTGTGATTCAACGTGCAGAACCGCAGAGACTTATTAGCATTTGCAATGGATAATATAAATAAATGTGTGAAGAAGACTCAATCCATGATGGATCATACATGGACGGAGCAGATGGCACTTTGAAGATGATTGATCGTGCTTGGCATGTCCGACCGAACGGGTCTTAATGCGGCAGCGCCGTCTCCAACGGCAACAAACGAAAGACGGCGCCTGAAGAAGAATAAATAAAAACTTAAATGAATTGTGCCCTTATTGAAGAACGTTTGAAAATAAACATCTGGGTACATTTTAAAGACTTTATGAATTTCTTTGGTTGGGATTTAAACTTCATCCATGTCCTCCTGTGCATTAAATGATGTGGGATTGCAAGCCATGTAAGCATATTGGCTGTCAGGTCATGGCATGCACTGCACACATATCGCCGGGTGTGTACGTGCATGGGAACATGCGTGTGCTCTCACATTAACATGCAGACGCTACTGTTTTGCTGCCTGATAACGCTCATCACCAAAGAATAACTAGGGTCTGTCAGTGGGTGCAAGAAGATGCTCCAAAATAATCATTTCTAAAATATGGTTGCATCTTTAATGTCGCAAATGTCTGGTGCTTCCTGAAGCAAATAATATAATTTATTAATAATTATTTCCCACTCATTATTATGTTTTGTATCCTATGTACTTGTTAAATTTGTTTGCACTCTATGTACTGTCTTTGTTTCGCGAAATATGCTCGTATCCGTGCACTTCATGTACCTCACTGCTGTATGCAAATGAATTTCCCCCCACGGGATCCGTGAAGTATGTTTGTGTCTTTCTTAAGGAATGAAGTAACGAGTCATGTTCAAACCTATGGGATACAGCCATGCTTCATCTTTGCCGGTGGCCCCAATAAGCCAGGGTTTGAACTGATGCACCACCAGTCAGGGTTGACTTCTTTTCTGCCACATCACACCCACAATCCTTTGGTCAGCGATGAATCAGTGAATCAGTGTAACAATGCTTCACTGTATGCTGGGCCCGGATCCCTGGGGCTATGTGCTCGTAAACATGAATATGCAGCATGTGCTTAATTCCATTCCGAAATCCTGATTCTGCCTGTTGTGTTCTGCAGATGAATTGAGCTTCACAGGATGGCACTCACTTAAACACACTCATATCGCTGTTTTAACTAAGAGTGAATCCCTTTACAGAAAGACAAATGGATAATGAACAAAGGAAAAATCTTCATTGCATATTTTCTTGTATTTATGCAACACAACATTAAGAGCTTACCACACTATGTAACGTAGAATGTCTTTGCTAGTCTTCATTTTTCACATTTTATGCTATTAAAAGAAAAACTGCGAAATGCAGACTAGATTATGCGAGTGTAGTCTGTCTTATCTGAAGGATAGTCTTCAGAGTCTGAACGTGCATTGGAGACCTTAGTCTCAGCGGGAGGGACCTGGTGTCTGGCTGGAAAGGTCATAGAGACCACCTGTGGTCTTGGCTGCAGGACACATTGCGGAGCGTGGAGCTGCCAGGAGGAGGTGCTGCACACATCAAGCCACAGCAAACCCTTCACTTTTGCATGTGTCTGCATGGCCACCCGCCCAATTGGCCTGTCACGGCACCAGCGTAGGGCATGTGACATACTCTCCTTTAGCCCCTTGAACCCACACCTTTCTCAGCTGCCATGTGACATATTAAAGGGACAGGTTGCGACAACTCCTAGGATCCTCCAGCACGGTCAGTCCAACCCAAAATAAATAATTAAAAATATCAGTTCTGAATCTTCACTCTGTCTCTCAGTGTCCCTCTGTGTCTGTGGTCAGAAGGTCGTTGGTTAAGCTCCCGTGGTCGGCTGAGTGATTCCACAATTGGGCACTTGAGCAAATCCCTTAACCCCCAATTGCTTCAGGGATACTGGCTGACTCTACCTCAACTGTACATTGTTTTTAACAAAAGTATCTTCTAAATACATGTAAAATGCACTTACGAACCTATTTCGATCCCGTATGTTCAAAGTTAATTTAGATACCTTCTTAGGACAGACTCCTTCCTAAATAAAATGCTGAAAGTTTGCAGAAAATTGCAAGAAATTTCAAAGTCCTAGTGCTGTCTTCAGCATTTGCAAATGCTTCAAAGGCTAAAGAATGAACACAGAAGACGATTTAGGAAAAATGCAAAGTGTTACTGTTCCGGTATGGCATTTTTCACTGTGCTCTTCCAGGAAGGCCTCTTCCTCTGGGGTCTGAGTGACAGTTGTAATAATGTAACACTCGGGGAAAGAGGCTGAATAGAGACAGGCGGGAAGCCAACTACAATATCGCCACGGCGACGGCAAGGCCAAAACCGACACTTTCTCTGTGTGTGGCCCTAGTGGCATGGCTTTTCGGGTGCCTGTTAAAACACCCCTCCAGTTAATAACTGCCGCGCATCCCATACAAGACTCTCAGGAAACAAGTTTGAAAAGAAACAAATGACAGTCACGCTAACACACTACAAACCAGTAAAGAAAGGGTTATAGCCTCTTATGGCGATGGAAAACAAGGATAGTCACTCTCTGCTAACCCTTTACCATTGGGATCACTGCTGAAGGGTTTTGTTTTCTGTTTTGGGGGTGTTTATGCCCGTAGCAGCTTGTTTTCGAACCGCCCGCAAGTGTGTAATGGGCTCCTCTGAAGTTAGCCTCGGCATTGAGATGCAGCCCTCCTGTTTCTACGTGACGATACGGGAGAAGCTAGGGCGAATGTGGCCATACGTAAACAGACAGCTGCATTCTTGCAGTACTGCCATCTTCCTCTTGGCGTTCTGGTTCACTTTAAGTTGGAAGTTACCCCCGTGTGGAGAAACGCAGAGGAACAGACACAAATATTTAGAATCCGCCCGTCCGTCCGTCTGCTAGTGCTTGGGCTCTGTATTCAGAGCGTCTCTGAAGCGGAGACATGGCGAATTCAGATCAAAGGTACAGAGGTTAGCGGGAAGGAAACTGTGTTGGAAACTCTACCGAGACCATGTGACCACCCCCCCCCCCCGCGTCTCCCAGGGCTCTGAATGCAGAAAGTTTTCCATACAGCTCTGCACTGTTTAACCTCCAATAAAACCTTCAATCCACCACAGGAAGATAAAGCGCCCCGCTTAATATGTGCATTCTCTCTGTGCCCTGCGGTCACACGGTACTCTGCCGCTCTGAGGCATGCCTTCCCGCACGGGGAACACAATTGCCATGCCTGGTCCGTGAGGTGTCACAGCAAAACTCTAACGGGACGGGTCTATTAATGAACTTGTAATGCTCCCTTGATTTCAGTTAATGGGGTCTTCATATCTCCCTATAGCCTCTTTGTTCCGGAAATAAGGCGACCCAGGTTAAGCTCAGTTCAGCGGCGGAGACGTGCCAGTGGACGAGTCACTTGCTTTTTTTAAATTGACTAAGCTGGTGAACTCCGAATCCAAGCGCATCTGATGCGTCAACGCAGCCATCAGCTCGTGGCGTTACTGCCTGGTGGAGCCGTTATTGTTTTCTGCCTCAACCTGAAGTTGTAGTTCTGGGAAGTGTCGTCGAGACCCAATATCGCTCCGGTTTCAGGGACTTAATCAGGAAGGACTCGGACACAGGAGAAAAGGGGCGTAGGAGCCCTTTAATCAAGCTGTCTTGCTTTTCTCTCCGTCATGGTGAGCCTCACAAAGTACACGGGCATCCGACGTGCAGAAAAAGTGCAGAGCACAAACACGATGATGTCATCGGACCCGACAGTATGGAAATAGTGCAGCAGTGAAACAGCTCCAGGTTTTTTAGAAAAAACCTGGCTGTGTGTTTGCTGCTTTTCGAGATCAGTAAGCAAGCAGAGTGCAGGGTATTAGCAGCGTGTGTCCTGGGGGGCTGGGCCTTCAATGCAAGCGGGGAGCAGGCGGGCCCTTTGAAGGGGTGGCAGGCCCTCTTACAGGCTTGTTTAAGGGTGGGGGCTGGGTCTTGCATGCGTAATGAGCTCGGGGACAGAAACCTCACCATGGCTGCCCTGCCACGCTGCAGATAAGCGTCAGGAATGACTTCCTGCCATGGCCCCCACGTGGAGCTGAGCCCCCAGGCGGGAGGGGTGCAGCCAGGTGCCAGGGGCGCAGATAAAACAAGGCCACTTTAGCGATTAGCATGGCTAGCTCGCGGAGGGAGCCTGAGAGCAGGAAGAAGGCGAACAACCGCGACTAGAGCGTGGTACTCTTCCCTGCCGCCAGGGAAGAGGAAACAGTCAAATGGAGAGGTGAAGCCAAAGCAGGCAACTTTTCTTTACATCTCACGCAATCGTCTCAAGTTACGAGCCAGCAAGCTGACATAAGCTTAGAGGATTGGATGTTTCGCCTTCAATGCCTCAAGCAGCGAAGGAAAGAACTAAATTTGAAAAGGAGCTGAGTCAGCTGAGAGATACAAGTAAACACACGGGCCTCTAAAGTTTATATTTAGTTGACAGGCACAGACATGTAGTTCGACGTCTGTGGATGAGCCAGGCTAGGGGCTAATGTTGCTATTGGTGTCAACAGAGATCAGAGGACAAGTGCAAGTATTTGGCATCCAATCAGTTCCTCACGATTCTGTAGGTATCCGAGCAGCCAATCAGTGGCTGAGAAATAATGTGGACATCTGGGAAACAGATTGATATTGAAGGGAAACCTTTGACCGTTTGCGACAATCAGGCACTGGTGCAGTGCAGCCTGGAGCAATTAAAGCCAAGAAATTAAACTTAAAGGACTTGCACCTGTACATGATCAGCACAATGAATAAACGCAAAATAAATGTAGGCTTGCATATATTTCAGTTTGTTTTGGAGTGTGTGTTTGCAAAGCATTATGAATTGACACCACATGAGGACATCACTCCATGCCTTAGAAAGAAATTTATGGTTTAGGGATAATTAAAAGATAGGGTAGTTAATTCCAGTGCAGGATAAGTGACTTCTGACACCCTGGTTTACTCATATGCTTTCTGTGTTCAACAGGGATCATATTCCGAAACTTCATGTAAGCAGGGAGTTCTGTGGGCAAGTGAAGTCAGCTATGATGGTCTAATTGGCCTGAGCACCCAGGACTGTGGGGATCATACAGGCTCATGTAGACGCTTCGCTTTAACATCGCATTGTTTTCCTGTCAGCGTGAGTTTGCAGAGTCACTTAATACTTAGAAAATAAAGGACAGCAAACAGGGGTCCTAAGCAGTGACGACAGGATGCTCGGTGAGAACCTACATCAGATGACACTCCATGCAAGATTAGGATTAAATCTGCCACCAGGTGGCACTCTGGTAATCCGTTTCCTGTTCAGAGGGTCAGTCTTCAAGTTGCTGTTTGAGGGCGATCGTCTGTGAACTGTAATGCCCCCGATGGCATGCCTCGTCCAGGGGGCAACGACAGACTACTTGGCCTTCCGTTCCCAGCATCCGCGAAATTTCAAAAAACGAACGCATGCACAATAACTATTTTCTTTGTTCCTGGAATATGATGTTTTTTTTCTCTTATTCCGAAAATTAATGAGAATTTGAAAATGTTTACTAAATGTCACTCGGGCGGGATTTTTAATTCTGCCCGCTCACCAGCACTCAATCAATCACCCGCTTGATAATGGAGTGAGTAATTCAATATAAAAACCAATCTATTTTTCGGCCAAAATACATACAAAGTGTGACCGTCTCGTTATGGACCGATGTCACAGCAATTAAGCTAGACCAAACATTACCCCCCCTCCCACCCCAGCCCCCCGGCAAACCCTTCTCTCTGAAAAGCAAACAATTGGCTGAAATAACAGGACAATGTAAATAACACAGGGTCGTCATGAGTGGGCTCTATGCCCAAACCCGGCTGTCCATGGACAGTTTCCACTCAGATGGCACAATCTCACTGCTAGCCGGAAGGTGGCCAGTCAAGGTATCACACGCACACAGAGTTTTTGGCCGCATGTCAGCTATCATGTTCTCTGTGCCCTCAGTGTCCAATCACATGCCACTTTTCACTCCACATGACACACATCTCATCATTGTCCACCAAACCTACACTACAATGCTTCTGGTACACATATCAAGTGTTAGATGATACATGTATCTAAAATCCATCCATCCATCCATCCATTGTCATAACCAGTTATCCAGTACCTGGTGTGGTTATCCCTTTACAGTAAAAACACTGTCTCACCACAGGGATACATGTTTGTCTCTCTCAGCTCAGTCGCTGTCCCATCTGACCCAAAGCACCTTTCTGAGTTGGATGCGGGAGCGTGGCGGGTGATGGCCACAGAGCGTAGGATCTGCCTCTGGGGATGCTTTGCGCTTGTCAGCGACCTCGGCCAGCTAACCGGGAAGTGCTGAAAGAGGTCTTAGTGTCTGCGAAGCCAGACTCCCTGGACAGCACCACAGTACCTGCGAGGCTACATGAACGTGGGAGGGTGGGCCGCTGTCTCGACTCAGGTGCCAAGCGTTCTCTCTATCCTGCTCGCCTCCTCTTTCAAAGGGGAATTATTGAGCTGGAACCCTAATTCTCAGAAGCGGCAGTAGCTAGCTGCCTGCAGAGGTTGCCTGTTTCGTCTGGGTGTAATTAGCAGCGCTCACAGGTCCATGTGGGCCCCCCGGGGAGACCCCTAGCTGCCAGCATCATCCCGACGGGATCTCGGCTACTAACTTTGATCATGTGACAGTGTCTGGTGTGTCCCGGTTATTGGCGCGCATCCTGGCAGCCACGCGGACGCCCCGTGCAAGACCCTCGCCCTCACCGGGCAGCGCGTTGGGATGTGTCCGTGGCTCACCCATTCAGATACAGATAAATAATTAAAAGGCTCTCCGTGTTCTTCTCTCTGTTCCTGTTTCCATTCTGGCTGGATATTTATGTTCACAGGTACTGGTGTTGGCTCTGCTCTTTTCTTCATTTTTTTGTTGTTAAATCTCCCCTGCTGCTCTGATCTAGGTGTGGTGTCAGGTTTTATTTATGGCTGGTCTCTAAGTACCACGGAGCGGCCTGTCCTCTGGAATGCATGAGAGCAGCTGTTGGATCGCTTACTCTTTACAGCAAACTAAAATGTACATCCACCATCCATGGATTTTGGTCAGCAGCAGAGATTTTCACTCCCTCACATATAAAATACAAACAGCTGTTGCGTACCTTCTAGAGATGTAGTAAACCCCAAAAGCTGTTTTCGAGTCTGAGTGGTAATATGGAATGCTTTGCTTGTGCAAACCAGAATATGTTCCTCCAAATAAACTGAGCTTAATGGAATGATAAAATTCTGAGAACGATTAAATTGAACAATTGTAGTCAGCAAGTCCTAGTCTTGTTCAGTCATTTTTCCAACTGCGAAGGAATAAACTGTAAAATTATATTTTCGGTTGATCTTGATAACCTACAGCACCAATAACCGATACTGTGGCAGATGGCTGTTCACCAGGAAAAGGTCAGTTCTGGAGTCACTTAGAAGTGTAAGTCTGACCATCCTCTGTGCGGGTTGTCTGTAGTTAGGGTATTGGGTGCTACAGTCTGCATATAGGCACAGATTGCTAGACTTGCATTCCATGGAAAAGTAAGAAGTATCGTTAGCAGGTTCAGGTGCTAGCTTAGGTTTACGTTGTTTGTAATCTTACCCTTCTTATGCTCTGTATGCTATATTCAGTCTTGCCATGCACTAAAATGATGGGCTAATGCATATCTGTAACTTAAACACTCAAAGGATTCACGTAGTACTTTACTGTCATTGTACAAGTACAATGAAATACTTGCTTGTGTTACTCCCTGCAGACTTAAACAACATATAATGACAATAAATAGCCAATATAAATACAAAAAAACAAAATAGTGAGGACAAATAAAGTACAAATACATAAAATATATACAGTATACGGTAACCTTTAAAGCTGTCATTTATGATGCACTATGGATAACTTCATTATGCATTATAATGGTTAGTATAAGAATTAATAAAGCATTACAGCATCTTCTATTGACAGTCATAAGGCATTATAGTGTTTATAATACTTCATAAGTTTCACTGAAGCTCTCATCTATAATGCACTGTAGATACCTTCATAATGCTTTATAATGGGCAGTATTAGCATTACTTCATTATGAAGGTATCTATAGCGCATTATAGATGAGAGGTTCATAAAGCATTCATAATGCATAATAAACATGGAGATAATGTGTTATGCCTTTTTATAAATATTAATAGCCATGTTTATAATGCTTTATAAATGCATTATAATAGTAATAGATACTTTATTGATCCCTTTGGGGACATTCTCTTCATACCTCCCCCAACTTCCTCTGTGGCGGCGAGAGAAAGCTGGCTGTGAAGGGCAGCCACCCATAGCAGCCTGGGAGCTGGGGGTTAAGGGCTTTGCTCAAAGACCCACAAATGGGCTAACGCTAGGCTCGAACTGTCGACCACCAGCTCACAGGCAAAAAGCCCAACAAACCAGACACTGCCCCCCTGCTGCATCTTTTCTTAGATTCTTATAGACAGGATATTCATAGAAAATGTAACCAATACAATCTATATGTAATACACAATAACAAGTGTGTACTATAGCTGGTACATTTGGATGTTCTTGAAAAGGGGTCAAAGATCCTCTGATCTCCAGCGTGCTTCTGTGAGGCCTGTTCTTCTGTCCATTACGGTGGAGAAGCTGTTTTCTGAGTTCATCACTTTTCTTTGATATTCGGCTGACCGTCTGGTCATGCACGCCCACTCGCACCCTCACACGCACCGCCATCCCCCTCTCCAGGATGCACGGCAGCTGCCATTCTTGGGGCACGCAGCCTGTGAAGTTTTCCATAGCTGTTGTGGAGATAAGGAAACTGTTTATTTTCACAGCTCTGTGCTTAAAATATGCAAACGACTCCAGAGGCTAAAACAGATCAAAGATATCGGCTACAGGGTACATACATTTAACAAAAAAAGGGGGCTATAATTAAAAATCTGCCATTGACAGAAATTAATGAGCCGCTCCAGATGAATTACAGGTGAGGATCTCTTAGTGTCCCGAGAGAGCGAGGCCTGTAGCTTCGGTGTGGGTTCCAGAGGTAGACGTGCCTTTGGAAGGTGATGTAGAGGTGACAGGCTGGGGGCGTTACAGTGGCCAGGACACGTAGCCGCACCAAGATTGATCTGAGATCAAACACAGGTGGGAGACAGAGGCAAAAGAGTCACGGCAGATCAGTGTAAACAGAGCAGGAATATTTATCACAGGGCCCAGACAAACAGGCTTTCTGTGAGACGGGAGAGCCTCAAAGGTGTCAGAAGTTAACCCCAGCGTGTGCTCTCCGCAGCCCTGCCCCGGCCTGCCTCCATGCCTCCCGCTTGCCCCCCATCGCTCCCGGGCCGGCTGACAAACAGACACCGGTGCTGACGGATGGCAGGGTTGTGACCGCTTGTACCCACCGTGAACCGTGTGGCACCAGAACCCTCAGGTCGACTGCAGGCCAATCGCAAGCAGCGCTAGTGCAACAGGTCGCCGGCTTCCGGAAGTTTCCACAAAGGATATGCATGGCCACGTTCATACATATATCTGGACACATGCATCTTGACTATTTATGTTTATGTGCAGCCATATTTATGTATGTATTTCTACGTGCATGATCATAATATATATGTGTGTGCGTTCAGACTGCAGCGTCTACATGCCCACACCTGATGTCTCTGAACACGCATTCCCTACACTTGCCCTGCGCCCTGGGCTTGACATGCTGTCATTAAATTACTCTCAGTCACAACACTGTCATATCAGTGGGAGTACGCTAGTCAATTAGGATCCTGGGGCCCGATCCGTTCGCACGAGCACGGCATTGGCCAAGCGCCTTTCCTGAATAACATTCAGAGGAGCCGCGATAACTCACAAGACCCCAGGTGACCGGACTACGTTCGCCTGCCCGCTGAGAGACATTGCACAGGTCTCTCTGGCATATCTACATCCCCATCTTGTTAAAAATATGAGAAACAAAAAAACGCCGCTTGTTTGACGATTGCTGCAGATACCGCATGTTCCAAAACACAACATCTGTTTCAACTGACATTGGAACGGGGAGCGATAAGGCTCAGTGATATTAAATTGTTGCGTGATACCGTATAAATTCCCTTTTAATTCATTTGGCTACTTAGAACAGCGATTTATCAAAGTTTCAATCTCCAAATAAATAACGGGGAAAAAGAAACCAAACAAGAGACTCAGAACTATGTTACGTGGAACGTTGCGATATCTAAGATCAGACTCTTTTTCTTTTTGGCTCCAGGAATATATCAGCAGTCGATCTGCTTATAACAACACGCTCGTAGATAATAGGAAAAATGTACCCAGTCACATCTCTCTGTCTTATTTGCTTGTACTTAAGGTCCTCATTAAGTTCTGTGTGAATGCTGTCAATCTGATGAATTATTTACCTCTGTCTGTGGGGCCCGTTTTAACAGCCGTCTCAAACCAGGGAGAGTGGGAGCAAAGTGCCATAGGGTCAAGCAAGGACGATGTAACCAAACAAGAGCTTAATGGCAGCCAGCCGGCAGATCAATGCAAGCTTTGTATAAATTTTTTGTGTATATTAAAATATGCATCCCCTTAATTAATAGAACATGTGGAGCAATCACGTTCTTTGGAAGATGCACATAGAATTCCTTTAAAAGCATATAAGGATCTTAAGCCTTTTAACTGTCTCCTCCAATAAGCTCCCGCGTGAAAGATGAACTACCGCAATTCTCCATTAAAGCAAAATTAGTTTACGAAACACAATGGAAATTGGATTAGCTCATGGGGTGTGTCAATGCAAACCTAATAAGATTCTGCAAACGTGAATTCCAGAAAGTCCAGAATTAACAGTGTCAACATGCAATGCGGGGGGGGGGGCTCCTTGTTTTTTATTGGTGGAAATCCGAAAGGCACGGCCAGCCTGCTCGTCCGAAAGTATGATGAGTGAGAGAGGGGTCAAACAATAGCAATGTGGGAGGTAGAATCAGTTTGAAAGGCTTCTGTGGGCTGCAGCATCCACTCTGGAGAGCAAGTGAGTGCTGCGTTGATGCTTCAACTCTTGAACCGTTTCTGGTTGTGAAACAGACTCATATTGTTCAGCTTTACGTATTTGATACACTGAAGTTCATAATGCTTCATTGAGAAACCCTAACATCATATTTAATGTCTTCATCTCGTTGAATGTGCAACAGCTATAAGAATTTCTTTAGTTGAGTAGGTTGTGTTTCAGTCAGTTGCTGCTTCTATCCTGGTGAACACAGATCACATGGTCCCAGGCCCTCTTCCTTCATGAGTGCTGCTCTATAGAATCACATTTTCACATTTAAACCTACTGCTATTATTACGGGAGAAATAACTCCTTTGAACTTGAAACAGCAGAGCATCTGTGCTCAATGGAGTCAGCAGTCTTCTTATTAAGAGCTTTTTTCCACGCTGTCAAAAACTTTTAGCTGTAAAACGTCGTTCTGTTAAAATGTGCTTTACGCATCTACAGCATAATTTGCCAAGAATATGCAGGAACAGCGGGCTCCTGATGACTGAATCTGCAACCATTCAGTTCCACAATATTATTTCAAGCGAGCTGTACTGTTATGTGTGCGTATGTGTATGTTATCTGTGTATACTGGTATTCGCTCTGTCACTCATCAACCATATGGAACCTTCAGAAGAAGATGGCCTATTACTTGTGCCATAACTAAGGAAATCAATAAAAAATTGAAAAAGCTAAATATCCTTAGAAGATCAGAGTAGAGATGGCCTCAAAATCATCTTCTTTACATCCATGCTTTCATAGTCAGTTGGTCTTAAGTGATAGCACCTGGGTGCATGGTCAGATGAATTTGCCTGATGACAGCTGACTAGCTATTTCCTTTTGCACTGGGGCACAGTCATGCTAGAATAGAAAAACTCCTTCTCCAAACTGTTCCCACAAAAATGGAAGCATAGAATTGTCCAAAATGTCTTGATATGCGGTAGTGTATCAGTGGGCTAAACCTGTGTGCCTGTAATCCCAAGATTGCTGGCTCAAACCCAGGCTCAACACGTCTGTGGGTCCTTGAGCAAGACCCTTAACCCCCCAGCCATCGAACACCTTTGGAATGGAGACTGAGAGCCAGGCCTTCATGTCCGACATCAGTGCCTGACCTCACTCTTCTGGATGAATGGAGAAAAAATCCCACAGAAACACTCCAAAATCCTGTGGAAAGGTTTAACTGAAGAGTGGCAGCTGTTATAGCTGCAAAGGGCGGACCAACAACTCCATACTGATGATGGATTTAGAATGGGATGTCATCGAAGTTTCTGTAGGTGTAGCTCTCTCTCTCTCTCATATATTTCTACAATACAAATACAAATATGAAGCTGTTTACATTCATTTTCTTTCTTTCTCAGAAATGCACCTCAGGACACTCCGGACATTTTGAAATTAACTGCTTCCTTTACTGACCTCCATCGATCTTGTATCTATGTGTTGTATCTGTCCAAGATCTCAATTCCGTCTCAATTAATCGTCATTGTCACTGTAAATAAAAGTACAGCAGTATATTTTCCCCACATTTATATGATAAATATGCACATAAAATGTCGAGAATGAGCGTTATCATGAAGCTATCTGGTAGCAGATCATTTCCTGTCTGTCATGGACATCCGCTTTCTCCAGGTGTAATGGGATATTAGTGGTGATTTCTACAATTGCTTCTGCATCTATGGACCTCAGACCAAAACTCCTTGCTTGAGACCTAATTCTTATTTCCAATGGAAACTAAATCAGTAAAAGGACGTCTGTCCTTTGCTTGCTTCTTTTAGTAAAACATGAACTTTGAGTCCATTTCAAGACAACGTGCTAAGAGAGTAAAACCCGATTCGAGCAAAGGTTACGGCCTTCTTAATTCATAACTTAATTTCTTCTCATCTGAAATTCCTACCATCCTATGTGAACTCATTTCAGCATTCCCTTATCACAGATAGCTCTGATTAGGAAACACCACCTTTTTCAACTGGTTTTGCTTCAACAATTCAGAGAGGAAAAGCTCATTAAATGAGATACAAAGACCTACCTCAACCGGGTGATTGTAAAAAAAAAATTAAAAACTACATTTAGCAACAACCTCGTTGCTAAGAACTTTGGGAGGTGAAACAAAGCAGGTCACAAAAGCATGGCAATGAGAATTAGGCATCTCAGATGATTAAGACCACTCACTAATTAAGGCTGAACTCTTACCTACTCAAATTCAGAAGCAGTGACTAACAAATCCAATGATTCTTACAGTGAAAAAAGAAAATAATGAACAATGAATAATAAAAGGGTTGGTCAACAAGGGCGGCAATTGTCAGGTCTTCGTGTGTGAAATGCTAATTTTGTGAATATATCTCACACACATATATGTCATTATCTGGGAAAGGTGTCTAAGAACCCCCCCTCCGGGGACGCATGTTCATATCAAAGGCCAGCACAGTCCATATGGGTGTCCCCATTCCCAGCCACCCTCTTAGGATACGGAATCACTCCGGATGGGTTTTATCGACAGAGCAAATCAAGTCAGTGCCTTCAGTTTGTCGTTTCTTTGACAAACGGTCCTTTGAGGAAACAGAAACACTGTAAATGCCCTTCCCAGCCCTCTTTAAAAAATGTTATTGTGCAAATGTTATTGTGCCAACTGTCAGGAAGGCATGTTTACTGGAACGTTGAGTAAGAGGGCAGACTTTTGAGGTTGAGAATATGCGTGTGGAGTTTTCGCCTTCCGGTTCCTTCTGTGGAGAAGGATAGCTGTGTAAGTATTCAGTGAGCTGGATAGGATTTAAACATTTCGAAGGCAAAGCAGCAATTAAATAATTCGAAACTTAAATAATTCTAATTTTAGGGAGAATATCTGCGTCGACATGCTGTGGCCTTCCAGCATCAGCGGTTCCTGAAGCCTGTGAGCAGTAACATCTAACCCATGGCTTTGAGGTCCAGTTAAAACACAGAGAGGAGTCCCAGGGGGCTGGCGTTTAGTGTGAGATACGGCCGGGGCCCACAGTTATCTCATAACTTTTGTTTCCCTGATCCCTAAAAGAAGGAGTTAGTTGTAGGATCCAGTGCATGGTCGGTTGGTTTTTATTAGGTGATTGACAGCAGATGAAGTGTGTGAATTGGGGTCGGCAAGGAACGAGTCAACAAGCATCTTCACAAGTGCTGAGAGTCAGCTCTACCCTTCATCTGAGAAAAAATGGATAGATGGTAAAATTGAGATGTGACCTCAGTCTGTTTTCGGCAAATTCCGGGTCTCACTGCTCAGCTTCAACATCATTCCCACAGTCCCCAAATGCTGTCAATTAATTCCAACAGGCCCGACTGCGCTACATTAGAGAGGCAACATTTCAAGGGGTGAACTTACATGCCTTGCGGGCAAACAAAATACATTTGGTCTTTCACCTTCACTCTGTACCTTTAACTCTGCACCAGTCATTTCAAAACATTTCCATTTTTTAACTTTTGCATATTTGATCGAGGTCTGTTTGAATTCACCATACCCATCTAGGAGATACAAAGAGGATACAAACATCTTAATTTATTCAAAGGGTACTCTGTATATTGATGGCTGATTCTGGCTTTCCCTCGAGCTGATTATGAATAGCTTTTCACATTAATTTCAGCTGTTGATCTGCGCTGTTTCACACACTCTGAATTATTACCTGTCGACATTTTAAGCAACATGAACACCACATTCCAGAGAAATAAAACCTGAGCATTGTTCAAAATTGAGAAAGAAAGAAAGAAAGAAAGAAAGAATGAAAGAAAGAAAGAAGGCTGTTTGTTTTCATAAATATTAAAGATTACCATTACCGAGTCCTGGTGATTAGAAGCCAAACTGTGTCGCAGTTGCAGTAATTAGAAAAAAAGTGGCCTCGTCTTGCATCCTAGGAGGACAAAGAGGTGTTAATTTAAAGGAATTCCAAAATCTGTAGGCAGCGCTGCATTAGCAAAATTTGCAGTTTTAATCATATTCTGAAAGCAGCAACCCAGTGAATAAGGCCTCTGTTTCCTGCTGTTTATTCAGCTCCCAACAAAGTGCAAAACAGCATCTCAGTGCATCTCAGCGCAGGCACACAGAATGCATGTACCTGTACACATAATCCCAAATACTGAAATTACATCTGTTTTTTGTTGATAGAATTTGTCAAAAGTGTAGCCCCTGACTGACTGAAAAGCCAAACTTGGAACTAAATAAATATTGTGTCAGTATTATTTTGTGTCAGTATTTGTGTCAAATGCAACAACAAAGTTTTTTAAAAAGAAGACGTCCCCATTATGAGGTCCGGCTGTAGGACCACATCATCAGACAGAGGCCCTGTTTAAGCGCACTCACTCAAATATCCGAAACGAGTGTCTACATTAATTATAGCTGTGCACCAATCACGCTCCACGCTCGCAGGGCTGAATTTCGGCATTCTCAAGTGATGGGCTCGATCCTCCTGCAAATCCCATGCCGCCTAATTGTTACACCTTGCCCTAGGATGTTTTCCACTCTGTAATCTCCTATGAAAGGCATCATGTCTCCATTAATCGGAAATATGTTTGATTGCAATAACCAAATCTGAGAATAAAAGACAATGCCTGTTATCCATTGTTGAGTACTTCAGTGCGTTGTTGTGTAGTTCACTTCTACTACTACTATAATAATGATAATAATAATATTAGCAAAAGCAATTACAACAACAACAATAACGCAACTACCTAGCCGCTGAACCTGTATAGTTCTCACCAGCTAACCCAGGACCTTGGTGCCATACATTCTCAGAAGCGTGTTTCCCCCACTACCTTTCAAAATACATAAAAGCAGCATTTCCACCCACCCAGAGATCATGCTTCCCCAGACTGTTATTAATGATAATCACAACACAATAAGATGATCTGTGTGCATGATGTGAAATTTCAAGGCTGTAGGTTAATGCAACAGATTTGTTATTAAAAGATAATATACCGGTGTTGATTTTGCAGATGGGTTACGTCATAGAAGCTCACCACAACTAGATCTGCATGCTGCTGCGTCTTAATTAACCAATGAGTGATGATACCATCAAAACATTATATTATACTGATATTACATCATACTAGAAGATTTTAAAACGAGGAATACTTAGGCATGTGAAAGAAGAACCACTCCATACTTTAAAGAAAAAAGGTATATAAATATGACATAAATGACTTTCACGGTTTTTTTTTTTTAATTGCAATGCGAAGGTGTAATTATGTGCTGCAGCATCCATGAAGAATTCGTTAAAATGGCTGGTGAAACAAGTGTTGATTTTCCGTGATGGGAGGGAAGGTGACAATGACCGCCTGAGAGGAGTCTATGGCGAAAAAAAAGAAAGAAGAATAAAGAAGCACGTGCGGATATAAGACGGCATTTCGCAGTCAGACGCGCTGCCTGGCTGCCTCTGAAGGATGAGTGAGACGCATGGCGGGTGAGGGCATATTAACCTGCTACTGCGTTGTCGGATTTGCATTCGTCTCTCCCTGGTTCACAGACAGGTCTTTCTAGACGGGACCGGTGTGGCTGAAGCCTGTCGGCTGTCGCCGGCTGTACGTGGATATACTCCTAATGAGAATCGCCCCTCGTAGGATGTGTCACCGCCCAGACGCGGATGCGCGCTGATGTACAATACGCCCGACTGGCGAGGAGTCACGGCAGCGCCTGCTGCGGTGATTAGGATGAGTGGCTGCCTACCTGCGCTAAAAATAATGCTTTCATATTTAACAAAAATAACAAAACAATAGTCAAATAGCTGTAATTATTATTATTATTATTATTAAAATATAACAATGAATCAAATCCAATCGAGTACTTATTTAGGATCGCAATCTGACCTAATTATCAGCCCTAACTAAATCTGCCTTTGCAGGAACTCTTACATTGAACACTTGCTGTATATAACAATCAGCAAGCTCTATCTGGCTTGTGAAAGAAGGGGACTGTTGCAGGAGAATTGCATTGTTTTGTTCTGCACTGTTACAGTCTACAGTTCTGTCTAAACTCCAATACCCACTGCGCAATATTTCATCCCGTCTTTCAGAGAAGAATCATCCAGTCCACTTTTCCAGTCTTGCGCAGTACTAACTGCCTGGATAGATGTATTTTTTTTTATGTTATTGTCACATTCTGGTTGGAATCTATTATGTTTCCTATACAAGTCTGGGCCTGGTCAGTGTGTATATATGTGTGTTTCCATTTGCACGTCCCCTTTAAACATTAGAAGGTATTGGGCTGCCAAACTGACCCTTCACATCATGCGGACATCCCACGTCTGTGACATATCTTCTCTTTTGTCCTCCTCCTGTATTACGGTGCAGTGTGACCACACAACGCTGTGCAAGTCACCAGCTTAGTGACCTCATTGACTGCGACCTGTCATCGCTAATATAATGACCTAATCATTTTGTACGGAAAAGGGGACCATTTGTATTAATGAATCTCTGAGAGGTGGCTAAGACCAAACCACGCAGCGTACAGAGTCTTTCAAAGACATGCAGGAAGTGCTGCTCTCTCTCTCTGTTTCTCTCTCCTTGCTATCATGCAGACAGAAGCCATTGAGCTCTAGCATCCTTCAAGGTGTATGAGCAGGAGCCCTCTGATTGGTCAGACATTACATCAGGATGCTGTAATCGCACTCAGCGGACAGGCAAGCATGCCTGACAGGCTGAGCCTTAATGGGGAGCTGTGGGGATGATTGGTTGGGGGCATCTACAGACACCCCTCCCCACAGACACACACACAGACACACACACACCATATCTGTAATATGTCACATTGTGTGAATTCAATAGCTGTCTGAACTTGTCTAATTCCATGTCTACATTTTGTATGGGAAATTGCTTTTGAAAAATATATGTGCATCTTTAAAAAATCTTACTTAAACGTGAAAGCTAATTTTAATATGCATGTGTGCCCTTCTCTGTAAAACAAACACATAAGCCTGTGTTCTTCAAATGTTTTTACATACGTATCTCACACCCCAATATACTGATGCAGTACATTAATAATAAAAATCTCAATATAAAAATTATTACAATTTCAATTTCAGCTTGCAAGGGAGATAAATGGAAGGAACATAAAAATGTTTGAAAAGAAAATCTTCCCCTGCAAAGCTGCTGTGTACAACCCTTAGGATATACTGACAAAATACACTTGATTCTCCAAATTAGTTCACAATTGAGCCTGGAATTTCAGGATGCCTCAGTCCCAAACTGCATTGAAAATCAAGTAATTAGTTCCAAGCATCACTGTGTATGAAATTAGCTGTAGAGAACATTCTGATTGAAAGCATGAGTGAAAGGAATGACTTTTCTGTCTGAGGACCAATGGCAAAATTAACCATAACTGGACTGAAAAGAATAGCCTCAAGGAAAAAAATTGAACTGGAAGCCAAAATAATCACACACCAAGAAGAAAATGACATTAAGTGACATTTGAACGCACAAATACATCAGTGATAATATAAATATTATCCCGAGGCACAAAGTTTGTGAACTAGGCCTTGACTTGGCAATGTTTATTTAATTATTTTTAATTCGTATTATTACATTAAGTTGAAATATGCAATTCCACATTAGTCAAATGAAGAAATATGAGTCATGCACTGCGACATTTTCCACATAACGTAGATCAACGTAAAGAATTTTTATCTTAAAAAATCACACCACTTTAGAATTTATCATGTGAATATCAGCAGAATACATCTCTGCTATAATTATCAGTATTATTATATGGTTACACCTTACTTGACACTAAAAGTGTATTCATAACAAAAAATTACACTTCATAATCAGTCGTGACAGCTTATGACAGCAGTTGTAAGAATCACAGCAGATAGTAAATGTTTTGATTGTAGTGCCTTTGACAGCTGTTGTTTCAGCCATGACTTTTTGTGATACGCTATTCTATTTGTGACATAAATGTTTATGACACTATAATGAAAGCATTATGATGACGCAGTCAAGTGCAGTGTTACCGACTGATGTACTAACATATTTTAAAGTGCAAAAGAACACTTTAACTAACCAATAACTGTTCCCTGTCATAGGACCAATACACAGTGTTGCACACATATACACACACACGCATGCACAGACAGACAGACAGACAGACACACACACACACATACACAGGTTTGTAATTATGTCTTTGTGGGGACTCTCCATTCATTTCTATGGGGAAAATTCTAATCCCAACATGACGACCTTAACCCCAACCCAGCTCTAACCTTAATCATAAATAACCAAACAAAATACGAGACTTTTGGTACTTTTACTTTTTTATTGCATTCACAGATCTTTGTGGGGACCTGAAAAAATGGCCCCCACAACATCAAAATAACAGGTTTTTATTACATTATGGGGATTATTTGGTCCCAATGTAATATAAACATAATCCACACACACTCACACGCTGAGACGCTAAGATGCTGAGCCATGTGTTTGATTAAGTAGTTATAATTTCACACATTAGCATTTTACCTGAAATAATGTCCCAGCGCAGGCTTCCTCAGACCCATCACCATCAAACAGGCACGTCAGAAGGTATTCAGTTTTACACCAACTCAAAAGGAGGCTTCTGCCTCCCTTCCTATGTGTTTATCCAAAGCTTTCATGGGATAGCTTCTGTCGCCCATCGCTTTGCACTCAGACACATTCCTCCTCTGTGCTTGATTACGGTGTGACTTGTCATATCATCAAAAACATCATACAGACAGATAACTGTGGGCAGCCAACAGAAGCAGGGTGACACAGCTTAACGCTCATAGGGATAGACAGGGAACAGGCTGGGGCAAAAGGAAATACTAACACTGAGGTGCTGATCTACCAGCGCTTGCTTTATTGGGGGGGGCGGGGGGGTACAGACCATACCAATATTTACAGAGTATAAAGGGTTATGAAAATGAAGGGGAACAAATGAAATCAAAATGATCCACATCACACTGACTGGGCCTCCAGAGACGCTCAGAGAACCAAGTCACCAAAAGTAAATTTCACGCTGATTTGCATATTTAAAAATGGCACCTGAATGGAGACATAGCACCACGTCTTGAACGTGCCTTGGATTCTCACGTCGAGGATCTCCCGGGTCCCACGACTCTGACCAGGATAAATGTGGCAGGTGCTGCATGGTCGGCAGCTGTGATGTATCGACCAAATTATCAATTTTATACAGTTAAAATGAACGAACGATGTCAGTGAGATCAGTGTGCTGGACTGATTTTTCGACAGGAGCTCAGATCGATACCACTTCTCAGTGCCTGCGGGTTTTGCCGGAGTGACTAAACATGTTCACTCTGCACTCCCACCTAAATTTATAGGACCATTGGCAGGAATGATGCAACAAGTGGAGTCAGGATGGCAAGAGAGAAACACAACAGTGCCAGGTAACATGAGGGATATGGTCGACTCCAGAATTACCTGCAGCCTTCATAAATATGTCTGTGCAAAACAGCACACACAATAATGAAAATGTTCTGAAGCGTTGGAGAAGGTTTTTCTTTTTAACACAGGATCTTTTGAAACAGAAAAACTATTTAATAAGTGTTACCTGTTATGCTCAACTCGTCCGCTCCTCCCGTGTGCCACGCCCCCTGGTTTCCCACGTGTGATTCCCCGATTGTTTC
>JAODJX010000041.1:7556024-7577580 GCA_026776945.1 Isichthys henryi
CTATTAGTGAAGTTCTCCCCAAGCGAGCTTGATGGGCCGAATGGCCTCCTCTCGTTTGTATAGTTCTTATGTTCTTACAGGTTTATAAAAATTACTTGGAAATTTCTGTCATTCTCCTGATCTTTCCAAAATTCTTTGCTACTTCAGACCTCCTAGCTTCCTTAATGCAATATCAGATGAAGTGTGCTAACATATCAGCTGAGTTATCAGCCTTTCTAGATGATGCATTCTCCTTGGCAGATGGTCTGATACATCCCTTCACACCTCCATGCATATAAATCTTAACCATAAGGCTTCCTATTCCCTCTGTAGCAGCCCTGAGTAACTTTCTTCTCATTAAAGCTTTGCTGTGGTGGAATAATCTGCTGGTAGGAGCTGCCAGCTCTCTTCTGGAGGCTAACCAAGAGCCCCATATTTTTGTGGTCACGGGTATCTGCTACTGCTTCTAAAAAGTAACACGGACATGGAAAGTTTTATGTGTCATTTGCTGACCTCAGTGTAGCTGTCATGGAGAGAAAAAAACTAGCAGGTTCGGATTCAGCTTTTTTTGAGTTTTCGAGATTCGAGTTTTATGATGCAAATCAGAAATCAAAGCCCTGTGAAGGTAAATCGGGAGATAGATGATGTTTGAGAAAATGCGCTGTAGAATGAAAAATCGCGAAAGGAGGGAGCTACAAGAGAGTCTGAAATCAAGACAAAACGCTAAGACCACGACTCGAAAGGAAACATGGTCATTTGGTTGAGGCCACAAGGGTGTTAGCAGCCTAGCTAGGATTACAGCACAGGTGAAGAAATGAGGCAGCCGGACGAGCTGGGGAGAGGGGCTTCTGGCAGCTCCTTGTCGGAGCTACTTTGTGTACCACTGCAAATACGTCCTTGTAGAGGTCACAGTGGCCCTGAGAAAGTGCATCTCAAACGGTAAAAGAATCATTACAGCAGTGCTCTTTTGCATTTTGTACATAACAAATAATACTAAATGACTTCGCTCCCTGTATTCCCTTTTGGTGCCTGGTAACCATATTAATATTGCCATTTTGCAGGGACAGTCGGCTCTTATAAACAAAATGCACATCTTACAATTAAATTACACATACGGCAAATGCACAGAAAATCTCAGATGATTTTTTTAGGGCAGTTTTTACATTATTGATCGTGTCATTCAGTGAACATAGAAAAGGCCAGGCAATGAAATGACTTTAACCTGTATATGCTAACTTACCCTAAGTGCCCTAATTGGAAACAAATGAGCCTCGGAACAGGACGAGGCACATGTGTGCACGGCTGGGCACTGCGCCTGGACCCGGGAGACCAGGGCTTACTGCACTGCGGGAGGCGCCTCTCCTCTTCAAAGTCTCTGGAAGGGCAGAGAACAGAGGAAAGGTGCACAGAAGAAGCACTGGGGATGAGCTCCAGCAATTCAGAGTCTATGGATACATGAGAACGGACTTCCAATTAGTCACGCGCTGCTCATTTTTACTGGATAACACATGTGAATAGTTTGCAGGGGTATCCTAATCTTCAGCTGTTTGCGTGTTCAGAGAACACAGAGCCTGAGACTGGCACTCCTTGGGACACGGGGATGGTTAACTGGCACACCATAGGTCAAGCCAAACATAATGTACATATCAAGTGTATATATCAAATGTATACAGCTCTAAAAGAAATCTGCTTTTAAATCTACTTTTTAAAATACTAGTTTAATCCTGGTCCTGCTGTCAGAAGGGTACACTGTGCGGCAGGCTGCTTCCAGGCTCAAACTTTGTAAGACAGCAGGACACAAGAACAAGGTGAAGCAGGAGACACTGGCAGTGACCAGAAACCAGCCAGGCAGAGGGCAGAAGCAACTTTCTAATGCCAGAGATGACCGTCAACTTATCTGACTGAGCCTCATAAATTGGAAGATGACACCAAGTGACCTTCAAAAAGAATGGGAAACATTATGTGGTGTGAAGTGCACTGCTAGAACAGTTCATAACAGGTTTCTAGAAGTAGACCTGAAGACCCATAAAGCAAGGAAGCAGCCTTTCATTAATGCGAAACAGAGAGGAGCCAGGCCAGAGTTTGCAAAAAATATATATGTATTTTATTTTTTATCCAGTTGCATACACATAAATTTAGAAATGAGTGAAATTGAAAATTTTGCAATGCTCTCTTAATTTTTTTCCCAGAGCTGTCCATCAAATACTATTTAATTTGAATAGTTTTTGTTTTGCATGAGTTCTATTATTACATGTTATTGCTTATGGATGTGAAAGAACCTAATATACACATCACTTTAAAGGTGTAGTATTAGAAACAAAAGGGGTGAAATGTTGATCAAGTAAAGGTGTGGGGAATTTTTTATTCGTTTGTGTACTTCAGGATTTTTAAGAAATCTCTTTTATGAATCTTTTTTGTTCTCGGAATCAAAGAAATAATTTTTAAGTTATTGGAAGTGCATTAAAACTCCTACACCACTGATTTTCCCGGCCAGGACTTTAACAATGGATGGAAAGTCGATACATAAGCAGCATTACACAAGACAGAACTAAATTAACTCTATCCTGCTTGTCTGGAAATTAAATAACTAAATATGATTCATAGTGGACTGAATCTAAGTTCTACAGAAAACATTTAGGAAGTTAATCCCAGTTAATCCTTGTACTCTAGGTACCTTTACCTAAATAACCCTGGATTTTGTATACCTACCTTACATCAGCTCTCAGCTGCTTTTACTTGAGACTAAAGCGATTTAGTGCCTCCATGCCTTCCACGTATAGTAACCCTGTGGAGTAGAAATCATTTACTAAGAGGTCACCATAATAGTTCCTTGGATTCCACATTATATTGGTTCACTCCTGCTAATAAGGCTATTTCTTTTTTTATGAACCTAATATTTTCTAATCCCAGGGCTCTGCATTAGAACCATACATGTCGCACAAGGACAGAAAATTTTCTCATTCCTTCCGCTCTGGTTCTAAAGTTTCAAGGGTGGTACAGTGATCAAGGTTTAAGTCATCAATCACGAAACAGGCTGTTCTCCTTGGAAACCAAAGTGATGGAACAGCTCTTATTGAAGGGTGTCATGCCTTTGCTGAATGGGAACCCAGGACAGTTAGCATGCATCCATACCTGTGTAAACACAGTCAAGCCTCATAAACTAAACTCTTATTAGGCAATTTTTTATGTTTATCTAAAAAATAATGTTAATATGGGTGCTCATTACAGAGCATGGGATGAGCAGGAATGCCCCCCCCCCCAGGTACAGGTAATAATGGCTCCCAGTCATATTCAGCCGTATCCCATTGGGCATGTGCTGACAAGCTGGATTATCAGTCGCTCCTTATGCAACTGGGGTAGTAATCATTCAGCGTGGTCCTTACTTAGGGAGCCATCCTCATGGAATTCACTTTACCACGGCAGAGCCCCTCTGAGGATCGAGCTTTTTGTGTGGTGGAGGGATTTACTTTAATGATCCACAGAGCTCTGTTGTCTAGAGCCTGAACTCTTGATAAGGCCTCCCTTAGAGAACGAGTCTATCGGGAGAAGCCAGACTGTCTTTGACTCAAGACTAAAGACCCAGAGTAAAAGGTACCAGGAAGAACTTGTGTACTCTGCCGGGGATAGGGCTACCTGGGAGCCACCCCTCAAGCCAGACCTGGATCCAGCAACCCACATACCCCAGCCAGGTTCAATCTAAAATGGCTACCTGAAGCCATCTTGTGGGTTCATTACCCACAATGTGAAAAGTGAGGTCAGGTGTACCTCCATTTGGTTGGAAGGCCTGAACACAAAGGACCCAGGTTGATTTGACCATCGAAATGGACACTTGCTTTGAGAATGTGGAGTGTTACTACTGTCACAGGGATGGAGCCTGAGCTGGTGTGGAACATAGAAATGAATCAGCTGGATAGAGTCCACCTCACATACATGCTTAGTGTGGGCTCTGCAACCAAACATTGTGATCAGGGATGGACTTTCTCCAACGCTGGAGTTCCCCATGGTGAAAGACCCCAAGCAGGTGTGGGGATGCTCACATAAGTCAAGATGAGGCTATGCAGCTGGAGTTTTTCCCAGTAGATAAGAGATTTGCTTCTATGTGGCTGTCGGTTACAAAGAGAAAACTGCTGATTGGTGAACTCTTATTGGACTTCTTTGTCAACCATGGATTGTCCGTAATAAACACCCTGTAAGGACACATGGATGATTAATGCAGAAGGTCCCAGAGCAAAGGTCAATTGTTGACTTGGCAGTTTACTCAAGGCTGCGAGTTTTGGACACTGGGTTGAATACAATGGGCAAGAACTGTCAAATAATCATCAGTTTGTAGGGAAATGGATTTGGCACATGGGAAGAGGGCCAGATGAACCAGGATAATCTAGATGAGAAGTCAGAGAACATCTGGCTGATGCTTCAACGTGAACTGAATAACTTCTCCCAGGAAAGAGCAGAAAGCAGTCAGTGTCTGCCATGGCAGTAACCCTAAGATAAGCTAGTGGACACATGTGGTGCAGAAATCTGTCAAGCTAAGGAGGGAAGCCTTGAGGAGAATGCTTGCATCAGGATGTCCGGAAACAGCTGAAAGGTACCAACAGTCCAGAAAGGCTACAACAAAGGCAGCCATGGAAGTGAGAAGACATGCCTGGGAGGAGCTGGGACAGAATATGGAGACAGTCTAGTGAATGGCCCCCAAGACGTTTTGGAAGATGGTTCAATGCCTCAAAAGGGGGAGGTGGGACCTTGCTCAAGGTGTATTCAGCTATAGAGGGGAAGTGTTGATTTTCTGGAGTTGGAACACTTTGAAGGACTCCTTAACTTGATGGATATGTCCTCTCACCAGGAGCTACTTTCAGAAAATTCTTGTGGATCAGAGTCCATCATCGCAACTAAAGTTGTGCTGTTAGTGAGAATACTCAGGAGAAAGGCAACAGGCATTCATTCAAAGATGTTGAAAGCACTGAGTGACATGGTTAATGTGTCTTTAATGTTGCACAGAAGGCAGGTAAAGTACCCGATGATTGGCAAACATTGGTGGAGAGCTCTATTTTCAAAAAGAGGACCAAAAGGAATCTTCTAACTATAGAGGGATCGCACTTCTTAGCCTCCTGAGGAAGGCTTATTCCAGTGTACCGAAAATGAGACTACTAATGTGAATCTGGGGCCTCATTTATTAAAAAGTTGCATAAATCCTATCGTACATATGACCAAAGACCATTTCTGGAAAGTGTGTAAGTGTGATTCCTAGAAAATGAACGTACGCACAAAAAATGTGTGTACAGAACTCGTGTGCAGCATAATGGTTTTAGAGCTCCACTTTGGGAAAGCCCCCCCGCAAAACCATTAGCATATAAATGACCTTGAATCAAAGCCCAAATCGTCTACTTGATAATGGCAAGAGAATGTTAAAGAAGAATGTTAGTGGGGCTGAAATTGAGGTTCTCTTGGTAGAGGAGCACATGCATGCCGGGATGCCGTTTGGGTGCCATTACAGTGGTTGTTACTACTAGGGATAGCAGAAATTTAGTCAATGGCAATACCAGTGAAATTCCACGATTCTCAATATCCAATTCAATACCATGATGAAAAAAAAAACGCCTCAATAAATGCCATGTATGTCGACATACACCCCGTTATTTGAATAATGCAAAAACAACAGTGGCAGGTAGATTTCAAGTAATAAATAAAAAGAAAATCCTATTAAATTTATAAAAAAAGGAACAGTGGTATTTAACCTTCAAGTATTTCAAACAAACAATACTGTGCTTAAAATACAAATAAAAAGAGAATTTCCCCATGGGGATCAATGAAGTATCATCATTTCATTTGAATTAACTTTTAGCAAAATGGCAGTTGTAACAGTACACAAAATTCACGGTTCCGTACGATCCTTGGTTTTGGTTCACAGTTCGATGCAATTTCGGTACAGCAGGGAAAACTGAATTTGTTTTAAAATATATTATTAAATATGCAAAAAACACAATTAAGAACAGCTGTAAATCAATAATGAAATAAATCCCCTCTGAATCCAGTGTTCTCTCCTATCACGTATGATCGCATATTTGTCCAGATAAACACCTCTGTATGTAATTATGTCTTTTACTCCCCCTAACTGCCACAGGGAGACTAACTTGCAGAGGCTGTTCCTGGCACGCTCCAGCCACACACACACCAATGATCGTCTCAAACTAGTTAGCACCTTGGATAACAGGCTTTATGATAGTTTGTTCTCATGTTCTAGTTATCTTTATGTCAGACATTCTTAATCTGGGTACTGCCTGTATTTTTAAAAATGATGCTATACTAGTGTTTTGGTGATGAAATTCACTGAGGGGGAACTTCAAAGTGCCATGGTTTACCCAAAATACCGCCACGTTCCCTAAATACTGCTGCATACTGCATTATGGCAATACCGTCCAAGCCAATTTCATGGCGTGTCTGAAAGGATGGCCTGTTATGGGGGGCTGGAAGTGCCATCCATGCTATTTGCACATTATATTGATGCTTTTGGCCTCATCCGGTTAAACTCTCAAGAAGGTACTTGAGGAATTTGATGCTTCAACTCTGAAAAGGCGCGCACGAGAACTGCCACCTCCAAATCATGGGCTATGACGTTCGCTTAGAAAAGTGGATTGCCCTTAATGAAGAAATTTAAGAACCTTGTACATGAGTGATGGTATGAGGGAATGAGATTGATAGGCAGATTTGTTTGGCAGCTGCAGTTTTTGAGCACAGAGGACATCCACGGTGCTGAAGAGGGGCTTGCAGTTTGCTGGTCAATATCATGTCCCTATCCTCACCTACGGTAATGAGCTGGGGGTAATGACCAAAAAAAAAAAATCAAGGTCACAAGTAGCATGGACCAAAATGAGATTTCTCTGTAGAGTTGTTGGGCTAATTATGACAGGGTGAAGAGTTCAGAGATCCAGAGGGACCTTGAAATAGAGTCACTGATCCATCTGATGGAGAGGAGTCAGCTGAGGTGCTTCAGGCTTCTTATAAGGATGCCAGCTGGTTAGCTTCTATGGGACCCCTTCGGGCGTGTCCCACTGGGGTGGAGGTCCCTGGGAGACCCCCGGATATGCTGGAGGGAGTGTATCTAGCATGAGCTAGAGTGCAGCCATGGAAAAAGAGGTGCGATTCGAGATGCTCATCATGCTGCCCCCGCAGTCCTTACCAGAAAAGCGGCAGGAAGATGAAAAGAGATGATGAGACTCTTAGTGGAGGCAAACTGCTGTGAGGGGTCTCCTGAGCTTGTTAACTAGAAGTGCAATCACTACATAATTCCCCTTTTAAGGTGCCCATACATGTGGCTTGCATAGTCCTTAGATGCTGTGTATAAGCGATCATTAAATGGAGGCCATGAACAATTATACCCAAACAAGCCTGGCCTTTCTCACTTCACACCTCATATAAAATCAAAATATATTTTTATGGCATTCCATCTGACACTGGGATCTTTAATGCGCACCAGAATGTCTGCTTGCAACTGAAATACCAGCAAATATGCCTGGAATGCAGTGTGCTGCATGGCGCCGGACCCAGCTTACATGACCCTTGCCACAGACAATGTGTATAGCAGCTTGACACAAAGACATACAAAAGATGTACCGAGTTCACCTCCATCCTGTTCAATGCAACACAAGCATACTTGCTTTAGGCATCCAGTTAACCATTTCATGCAGAAGTGTTTCAGCCAGGAAAATAAGCTGTACTTTGTTTTATCGTTTATGCTTAAATTTTATAGTTTAGGATTATTTATGCAAAAGTTCTTCAAGCCTAGGATTTTTTTTTTATCACTCTATGAAAGATAGAAGCTTCTAAGAGATTATCTGGCTCCTGAACTGCGTTGGTGGATGTTAGCATTGCTGTATAGTTGAAGGCGAGATGGGGTCACCTGGGGTGAAGCCACAGGATCCATTAGTAACGGTGTGGGGAAGGATGGTATTGGGCATGTGGGGGCAACATGATTCACACCAAGTCTAGCTCCAGTTCCACTGCTATACATCCTTACTCAGCTGCAAATTATTTTTGGTTCAGAAGCACCTTGAAATATGCATTTTTTATTTTGCACATTTGAGTCTCAGGTAAACCTGTGATTGAAATGAATTCTATTATGTGGTCGCCCAACTGGAGCGCGGTATGAGGCGTGAGCCTGTGAGGGCGTTTATCGCCGAGGAATCCCAACGCGATACCTGCAGGTTCAGTACCTCCGGCTGCCAGCATGTACTCCAGGAAAGCATGAGTAATGCGCGTTTAACTCAGCTCGACATAAACAGTTTACGCTTTTTTGTCAGCTTGCCTAAAATGCTTCTATAGCCGTGCTTCACCTCTCCTGCGCTTCCATGAGGGCCCACGAATCTCCCCCAAAACAGGGCATTTTGGGATGGCATTGCTTTTCATCAGCTTCCATATGCTGGGAACGAACTTTGAACAATTAAGTGCTAATGTGGACCTGTAGAGTCAAAAATTTCATCATTTTACTTCACATTACATTTGTAGAGACAAACCATGGTACTGCACCATCTTACCTGTGGAAAAGGAGCATCTTATGATTAGTGCAGCGTTACTGAAACATCACATGCTAATGATGCAAAAGAAGGACTTCAATCAGACTGTACATGTGTATAAATCTGAGGCTTGTTAAACTAAATGTTATTTTTATAAGAATCAGAATCTTGTGCAATTGGCACAGCTTGCTATTGCTGGAGACAGTGGCGATTAGACAGCTAGCAATTAGGACAGGAGTAGGTTAATCCGGGAGTGTCGGTATCCAGCAGGTTACTATCTGCCTGAGATCAGGTGTGGTTCATCAGAGACCAGGTAGGATGGAAAAGCTGCTAGACACCAGCACTCCGGGATTGCCCACCCCCGAATTAGGGCACAACACAGATAACATACATCAGTACATATCGTACATGACATACAACATGTGCAATGTTTTATGTACTACATACATTTTCAGACTCTATATAAATGTAGGGTAACACCCAGAGTATATAAGGCAACCTGCCTTAGATTCTCCTCTGCAGAACTTGGAAAGACAAAGCAGCATTTCCTTTCTTACGGTACCTCTGTGGCCTGGGCTTGTCTCTGCCCTTGATATTACCTGTGATAATATCGTAACACAGGGGTTCCTGGAAACAGCCAGATAGCTGAGGCCTACATGTAAGAAACCTTCACCACAGCACGTATTTATGAGTGTAATCACGTACTCTGTGATCTCCGTCTATTTATTCCTTGTCGTTTATTGTTTAAGCACCGCTAGATGCCAGGGCAGGGAGAGGGGAGTTGCAGTGAAGGGACACTGAAAACACAGTCAGGGTTAAAACGTTTGCACATTATTTGCAAGTGACGTCAATATGACGCACGCCCGCACACACACACAGCCCCGCACACACACACATACACGCAGACACACACATTCACCTATCTCATTCATTTCAGTCAGTTTGCGTTTCATGCAATACAGCTGCCATTAAAATCCTAATTGTCTGCTGATTATGGACGGATGGAAGTTATTTTAACAAACTTAATAATCTTTTAACTGCTTAACGGCTATTAATTAAAAACACCTTCCTCTTAATGCAAATCCGTATGAAGTAAATTAACAAAGCGTTAATTTGAACCGCATACAAGATGAGTGTATAACAAAATCAGCGAGAGGTCGTTTTCACTGAGCCCCGGACCATGTGTGAGTTTCCTTTGAACATTCCTCTACATGGTACATAAATGTGAACAGGTCAGACGTGTAGACAGAGTCCATAACCTTCGTTTACTATGCCTTTATGCACATCCATGTCACCTGATGTATGGGCTGTTATAATTATATAAGCAAAGAATATTTATGTGACCAAATTCATTTTGCTGATGCACCAAAAGTATTTTAAACCGTGTTATCAACCCTACTAGGGAAAAACATTGAGTATATGGCCCCTTTCGGTGACTCCAGAGCAGGGAAAGCACAGCATGGCCCTTCCTCCCTATTGAAGGGTCCTTTATGGGCGACACATACACAGCAGCTAAACTGTCATTTGGCAAAGTGACACCCATGAGCTTGATTTGTTAAGCTATGCGGGAGGACTAGAGAAGGCGCGGTAGCAGCGACATACTGAAAGAGAGCGGGGGGTGAGTTAAGCAGGAAGAGGGGAGAGATGGGGGTGCCACCTGTACGGGGAAGGAGAGGCAAGGGGGCAGGCAGCTTCAGTTACGAGGAAGGGAAGTCATACTCTGTGTTCCAGGGGCACAAGTACATATACACGTGTACCACATGTACCATACTGAGGCACACACATATACACGTGACAGCAAAGCTTAACTGAGAGTACTGGGTCAGACCATCTACTCAACATCCCTGGCACATTTGGAGGGGGGGGGATTAAGGGTCTAGATCAAGGACTCAGAAGTGACAGTTCAGATAAGGCTTGAACCAACAACCTACTGATCACCGGTACAGATGCCAATCACATAGAGCACGTCAAAACCACAAAAACACAGGGCGTGTCGTACACCCACATCATCTTCCGAGGTACCATCACCTCTCCGTGCAGACCAGCCTCATAATTCCAGTAGCCTCTTCTCAGCCTCTTCTCATTGTGCATACAGGGGTATGATGGGTGGGCAGATGATCCATAGCCCTGCCCCTCCCCAATTACTGCTAAAAATGTACCATCTTGGGAACAATTGGCTGCAAAAAGCACATTCAAATTTTTGGGATTTTTTTAAATCGGAGTCAAGGTATATATGGACAGTGGAGAAAGTGAAGCATTTAGACATGCAGACAGCTTCTTTTGTTAAAAGGAAACTGCCCCCCAAACATGCCAATTAGCTGCGTCTCCCGCATAAAAATAGGCTGTGGAGAGAATGTGGCACAGGGTTTGCATTAATTTGAGAAACAAACAGGGATCTAGCAGGGATAGAGCCCCCCCCCCTCCCCCCGGTGTGCTTTAATTGCTGTGGAGCCTGACAGCACCGGAGGTTTGGGGATGCCAGCTTCAGCATCCTTGCTGTCGGGACCCAGTCAGGCTCCGGGGCAAGGGGACGTTTGCGGAGTAGATGACAGCGCACTACCAGTGCGTAAACACCCCCTCCTACCCCCCCGCACACTCCAAATATGTCACATGACCCCCGCACGTGACATCTCTACCTCCCATACATGACAGTCATGACATTTGACTTCGTGACATTGCATTATTATATAATAGACAGACACACGCATAAACACACACATACACACACGCACACACACAGACACACACATAAACATAAACATAGACACACACAAGGCAACAGAACTAATCTAGAAGGGAGATCAGTGCAGTAGAAGGTGACTGATTATATCATATCACCAGCCACAAGATTAGCGAAGTTCTCCATGTGGAATCACTATGTCAATGTTTCCTGACACTGGTGATCTGTCCGAGGAGTCATCAGATTCAATATCATACCTGACACACACCTGAAGAGCAGGCTGGGGGCGGCAGAAAACAGAGAAAGAGAAGCACCTGTGTGAAGATGGAGGGTTTACATGGACGGCCAGACACCAGCAGGACCTCGGCCTTCAGCCCAAGACACTGGAGAGGCTTACGGGGACAAGAGGTTCCCACCCTGGGAAGCCAGCAGGACCATGATTAGGAACTCCTGGTGCATATGAACACAGCAGAAAAGACCTAAACCAGGTTTTATACAGGAAGTTCATTCCAAGTCCTAAATCAAAACCTGGCCAGTATTGTGGCATACATCCAAGCGCATGCTGACCTTGACTTTTCCCTAAGTGACATACAGATGTACAGGCATAAAAACCACAGGTAGCGCTGGGGTGTCTTGAAAAAAGGGGAGATTATCAGAACCTGAGAGATAAGAAAAATCTGTGCTTAACCAGTCAGCCTGCGTTTAGCCGTAAAGCAGGTCACGTGACTGTCTTACAAGTGAAACCGAATAATATACAGGTTGCGTTGAGAGCCGGGCTAATTGGATCCATGTTGCAGGGAGGTCTGTACAGGCCCTATAAACAGGAAAAGTACTGTGCCAGCTAATATCTTCAATATGAGCATCTGAGACGGTGGCAAACAGCAGAATAATCAACTGTTTCAATTAAGTTGTCAGGCTGTGGCCTGAGGAAAGGCAAACGCAGTAGAGTGAGCTCGATATGAGGCGCTCTTTATGTCGATGACAGTTATGCTCAGTGGGTGTATGCGGGGCAATGTAAACAAAAGCATAAACACGTCGAATTCATCAAGTGAGCGCGAACAGATCCCCGGCCTGGAGGACAACCGTACGCTGGGGTGGCAGCATCTACAGGGGGAATTTAAGAGCCTTCAAAAACACCCCAAAGATGTCCGCCTTTGTTAAACTAAATAAAAGCACGACTTCTGACAGATTATTCAAATCGTTTGTTTTCCACATATTTGAGATTCCAGCTCAGAATACCAAAGCGTCATAAACACAAACATAAGAAAGATACACATTTTCACCGAAACGAGTTTCCCATCATGCTATTCGTCAGGCAGCGAGATGGAGACTCAAAGACAGGCTGAAGCTAAATGTCTATTACACCCCAGTATCCAATACAGTCTCCTTTAAGGGGATGTTGGTAGATTCAACGTCATTCTTATCAAAAATATTTTTGTTTTGCACTCGTGGGAATACCGGCTTTAACAATCAAGCTGACAGTGTCAGAGATGATAATCTGGATCCAGAAATCCAGCTCTGACTGTGACGAGTCAAGGCCACCATCACCCGCGATTTCATTTCAGCCTATAGGGGCAGCGTGCAGCTCTGCAGGTTAGGACCTGGTGCCTGTGGTCAGATGGTTGCCGGTTTGAGTCCCACGGCTGGCAGAGTGATCATATCACTGTTGGGACCTTGATAAAGGCCCAGAAATGTGCTCTAAAAAAAGCCTGGATAAATGGCTGATCATAGACTTTGCTCCATATGTGAGCCTCATAGAAGCGAAAGATGGGATGTGTGAAAACTAAAGAATTCTTATGTACTTATGTGGGATTAACAAAAAAAAGAACACAATCAAATCTTATAAAGGAGACTTGTAAGTTCTCTTAGATGGTTTTGAAGACCTAAGATCTTATAATAATGCCATTGCAATGTTTGATGTGGGGAATTTGCCGAGACGTCTGGGCATGTACACTTGCCTGCATCAAGTGCAGTAGTTTAGTCTTTTGCAAGTGAAAACCACAGAGTAAGTGAAGTCCCAAGCAGGCAGAACAGCACTCTGAATCTTTGCTACACATCTCTACTTACTCTGGGGGGGGGGTGAAGGTAACAGGAACACAGTCTTATCTGTGTTCACGGCCCTGAGCCTGGCAGTGCTACCGCGATGCTGGGAAGTGTGGCTGAGCTCATCAGGATCCTGACGGATGAGAACGCCAAGCGAGCCGCGCGATTGGCAGTACGGCACGGAGCGTGCAGTGTGAGCGCGCCTGCATCGCTCCGGATATGACAGAAGCTGCCTTTACGCCCAGGATGCACAGACATCTATTCAGCAGCATTTTCCCAGCAGCAATCAGCAGATATATAATTTTTCATTGAAAAAAACAGATCAGCTGACACATAATAGGGGACAAAATGTTACTGTTTTGTTCACGTTAAAATCGGGCTCTATAAAACAAAGCAAAGATAACATGTATGCTTCTAGGCTAACAAAAAATGAAGCATCCAGTGAACAGTGCTAAATATCCGTAGCGGGAACAGACACAGACTGCCTGATGTAACAGCTTTTCCCAGCATACACTGCAGGAAAGGGGCTCACATGCCCATTCACACTGTGGGGCCTGATGTTGTGCAAAGAAGACAGGAAAGTGTTTAAACGCCCCTATGAAACACATGCCCTTCGGCAGAAATCCAACTTCACGGCCTCCCAACTGTCAGAGGGATGATTTTGCCCTAAATCCTGTTTCAGCCAAAAGAAACAAACATTTCTGATTGTTGACCTTTTCTCTGCTCAAATGCAGTCAGCATACACTACTCCAAATTGCCAAACCACACCAGATACAATGGTAACACCATATATTAAGTCATTGTGCAATAGGTTGGATATTATTAATCCATGTTTCATGACCAGCCCAAGAAGTGTGTGCAGGGCGGGGGACGCGATGGATGGGATGGCAGCTTGTTACTGGGCACACACACATACCTGGACACACTTTCACACTCCATGGGCAAGGCACAAATGGCAGCTCACCTAACTGCATGCTTTTTGGACTGTGGGAGGAAACCGGAGAACCTGGAGGAAACCCAGGAAAACATGCAAACCCCACAGACGCGGCTCGAACCCGTCGCCTTGGAGGTGTGAGGCAACAGAGACACTGCAGCCCCCTGCCATGAACATTACATACCTTCCTCTCTCAATGTTAAGTCCTCGATAATGTCATGGTTTAGGATGCACTGCCAAACCCAGGGGATGACAGTGGGCGGTGGTAGGGCCAGCAGGTCCCCAGCCTCTTCAAAGAGGTTGGCGTTGAGAACAGGTGACCCCCTCACCGCTAACGGGATAACACCCAGCGAGCTGCCGGTTAAGCCAACTGAGGGGGGCACAGGAAGCTCCTCACCATCCCAAACAGGTCCCGCAGCCCGCCTCAGAGCAGGCACACGATCCGCCTGCAGGGGGCGGGGTCTGTGCTCCCGTATGCCGCCCAGGTAATGTGCCCAAATTAGCATCAGAAGCTGGAGGCAGAACAGTCAGCTCAGAAGCGGGCGAAGGTGCCATTTCTCACCAGAAAGCGACACAGCAGGTCACATGTCAGGGTCCCCCTCCCGGGGCAGGAAATGACACATGGGGAGAACAGAGAGAGTCATGTCTCAATAAACCCAATCTCTAAAAAAGCACTTTCAATTAAAAAAGTCTCTATATGCCTCAGCATTGGTATATAGCACATATAGTCACGTATCAATATTTACCATATACCAAAATGTTATACCTTGTTGAAATTGTTGTGCGTAATATTTTAGGGACACAGCAAATACACTGAAAGACAAAAAAGAAATCAGATGTTATTAGATAATATATAGCAAATAGGATTCTCTAAATGCAGTAAATAAACATGTCACCTAACCTAGTTTTCCATAAAAAATCAATCCATTCCCCACCCTTCTCTCCCTCGACCAGCCCTCTCACTGCAGACATCGAGGTATCGATTCCTCCAAAGACTGCTGAAGGAAATGTCAAGCCATTTTAAGACCATAATGTATAATATCGGCATGCTGCTGAATCACAGAAAGACTCGGGACAGCGTGATTCGCCAGGCCCGGGGATGGCTTGCTGTGCTCGCCCATTCAGAGTGTTTCCCGATTCGTTTGTTGGCAAGCTCATTGGTCACCCAGTGTGAGAGCTCTGCACTTAAGTCCAGCCTTTCCCCCATACTTGGACAACAGACTAATCTGAAATGTGGTACCCAATGGAAGGCTGTGATGGTGCATATGGGGCCCTTATGAAAGAGCTTAGCCTAGCGCCACATTTAGGGAAAGTTGTACAGCATTAGCGCATACTTGCAGCTCAGGGAAGTCAACGCCCCTTCTCTGCGTGCAAAATCTGCAAAAAGCGAATAGTGCACCATCTCATTTTCAGCTCTCATTAGCATCCCATGTCTCTGCTGCAACATTCCCAATTGCTTTGAATTCACAGCAATTAGCAGCTAGGTCAATACTTATAGGATGAGTAAAGTATATTGTCTGTTTTAACACCCTTGTAAAGGGATTAATAGTGTGAAGAGTCTTATAAATCTATTCCTTTTAGCCAGGAATGGCTTACATTCCGTACCTAGCCGACAGAGTTCGACGTTAATTAGCAGATTACCATATCTAATTAGGAAACGTGATTTACTGGCTTAATACTGTAGGTCTATGATGGTATCTGCTTCTTAATGTGTCTTTAAAATAAAGATCTACCCCTCCATACCAAGTGCATATGAGTTGAGGGTCTGAAACACATTTATTTGTTGAGTTTTTTTTTCCCGTGCTGTAGTGTCAAGTAAAGTGTGTTGACATCCTTTGGTTATATAAATGAGGAACACAGGGATGGAATTCAAATGCCAGTGAGCTGGTCACATTCGGGATAAAATGTACAGTAGTGTCTCATGTCAAGGTAGATCAGTGTGCTTTTGCACTTATAGAATGGTCAGACTTCTACTGAAAGCCCAGGGAGAGTAAGCATGGTTTTGGCACTGAGCACTGATACAGCTCAGTAGTGTATCTTGCTGAAAAAGTATAGTAGACAAGTAAAGCACGTATTGCAGAGAAATAGAGCATGTAAAACACAGAGTTGGCAGCTGGCCATATATGATGAAAGACAGAAGAAAAGCAAAACACAAACAGCTGACTTCCCAGGTCTTAGTGACAGAAGATATGCATTGCCTATCTGCTAATACTGCTAATCCCAAAAAGACGTCCTTTGTTCTGTGAAAACCTTGAAGTACAAACCATGAACTGAAAGATACAGAGCTTGGTGATCTAAATCCGCACCCCATTGCCAGAAGGTTGCTGGTTCATATTCCAGGAGGCATACACCTTTTAACTGAATTCCTCCAGTACAACAGGAATGTACTTCAGCATTGCAAATATGGGGCAAACGACTGCACATTAAAAACACAAAATAACATAGTTATCACATAGGAAAATAACAAGAATGGAAAACATACAAGGATGAGAACATCACCGTTATGTTTCGACAAGTTCTCGTTAAATGAAAGCTCATTTACAAGGTCTCAAGTAAAATGCTTTTATACCATGATGGAGGTAAGTTATTAAAAGGTAATATGAATTTTGGCTGATGTGTGTGTGTGTGTGTGTGTGTTTTCCGCCTGAGCTGCTGAGGCTTGAAACAAAGGTGACCTAGCAGCAGACAGTCACTGGATGTGTAACTAGCATAGCCCATGTGTATGAGCAGATGTTTGGTCCGAAGCCTGCCAGAGAGAGTGAGGCCAATCCTCTGCTCCGAACAATGTCAAGTTCTCTTGAGCTTCCAGTTTCCCTTGACCTGTGATCAACTGACGCTCATGTGCTCTAAAGTGACATTCACACAGGAGGGGGACAAAGGAGAGTGCGACACATCTAGAGTGAACGAGGAGTCACCTTCGACTGTGAAAGACTGAGCCGTAACAACCCAAATGGCAACGCACTGATTTCCCTAAATTAGCATAGAGCCTCCTTCTGCAGTGGTCCGTACACAATTCATTTCCTCTATTATGTCACTCAAGGGAGTTTAAGTTACACAAAAATGATCTGAGGGTAGAACGAAAAATCATCGATTCGGAGAGATAACCAATCAGATTGTAGAGGAGGTGGGACCAAGCAACTAGAGGAGGCGGGACCAACCGATCAGATTGGCTATCTCTATGAATCAATCATTTTTCATTCTACCCTCAGATCATTTTTTTTGTGCAAGTCCCACGAGCTATTATGACATCATGCTGTCTTTTCAAGATGGAAAAAAAACACATATTTGGGGGGGCGGGGGAAATCAGTGAAAGAACCATTAACAGTGACAAGGTTATCTTTTGGCTTAAAATTTCCTTAATTACTCACAATGATATAAGAGATTCATATAAATGGCACAGTGCAAAAAGGAAAACAAAAGACATGCCATTCTCCATGTTTGTCTTTCTCTTTTCTCCTGGCAACATTTTCAAAAGCTATGCTTTTTTATATTCTTGCCTTTCATTTCGTCCTGTAAAATAGCAGACACTACTCTCACAAACATGAGCCTGAGATCAAAGTGGCCTAAAATGCTTGTTCGCTTCATGGACTCCTGACCATCCACTGTAGCATTTGATGAATTGCCTAGCGAAAAACACTGAATTATCTGTTCTACATTTTCCCATTTCTAAACCTGAACACAACATGCAAACTGAATGGTGCACTGGAGTGGCTGAACCGCGCTTTCCAGCCCAAAACAGACAAAACCTTTAACCCACATTCATCATAATTAACTTCTTCAGTCCCCAAGTTCCACAGGCTAATTATTTACAGAAGCACACAGCATATTGGCTATAAAATTAGATCCAGTACTGCAGTAAATAGGGAGGGACTTGTTGTCTTTGCTGAGGTAACCTGAGAACCAGTCCGGGCTGCTATTAGGCTAAGCAGCTTTCAAGATTGTCATAGTGTGAAGCTAGTATAGTATTTACTGCCATGAAGAAGCTGATGGGTTTGCTAAGCTGAAATTTGTTGTATAGCACAAGTACCCCAAACAAAGTGTTTAAGAACAATAAACATTACTGCATATTTCTAAGGTGAACATTATCTCTCAATCAATCTATCAATCCATCTTCAAACATGCTACCACAGATGAATTAGTGTAATTACAGTATTATATATCTTATAAGCTATCTAGACACTCATGGAGCCAGTGAGGGTATACTTTTATGGTGTAATTCCTGCCATTTCTCCCCCTAGAAGTATGATATCAAAGCCGTTTACCTCTACAGCTAACGACTTCCCACTCTCAGATAAACAAACAAGTAGACAGAGCAAGTCTGTATGCTACTTTCACCGCTATCCATATCTTTTAGGTATCTCTTTTTCCCCCATGTCTCTACAGGTCAGCCAAAAATGGCAGGGTATTTAAAAAATAAAAGTAAAAACAAGCGGAATGATACAGCATGTCTCACAAAGAACCAAAGATAACAAATGCCAGATGATAAAAACTGCCATTTTCCAAACAACATACCTGGATGAGATGTATGTGTGTGTTAATCTGCTATACCACACACATAATTCCTGTGCTTTACACACAGACCTTAAACCAGAAAATAATGCTTACATTTGCTACAACTTGCGTGATTCCTGTAAATACGAACTCTGCATTAAACATGATTTAAGGAAACACGTGGGAACAAAATGTAAATTACACCGAATAGCATTCCCTTGTGCGATAAAAGTTCTTAATTCACAACCTCCGCAGCAATGATTGGTTGCTTACCAAGACAGAGCATATGCAAACCTCTGACCAGTCTTTACACATATTTAAATGACCGCGAATTGCCCTCCACAATAAAACACATTGTTTACGGCGCAGTCGCTTAAGGCTATCTGCACAGCTTTTTATGTTAAGAGATGTCTTAGCTGCTTAGCTGCAGAGCCTCATGAATGACAAAACAACTGTGAGGCCTTAACAATGCCCCACTTTTATCTCTCTCACTCAAAGCCTCAGATTCTGAAAGCTCATCCACCGGCATCTCAACTTTAAAAGTACAGCATCTCACAGCTGCACCGAGCTGGCTGACAAATCAAAGCAAACATGGCTACTTTTAGCTCCGTCTCTCTGTCCGTCAGGTCAAATTGCCTTTAACCCCCGTTTAGGCCGAATCTGGCTCACTGAGGCGTGCTGCTACAGGGATAATCAAGACTTCCTGTTTCCATTCCACAAACGCAGAGGGACACAGTCTGCACCCTGTAACCGACAAGCCCAGGGCCTCACTTTAGCCTCCTGTTTCCTGAGAGCAACAAATGGACAGTCATCAACTGCCACAAATTGCCTGAGGCCTAGCAAATCCAGGGCACAGCTCTTCTCCTTATATTACAGACCATATAAGCCAAGTAGACGTGCTACATCTTGTGCGACACAAGCAGCTTGACTTTTTTATATATCACCCATGTGGACAACCAAAGGAACCAAATTCTACAAGTTAGATTATGTTGGAACAAGCAGCCAGGTTTACCCACCCAAATTTTGCACCTAAATAAAACAAAAGAAGCTGTGGATGTTCAGAAGCTATGATGACAGATTCTGAAGAACCTTCCAGATCAGGCATGAAAGTGCTCTGTCTTTCTTTAAAGGGGGCGGGGCTCTACTTTTTGGTAAATGTTGTCTCGAGGCCAAGGCTGGTACCTGTAATCCTTCTCAGGATCCTCGCAAGCCAGCTAAATATAGCGAATTAAAAGAATGAAACTGATGAAAGCACATGACATAATAGTATAAATGTCCCTAATGTGTTATGATGTCTGGCAAATGTGTACCAGAAATACTTTTTTGATTTTCAGGTTTATTTAAAAATTCATTTCAGAGCATATCTACATGAATTTTTCCAATGTTATTTCTGGATTAAAGTAACCCGTATATAGCGATGTATCAGAACATGTGCATTTTGACAGGTCAATTTAGATTTTAAATTTAAAAAATAATGACGAATTTGTATGAAAATGTAAATATACATATGCGACAGATTGACAGAGACAGGACTTCATATAAGAAAAGATAGAGAAATATACCAAAAAGTGCACTATAAGAATGAAGACTGCAGTCATTTTCACCTTGGGAAGTTTGTCTCCATCCAGGGGTCTGTTGCCGTTTCGGGAGAGTGAGGTAGTCGTATTCTCTGCAGGTTTGTCAGAAATGGCTCAGAGGCAGAGGTACCGTCAGCTCCAAATGGCTTTTAGGCACCGAGGCATTTTATTCCAAGTCACATAATTACTGTCCCTGTGGGAAACTTCCTGCCATTCCTCTAATGAAAGTACACAAATCATACACCGTGTATACATGCGCTGAGCCTGCAGTGTGGCTGAGAAAATGGAATGAGTGTTTCAGAATCAGACCCCAGAACGGTTATTGAGGCTGTCAAGCAATGTTATAGCCATGTATGCAGACCCCGTCTGTTATATGAATGTAATATTTTTAGGTGCCCAGAAGTTAATATCTATTCCTGGTGACCATACATACAGCCCAAAAAACTGAGCTCCATTCATAATGTCTTGGACACCAGGTTCTAAGTCTTTCAGGAAAACACTAAAACCATTATTAATTATGCAGTAGCCTAAATCGTCCAAGCATCTGAACAAATTTTCTTTAGCAAGGAAGTAATCACACCTGTACTGACTATGTACCAATAAATCAATTGACTAACACCTCCCCCCTTCCTGTAATTTCAACTAACCAACTGAGAAGAGAGCTGAGGAAGACCAGGGTGAGGAAGGCAGCTGGACCAGATGGCATCAACTCCAGTCATCAAGGCCTGTGCAGACCTACTGTGTGTTCTGTTCAACTTATATACTGCAGACTTTGCACACAAGACATACGATTTTCCACGTCCAAAAATCCGCAGGTGGCACAGCGATTGTAAGCTGAATCACGGGTTTTGATCAGCGCGAATACAGGGGACTCACCAATGACACTGCAAAGTGGTGCCAGTGAAACTGGCTCCAGCTCAAGATATGTTCGTTATGCTAAAAAGACCAAGGAGCTGATGGTGGATTTTCCCAGGGCACAGCTGCTATCAATCAGTCTAATGAGTATCCAGGGGATGGAGGATAGGGGTGTCCAGTCCTATAGATACCTGGGTGTTCATCTCAACAATAAACTGGACTGGACAGACAACAGAAAGAGCCAGAGTTGACTCTACCTAAGGTCCTTTGACATAAAGGGACCACATGTGAAGTCACTCCATGACGCAGTGGTGCCATCAGCCATCTCCTATGCGGTCGTCTGCTGGGGCGGGAGCATTGCTGGATTGGAAAGGAAGAGGCTGAACAAACTGATCAGCAGGGCTGGATCTGTGCTGGGGGGGGGGGGGGGGGAGGAACAATTTGGAGAAAGGTGGTGAGTGGAGGAGGGGGAACAAATACCAGGAAAAGT
>JAODJX010000041.1:7577590-7594924 GCA_026776945.1 Isichthys henryi
CCCCCCCCCCCCCCCCCCCCGCGCCCCCCCCCGCCGCCCCCGCCCCCCCCCCCCCCCCCAACACGTGGGAGAGAGTGAGTGAGAGGAGGAGGGGGAACAAATTCCAGGACAACTTGGTCAAATTCTCCCACCCCCTGCATGAGTGCTTGTGTGCCCTAAGCAGCTCCTTTAGCTACAGGCTGTTCCACCCACGCTGCTCTACAGAGAGGTTCCGTACGTCTTTGGTCCTGCAGCAGACTTTACAGGGGCAATCAGCAGCGGACACTTACACATACACCGCGACTGTAGAGGTGGCTACAGGTTTCCTACGTCATGGCACTATTTGCATTACTACTACTACCACTAATTATCATTTTTGTTGTTATTGTCATTAGGATTACTGCTATGTGCCCTGTCTCCTCACACTGAACCACCTAACCTCATGGCCTGTGTTTACATACTCTGGCACTCTTCACTTTGTACAGTACAACCCCAGGTGTTGGAGTTTGGCTGCTATTTGGTTGTTTGTATAAAATACATTGCGATTTTTATATACATGTCCCTTCTTCTTGTGTACATTGTCTGATCCTGTCTAATCACTGCTGCTCATCTGCTCCACAGCTATTCTCCACATCGCCAGCTTGTCTTCTGTGTGCATTCCTCTCCAGAGTTGCATTTTGGCATGACCCAGTTGAAGAAAAGATTAGAAGAAATTGTCAATGATAATAATAATAATCGTTTCAGCAAGTGAAACTACCAAAGTGGCACAGTTGACCCCATGCCCTATTGTAGCCACAACGTATCACTAGATTGTGCTTCTAGCCAGCGTGGTTCAAATGAATAGGGAGTGACCGTACGTTCAATCATCGCTGAAACGCAACGGCCTGGAATTTGTAAATTGTCTCACAACGAGGGGAGATCATATGATCAAATAACCATGAAAGAGTAAAGGAAGCTGAAGATACATTTAAAGCAGCCTTATAAGAGAACAAGGTTTAAAAGTGTAGGAATTAATTTAATGGCATAACTTAAATCTGCTGCTTAGGGAAAAAAAAATATGTATAACAGACACAGACACACTTTGTTGACGGTAAACATTAACAAACGACCCGATTATGCTGGCGTTTCGGACTTACATCTTCACCAATCACATTGCATCATTTAGATAGGCGCGAGATTCGATTTCTTAAAGGCGCAGCGTCTCTCAGGCCAACAGATTGAATGAAGCGAGGGTGTATGCAGGAGCAGTCAGGTTCTTTTGAAATCACTTTGGTTTTCCGAGTTAATAAATGAACAATAAATAATTAAAATTGGCACGGAATAAAGCCCGTTAAATCTCGCCAGTGATATGCCATTATATGTTTTTTAAATGCTCCCGAAAATTACTTACCGTTAACATTCAGGCATACAAACCAACGATCCATTAAAAAAAATGCTGGGGATGGGTTTAAGTTGCGGCTGCAAAAAAAATAAAATAATGCAGTTACATACAAAGTTCCGTGTTAGTCCTAAAAGCGCAACAAAACAAATGTAACTTTGCATCAGTTCCAGCTGATTTATTCATTTTTGTCAAGATACAGACTTCAGCATCACGACATTTAAGGTTTGTCTTTTGCTACAAAATGCAGATGGTGTGTTGAATATATTGCACAAAATAGGAAACAAATCAGTATGTGCCATTAAAAAAATTAAGGACAAAGAAAATCCAGTTTTACACCTGCTATTTGGGACCCATCCACATTAATATACATAGACTGCTAACTTTACTATATTACAGTACATACAATCTTAACTAGTACCAGCGGAGGAATCTATCACATCCTCAATTCCATTTACGCCTTCCTACAGATACGCACCAAATCTGATCTACAACTGTACAAACCCTATCTTAAAAACACAAGGCATTTAGATGCAAGTTTTAATTTAACGTTCAATCGTTACAAAATAAAAAAAACTGAGAATCTTGCATGCTAAAAGAAAAGTGAACCCACAGGGTAGAAGAAGTGCCTGAAAACTCACTGAAAGCACGATAAGAACATTCCCTTTAGACTGTACAAAAATATGCCTGAAAATATTTCACTTTTCTTTTAAAAAGATGAGGTATGTCATGTATCAAAATGTTCCCCCCATAGCTGTACAACATAGCGGCTTAGCCTCTATTCTCAGACAAGGAGGTAAACTGAACCGGGTACAAAAACAAAACGGTTTGCGGCATATAGAAATTACATAAAACCCTTATAAAGTTCATTATATCCTGAAACGCGTTAGTCCACAGATCACTCCAGTCTCACGTCCTCCAACTCCCTGCAGTTAGGAAAAAAAGGAGTTTATGATGCATAGAGGTTCAGATTTGTTTTCCCGTTGTGGTCCAGTGCAGCTGAACAGTTTTGACTGCAGACCCGCAGAAAAAAAAAATCCACAAAACCCTGTTAAAGCGGACGGCTTAAACAAATCAGCAGACTTGCCACAAAACCTTCTTTTGCATCTGGAGTTCTCAGTCGTCACACCTCCTTTTCCTACCCAAAATAAACCACAGGCAAGCAGAGCTTGGAACAATCTGGACAGGTCATATTCTTATTCCTCTTATAGTCATTACTAGTTTTTCCATTTCTTCTCTTTCCCCACAAACTAGTATGTGAACACCAGGTCAGAAAAGTTCGCCTCTAGCCAGTCCCCTGCAATCATTTCACTGAGCTCGGGGGTGCAATAGTCTGGAAATTCAAAGTGAGAGCCCAAGCTGCCCTCGCTGAAGGAGTCTAGATCTTTATCCACAAAGGAAAGCGAGAGATTGCCCGCATTTGTGTTCCCTAGCTCCGATCCTTGGGCACTAGATGCGAAATTTAAACTAAAGTCCACAAGCAGGTCGTCCACGTCTTCACTGGCACTGGACGAGGTAGACACAGACCTAGACGATGAAGCTGGTGAGACGGAAGCCGTGTACGTGCTGCCCTGCTTTGTAATATTCTTGAAATTGTAGAAAAGTCTGGTTGATGATGCGTTTCTCACTTCATCATACATGCTCGCACCCTCAGACTCAGCAGAACTCAAGGTTGGACTAGCGGGGACTTTGGCCACATTATATAGCCTTATTTGTTCCTCATCTTCCTCCTGTTTAATCCGGATGGGTAGATCATCTTCGTATTCCTCATCATCTTCATCGTCACTCAGTTCGCGTTTAATAGTCTTCTCAGTCTTTTCAGGGTAACTGTAGACCGCAGATGGTCGCGAAACCGCCTTGCCGGTCTTTAACTTAGAACATTTTTTACTGGGAGTCTTGGCAGTTTTGCTACCCGATTTCTCTGGCGATGGCAATGTTGATTTTGACGAACTATCGAGCTTTGGTTTTTTCTTAGGTCTATACTTGTAGTCCGGATAATCAGCCATGTGTTTAAGCCGGAGCCTTTCGGCTTCCCTGATAAAAGGGATCTTTTCGCTATCCTTCAACATTTTCCAGCGCTTTCCCAGTCTTTTAGAGATTTCTGCATTATGCATGTCTGGGGACTGTTCCATGATTTTTCTCCTCTCAATTTTAGACCAAACCATAAATGCATTCATCGGTCGCTTGATGTGACCGGTTGCAGTTTTGCACCAGTCGGCTTTCACCGGCACAGAGCTGCAAGCCATCAGGTCGTTTTCTTCGTTGTCAGTAGTTTCCCTGGACGTGGTACCTTCCGTCTCGCAATGTTCTGTTTGTTGCACCATGGTCCCACTTGTAGGCTCCACGGAAGCTTATGCGGTTTTAACAGTCCACAAAACAACACTTTCCACTACCAGGACTATCTGTAGCTGAAGCTCAGTCTGCACTCTTTCCGAAGTTGCAGACTACCTCCTTAACAAGTTATTAGCGTTTTCATATTGATTGCGTCATTTATAATTACCCAATCAAATCTTCTCACTCCGCCCACGCGGCGCCCTTACCCCTTCGGTCCGCCTTCTGTCAGCTGTTTTATTGGCCATAAAATATGTGGGCGGAGCATGCCTCAAAATTGTCTTCACTGCTTCTGCGAGACAGTCGTGTTGACTATTCACATTTTTCTGTGCGTGGACTGATAGCTTTCTTCGTGAAAAAGAGACAGCTAGACATTTCACGCAAGAAACACAAGCTTTTCAATTTGGTTTTATTTTCAATTCAGGTAAAAACAACATCGGCATGTCTTGGCGGAATAGCGAAATCTCTTGTAAGAATAGCGGCAGCGTTTGCAAACCCGGACTGTAATCACCGGACTGAAGGTGGCGCTTGGACACTGAAAGCAATACAACCATCGTTTGGGGGTTCTCCTGCATGAAGTCGTTCTACATAAAATGCTGCTGAATTATTGCACATTTTCATTGCATCCTGTTGAACTTTGAATTTCTGGCATTTCATAAGCATGCAGCATATAACCCGATGCAAACATATAAGTACTCCAACTAGGAGGTCTGAAATTATGTTATGGAGTACATACATTTTGTGATTTCACACCTAAAGTGTGTTAAACGGATCAGAGTCTGCAATCGCAAGTGCTTCATGTATCATTGCCCTTAGCATTTCAGAAGACATACAACATAATGATCATTTGCTGGACATACCTGTATAGTCTAGTTTGGTAGTCCAGCTACCGAAATGCTTTTTCGAGTTTTGTTTTTCACACACACAGACACACACACACACACATATATATATATATAGCATTTCCATAATTGAACATCCCACTTGGTGACATAATCTGTGATATTAGGTGATTAGGTGACAAGAACCAGAAATAATCTGAAGCTTTTGGTGGGGCGTGATGTTCCTCATGTGGCACAGATGGAGCTCCAGAGACTGCTGTGTCAAGCATAGCAGACCTCCTCCATGACCAGTCTCTATACCGGCCCTGGCCCACTGCCAGCTCTGCGCAGACGTCTGATAAGGCTTCCTGTTGTTTCACCCATAGAGGGCAATCCATGAGCCTGTGGAATCCACCCTCCCCCCGCAGGTTACCACCCCTGCTTCTCCCATACAGTTCTGTTAAGTGATACTGGTAACAGACCGACTGGCTTTCTGGTCTTCGGCACGGGAGGCAGAAAGTGGGGAAAATGCAGGCCCCCATTCGGCTGAGATGTGAGTAAAAGTCATTATCACACCCACCCCAAGCCAAAACTCTCTAATCAGATCTGGCATACTCTAGTGTCTGTCATTCCCAAAAAAAAATACAATCTGGCTTTGCCGCAGACATGTCTGTTTAATGAATATGCAGTGTAAGGTTGTTGTTATGCATGTAGTTTTGCCTTAAATCCCTGTTCTCTGTGTGATATAAGTTCTAGGAGCCTATTCTGTGACAAACTGAAGAGTAACATTAAAAAAATAAAAAAAGAATAATTTTTGTGTGAATATTCCCGATAAATTTATATGTGCCCTGCCATAGGTTGGTGCCTCATCCTGGGTTGTTCCCTGCCTTGTGTCTGTAGCTGTAGCAGGTATAGACAATGGATGTCTGGACATTCCCAATACCCAAAGGACTGTTAATAAAATTAAGGCACCTACCATGTTACATATGTTAGCCTTTCCCTCCAGTATCAACACAATAGCATGAACATTTTCTGTGATTTACATGGACGTCCTTTTGAAGTACGGCACAGTTGCAAGAATAGCAAGAGAGTGCAAGTTCACACACCACGAGCTTTAACTGCCCGAAAGCTCCCCAGAAATAACATGAAGGAGGTGGCGTCTTTGACCTCCTGGATCCCTGTAAGCTCCACCCCTCTGTATGATACAATGAGCATGTAGCAGGCAAGACCAAAAGGAGGAAGCACATGTGAATTAAGCTTTACGAAGGGAAAGTATAATAAAACGTCAGAGAAGAATGCCATTTCTCCTTCGTCTGTCTGACATTTCTTTGCGACTCTTATTTACTTTCATCAACAAGCAGCGTACTGGATAAATGTTCAGGAAATGCTGTGCTGTAACTGAACACTGAAACAAAATGTTTAACCTTAAACTTTTGAGTAGGATATCTGGATGCTCAGTATATAAGCTGTGAGTGGCTTTGGCGACTCTGGCTGGATAATTATGAAGATGAAAATAAAGCAGAGTGACATGTGAATGCTTGCCTGAAATGGGCCGGCAAGCGCTCGTGTGTTAAACGAGGTTAACGGCCCAGCAGGTGTGTGACTCCGGAGCACACGAGTGGGTGTGGGTCAGGGGCTGGGCGGCGTAACAGACTCCCCGAGCCGCAGACGTGAACTCCACGCTCCCACGTATGGCTATCTAATCAAGGGCAGCTGTGATTGCTTTATCACACTGCCTGGAGAGCAGAGGATGTACGGGTGGGCAGTCTCTGCAGGACCTCGATGAGCGAAGCGTGTGTCATGTGATTGGCTGCTTTCGGGGCGTGCCAGAGGGTGACAGATGCATGGAGTAGATACACTGTCTCATATTTTCTTAGTTATTTTTACTGTCTGCTAATGTCTCAATGTCCTTGTACAGTCATAATGTCTATATTCAGCTACTGTAAACCTGTAATTTGCTTTGAGTTTAATAAAGTATCTATCTATCTATCTATCTATCTATCTATCTATCTATCTATCTATCTATCTATCTATCTATCTATCTATCTATCATCACTTTATGGGGTATATTATGAAGCGCAATATGCAAATATGAAGGAAATCAGCAAGTAGGAGCTACATTTTGCAATAGTGATCCATTATTGTGTTATAATATTGCTGCTGCTTTCCTGTTATGAAATGAGAAAATTAAGGAGTGTCAGTTCAGCATCGGTTAATATCAAATTTGTATGCATTCTGACAAACCGATGGACATCAGTTCAAATAAAGCTTATACTTTGGTACAGAGAGAAAACAAGCAACTAATCCACAGAGGTCCACATCGCTGCATTTCAATTGCAAACAGGGTTTGAAATACTGGGAAATCACAGCAGGAATTCTAGCGGCTAATTATTTCCCAGAAATAGGTAAACATTTTCATAACAAAAGCAAATTCCATTATATGTACCAAACACTTCATGTTTCTTTTGTACAATGTAAAAAATGTGGTTTCTTTACCCCTTTCACATTACCGTGGTTGACAGTCTATACTCTGCAGAGCTTTGTATTATTTGGAATAAATAACTATTTTCTTTCATTAGCGTGAATGATGACTTCTCACGTTACTGCCTCTTATCAGCTGTTTTTTTTTACCCTTCAGAAGAAGTCCTATGTTTTGCCTGAAGAGAGAATAATTTCATCGATGTATTGTGTGGTAAGCTTTGTGTAAGGTCGGGGCGGCGTGGTAAATAGACCGGCCCTGAGTATCTCCCTTTCCTCGCCCTTCGGGGAGGTATGTGTTGTGATGCTCTTTGATACGAGGTGTCATTGAGCTTTTGCATTGAGAGTTGCGGTGGATGATTTAAGGACTTGGCTGTCACGACGATGTGACCGGATGTGACCGCTGACGGTGTAAACAGGCCCTGACACGGCTGGGGCCCCCTTCCCGTCGGGGGCCTGACACTTAGCGGACACTCGAAGCCCGAGAACCCCGCTGTCAGTGTAAACAGTTGACACTTCACACTCACTGGTATGTTTACCACATGTCATGTGCACACAGCGGAGGCTGTAAATCTCTTTGCCATCCCCCCACCCTCCCCAAGTGACCCTCTTTTATTCTGTGTGTGTGTGTGTGTGGATGTTTGGTAATGTACAGTGAAGGGCAGCCCTGATAGCTTTGCTCAGGCCTATGCAGACGATGACTATGCAATAATCTCGGTTGAAATTCAACTTGTGAACAATGGCTCATATCAGTAGCTTTCAAATGGTTTTTTGGACATATGAACTTTAGGGTTGCTAACTCTCATGTATCTGGTGTGACACTCTTTCAGACTCTCACGCTCGTGCACAAAATCTTACAGCAAATCTATATTATTCTAAGCCAAAATTTAGTGACATCAAAGACTTTGGGGTAGTTTACAATCCCTACAGACTATTTATAAGGTAATAAAACGGTTACATACATAGATGAGCATGCAGACTTGTCTCAATTTGAAAATCTCACGCCAGCCAGCTGACCACAGTTGGTAGCCCTGGAACTGGTTTGCAATTCTGGGCTGTGACACCCACTGCTATGTAAGGAAATCGGCCATCTTGCCTGTGCTTTAGAACCTGTTTAAAAGCAACTGTGAGCTGGAATTCTGCTGGAAGTGGTGGGAATCCATGTGTCACGGATTTGGGGCCCCTGAAATTTGCCGCTGTGGGCCTGAGGTGCAACCACGGCGACAGGCTCCCCGGGTGCTGAATGGCACGGCCACAAGGCAGGTGGCGGTTAAAGGATGAGGTCACCCTCCGGCACAGTAGCGTGATAGAGGGGGCCGCGGAGGACAGACTGACCTGCAGGTATCTGTATAGCGTTGCCTGTGTGGAGATCTTAAAGTACATGGGCAAGCTTTGGTATGATTTGTGTTTACCTCCCTGTCTGAGTACAGATCAGATGCAGAAAGGAGAGCTCTGGGGCCTCTGACCCTGTCTGATGAAAGGGAGCTTAGTCAAAAGGCCTAGCTTTGATTGACAGCGCCGCCCCAGAGGCTGCTCTCGGCCTGGCGGTTTGTGGGAGTCCAGAAGGTACAGTTCATGTCTATACAGGATCTCTATCAGTATTGATTACTCATGCTGATACTACGTCATGGCTGCATGTTTTATGCATATAGGCTTTCAGAGGCAGCTTGTTGCCATCTATCATCAGTAGCAACCATGCTATTTCTGTTACCTGCTCATTGTTACCAGTAAAAAATAGGAAAAATACCAGGATTCCTGAAAAATGATGGATTTTATTTAACTAATTTATAAAGCGAAATCATGCCTTAATTTCAACAAACTTTATGAGGTGTGGGTTAGTTTTGTTAAAATTCAGCTTAAAATTTTGGACAAAAACTCCTTGACACGTAAAATTAGCTCACAAATAGGAGTAAAATAGTTGGTTCTCACAATAGACACTGTCGTAAAACTGTTATTCTTAAAATTGATTCAACATTTCAAGATTTTTCGAGATTATATCATTAATAGCAGCAGTGCATTTCTATGTGGCACCATGAATCAGTGGGTAGCACTGTGGCCTCACACTTCTGCCGCTGGCAGTTTGAATCTATCCCCTACCATTTGTATGTGGTTTGAATCTTTCCCCTGCTGGATGTGTGCGGTTTGCATGTTCTCCCCTGCTGGATGTGTGCGGTTTGCATGTTCTCCCCCTGCTGTGTGTGTGTGGTTTGCATGTTCTCTCCCTGCTGTGTGTGTGGTTTGCATGTTCTCCCCAGCTGTGTGTGTGTGGTTTGCATGTTCTCCCCCTGCTGTGTGTGTGTGGTTTGCATGTTCTCCCCTGCTGTGTGTGTGTGGTTTGCATGTTCTCCCCTGCTGTGTGTGTGTGATTTGCATGTTCTCCCCTGCTGGATGTGTGCGGGTTGCATGTCCTCCCCTGCCATGCATGTTCTCCACCTGTTGTGTATGTGCAGTTTGCATGTTCCCCCTGCCATGCATGTTCTCCCCTGCTGTGTGTGTGGTTTGCATGTTCTCCCCCAGCCATGTGTGTGCAGTTTGCATGTTTCTCCCCTGCCATGTGTGTGCGGTTTTCGTTCCCCCTGCCATGCATGTTCTCCACCTGTTGTGCATGTGCAGTTTGCATGTTCCCCCTGCCATGCATGTTCTCCACCTGTTGTGCATGTGCAGTTTGCATGTTCCCCCTGCCATGCATGTTCTCTGCCTGCTGAGTGCATTTCCACCAGGTACCCTGGTTTCCTCCTGCAATCCAAAAACATGCACTTAGGTGAACTTGTCTCACTAAATTGCCTATAACATATGTGTGTCCCCTGCAGTGATCTGGCATGCCCCCCCCCCCCAGTACTGCATAAAAATCTGAATGGACTGTGTATTTATTCTTTTTATTTTGCTTCAACTGTGTTGTGTGAATTACATATCTGGAGGTGCTTTGCTATGAACAAAAGACTGATCGGTGTTATTTTTAAGCACAGGCTAGAGGAGCCTCCTGTGTGTTTCATCACTTTCAAATGTTTTTCCCGATGTTTGGCTGATTCTGGGTCTTAGCACACAGCATTTGTTAAAACGTACAACCTGAAGTTTAAGGGCTTGAAACAATTGATCTACCCACATTAATTAGCACATCTCAATAAGAGCTGATTTCTGGTAGCATTCTGCATCATCCTCTGTGCTGTCAATGATACCAATAAATACATGTAATCTTTAAGGTATTACAAGAGTTAATACTTTATAGCTTAGAGAGAACATTCCCTCAAATCAAGAGAACTGAAAAATGCAAAACGATAAATAAACAAATGAATGAATGATGAATGAATGAATGAAAATAAAATCATTTCAGATTCGCCAGCTGAGAAATGACTTTTGACTTGATGATGATTAAAATTAACGCATCTCTGTCTCATCATATATTATCTTGCTGTGAGCCACTGTTGAGTTTCTCTACGAATGTCGCTGCAGGTAGAGCCAAGACAAGTTGCTGGTTCTTGGTCACAAATTGCTTGCAGCTACTCGAAACTGAAGTTCTCCTGCAAGTCTCCTTGGAGCCCTCCATCCTGGGGGCAGACTAATTTAAAGGTAAGTAGAGGATATAATCAATTATGAACAAAGAAGACAATGGCAGAGAGAGAGAGAAAAGGAGGGAGCGACCGACAGAGGGGAAGGAAAAAACCCAGAGATAATGATCATGACTTGAAGATAAAAGACGCTATTATTTAAACCCAGTCTATCTTATGTTGACATTCCAGTTAATTACCTGGAGCCTGGAGAGTACCCAACTAAAGCATGACAAACACAGCATGTCAGAACTGTGGGGACTGCAGTCTTGTTTGCAGGGTCTGCAGGTAACATTTTTGCATGTCTGAGAGCTGCCCGCAGACCAATAGAATCGCCCTCACTTAGCCTACGCGCTAGCAGGAATAATCGCTTCATTATCTGCGCTAAAGGCACGGAAAGTAGGCCATATAGCCACTGTTGTTTTGAAACTGCCCACCACATATTCAGACTTGTTGACGTGACATTTCGTTAATGTTCTGTCAGATCTTTTCCAGAAATAAACACGTTCCTCCGATGGGATAAAGCACACAGGAGTTAAAAGGCTTGGTTCACCCCCAAAACATGTAAAGCAGAAACCCTCAGCTCCGTGCCTCTTTCATTACCTATGAAAACACACCCATCTGGCCTTTGTCTGTCAGTTTAGTTCACTGAGAGTTGAGTGCATTTATGCAGGAAGGTCTTGAAGAAAAAGCAGGATCACTTCACTTTGCAGAGAAACAGGATTAGCGATGTATTCTGGGGGAGGAGGGATGTGTCCACACTCTTTATTGGTATAATTTCTTAGCACTTATTGGTATAATTCCTAAGGTATTCTGTGTAACACGTACTTCATACAGGTCAAGATTAACTAAGACTATGTCTTGCCCAGTTGGCTAAGATGCCCCATCAGTAATAGATGCTGAAATTCTTTCAAAACTGCCAGAAAATGTTCAAAAATGTTCATTTATTTTTATTTCATTTATATCTCAATTTTACAAGAAAATTGTTTCTGATACCTTACAGTAGCCCCTCATGTCTACAGGTGGTACCTAAATTCACCATTAGTAGCCAAAACCGTGGATAACAGCGAACCATCCGTGGACCCCATGTATAATGTGATTTTTTTGTGTACTCACATATGGAAACTGATAAATTACGCACAGTAAGACATTACCAGCATTAATTATAGTAATAATACTAAGTACCTCATACATAGTATATAGTACTGTACTCTGTTGAGTGAAAGGGATTCTAACGTTTTAGCCTAATTTTTAAGAAACAATAGAGCAATGAATAAATATCATGTATCAAGGGATGACGGAGCATTCTGCCGCACCATGTTTACTATACAGCCAAAATAAATACTTCTGTTTAAAGGCAAGAGAACATGAAGGGTGTGAGTCACTTGCTTTTTATACCCCTCAAAGGACGAAGGAACAATGAAAAAACATACAGTTATACATTTTACAGTTTTTTTTTCATACCACAATAAACCAAATATAAATGAAACTGTAGTTACTGATACCGTGGATGTAGGTGGTCTACTGTACTTAAGATTTCATCGTAAAGAAGCTTGTACTGTAATGATTCGATATTACGCATGAGCTGCTGACAAGCTGTAAAATTTACTCCACGATGAGCAATTGCATTTGGGCTAATGTCAGAGTTTCTTCACTTATTCACCATCCTTAAACCTTTGTTGGGAGAGCTGAGATCCTGCATATGTCTCTAGAGAGATCGGCGCTCAGGGTTTTATTGGGCTTATTTTGCAGGGCAGTGTTTCACAGCAACATAACTGCCCGACGTCATCTTGAAGAGAACCATCAAGGTTTAGCCATTTTCAACGTCATGGTTCTCAGATGTCCATGTCGGGGCCTTACACTTCTGGGAATTGAAGGTCACTGAGTACTTGCCATTATTTAGTTGTTGCTGAGTTGGCTGTTCATTTATTCTTTCTGTTTCAGTCAAAAGCAGTTGTACATTTGTGCATTTTCGTGCTAAAAGGCACTGTTAGCTATGTAGTAATAAAACACAACATGTACAACTATTGACTTACGATGTGAAATGAGTTTAACCCTCACTAGTCGAGCGCCATATTTCAAGACAGGTTATTTTATTCAAATGCTGAATATGCCTTTAGCAGTTGACTGACTGTCAACAAAAAGAATAGGGGAGTCTCAAGATATACTCAAAAATTCAGTGTCAACAGAACCTAAGTCTACACTACTGTTTGTGTTCATGGCCCTGTCCGCTATGGAAGTGTATGTGTAGACAATAATAGACTATGTAGAAGAATTAGACCACCCCTGCTTAAAATTCAACATAGCTTTGAGAATTTATTTTATCCTGAACATTAAATATGCACATGTAGGCTGGTACTTTCCACCCTCCCATATGAAAGGTCCTTACCGCCCTTTTGTGTGTCTTTACCCTAAAGCTGTAGTCATTATTTTGCTTTTACTTTTTGGGCTGCCCTGCAATCCGACTCGGCCACAGTCCACCCCCAACTCCTAAATGCCACTCTCTTTATCTTACAAATCTATTCGTAAGCCCCCTGCTCTAAGAAAGAAACCTGTTAAGATCCAGCTTGATCATTGACTTGCAAATACAACATCAGCTTGATATCATCTCAGTCAGGTGACTCCAGGTGGCAATCCAGAATGTTGCACCGATTTCCGAGTTTGCGGGAAATCTCATGGAAACATCAGCTATTTGATTTATGAATTTTTAAATTTAATGAAAATGGTCACAGCATATGTTTATAAGCTTATAAGACTCATCTCATTTTTGTTAGAATTTCAACAGCTGAGCAATTAAAATGTTGTATGATAAATGAAGATTATTTTAGCCGGTTGTCAAGAGCGCACACACTGTGATGAATGACTGCATGTTTGCCTGTCATACCCCAGAGCTGGGTACTTACACCCAGCGGTAAAAGAAAGAAAACAGTCAAATTGTAATGATATGTGAGTGATGTTGAGTGAAAGCTTACTTAAAAAAGTGAATACTGTAGTGACATTGATATTCCTGTGTATCCCCATGCACGGCGCAGCCTATCAACCATATGGAACAATTTATTTGAACAAGGCTGAGCTTCCCAATAGCTGTTCGCCTGTTTCCTGTCGTTCGTAACTCAAAACATGTGAGAGCTGTTCTGGCTGAGCAGATGTTTTCTAACAGCAGCTTTTTTTGTTGCAAAAAGGAATCGGCCTGAGCACTTCTAATCATCTTAAAGACCAAGAGCAGAGGCTGTTTACGTGTTTGCATAACAAGTCTATTTGACGCGAGTACGGCAGCGTTTAACAGTCTAATGACTCAGAGGATTTTTATCACTGAGGGTTACGGGGCTTGAAAACTGGATCGTGGCAAACACATCTGCTTTCAATAGCTAAATATTCACGTTAGGTTGGTTGCAAACCGTACCCTTAAGAGCCTTTTGTGTGTTATATGCGAGTAATAAATTTAGGGATCCAAAAAATGCCGGTGTGTAAGGAAAGAGTCAGAAAACCAATTAGACCAATTATTACCACTAAAGAAGACAACAGCTGATCTCAATAAAGTCACCTGAGACTGGAAACATATTTTTTTCTCAACTTTTTTTCAGAATATGGTCCCACGAGATCCTCCTTTGTATACATTCACTGCAATGTTGGAAATAACACACAGTAAATATTCAAGCTTTCTGTAACATTTATATTGTACTTGTGATTATAGACACAACATTTCAAATAGTAAAACATTGCTTTCAAACAACAAAGCTTCCACCAGTTGTATGAGTGTCAGTGGAGGACAGCTGTGTGGGATGAAATTTTAGAAGGTGTCTACCTCCTATCTCTCTCCACAGCTTTGTGCTCTGCAGTAATCAAGCATTACTGCACCTTTCCACGCTGGTTTCCCCCACATCATATAGAAAACATGGCTAGAGGAAAAAACCGTATCCAAAAATGGGGGTTTCCACTCCAACATGGCCTCAGCCACACCTGACCCGATCCCCGGCCCCCATGTAGGGGCAGTAGGCTTGTAATAACCACTCTGACATATTTCTTTGAAGGCAGAGTCTGGAACAATGCAATGAAAAATACTTCAGTCAGTGGTCCCACCCCAGAAGGACTTGAAAGTGATCCATGATCCCCCCCCCCCCCAATCCGCTACCCTCCAGTTAGTCCTGCCCAGGAATTCTGCTATTTGTTGTAAGATCCCAAATTACATGCCACAACCTCGATCCTGTCTTTCTGCTAAGGTATTTTGATAAATATAGCTTCCACACATCCGTCTCACATGGAAAAGAAGTGTTCTGATAATGGTTTTCTAGGTAATATATCATTTTATATAGAATTATTATGCCCGCTTTTTAATGTATGATTGTGGCCACTCATGCACATGTCAAGTATACTTCAGTAATTTGAGGTTGGTAATACCGGAATTTTATATAATACCAGGGGTATGTGTTTCATGTATTTTTCATATAAAGAGATTTTTCACAGATTTCCTTTTCAGATGTGACCAGAAGAGTTATATATTACCAGTGGTATTGGCTTGTTATATAGTCATTAGTTGTATACTTTGCATTCCAGTCCCGTGCCATTTTGGATTCTGCTAAGCACTGGGAGCCAGTAGACATTGCTCACAATGACGTCGGTCACTGATAAACGTGTACAATCATCAAAACGTAGCACTTCCAAATGTCTCATTCTGCACCACTGTATCGAGTATACAGCCAAAATAAATATTTCTGTTTGAAGGCAAGAAAAACGTGAGGGGTGTGAGTCACTTGCAGGCTACGGTCATAATCGCAATCGTTTGCAGGTGTGCAACAATTAACAGGGACGCTATAATATATCGTCGCATTAGCTAATGTAACGGTAATAACGAATTCACACTGGGAGCAAAGGCTCATGAATTATATGAGGCTTCGGAAGCTTTGATCAGATGTTTTGATATATATAGCCATATATTAGTCTTCGGTACAATTAGAAAACTGCATACAAATCATCTGTTTATTGTCCTGAAGTGGCACATTTGAGACCAATTATACAGTTGCAGTAGCAGTTTTATGCACTCAGCAGCGAGTCAGTCCAATTACATGAAAGCACTCTGTGCCTCGACAGATCATTGGAAGCGAGCCGCAGCCGGCCTCTCCCGCCCTGACCTCCTGGCCCTTCGCTTCGTCAGAGACAGATGAAGCAAATACCTGACACACCTCTCTTCCTGGCAGACAATAAGCCGTGTGTTTGTGGGAACAAATGCGGCCGCCCCGGGCAGCGACATGGACAGGTAGCGAGGAGCGTTCCCAGACACTGGCCTCTGGGTCTAGCGCGCCGCAGCAAGGCATTCGCATGCGAGGCGGCTGGAGCAGTAATGCAGAGTGCAGGCCAGCTGACAAGCAACAACCAACAAAACAAAAGTCAATTGCAGAAACAAGCACCTCAAGAAAATCCACATGATAGAATGTTATTACCCAGGTGTGTAAGCAGTGACCAAATTTGTATGTGCTAAGTACTGGAAAATATGAAAGAAAAAAAAATCAGGACACCAATAAGCATCGAACAAGCCCTGAAGCAGCAATATAATCCTGCCTGAATAAAACACCCCAGATAATGTTCAGCAGCACAATCTATGTGTATGAATGTGTGTGTGTGTGGGTTATTCAGTCTGCGTGTGTGTGTGTGTGTGTGTGTGTATACATATATGATGGACTGAAGCTGTGTTTGCATACTAAATGCTAGCACAAAAACAGAAACATACCAAAATAGGTATATTGAATTATAATCCATTTACATATATATTAATAGAAAAAGTTTTAGCATGTATATCCTGATTGTACTGGTTTACTTTCAAAAAATAACAAGGAAGTAAAGCCTGCTCTCTCCGGGGATTCAAGATTCTACCTAAATGACAAAAAAAGGTTACATTGAATGTAATTACATCATTTTAAACTGGCCTTAAAAATCCACAATTACAGCATCCGTAAGGGAAAGTGTCTCTAAAGAAAAATACATGGGGAGCAACAGGTACTTTAATTTAGATCTCAGCGTGAATTTCAGTCTATATTTTTATTACATTTCTACACAGAAAAAAATAAAAGTCAAAGCTTAGGGAATATCTCTGCTTAAATCTACCGCTTCATTTTTTCAGACCTGTTATTACTTATTGCGTTCCTTTGAGAGTGTGCTTTGAAACTGGGCCCTTACTGGTGGCGATTTTATCGCGGGTAGATGGTGATTGGTGGCATCTTTCTGGCCCATTTCAAAGAAAATAACAATCGGAACTATTCTTCCTTTGCTCGTCTTTTCACGGCTCTGCTCCTGAATGTGATCGGGATCTGCATGACGGACGCCGGGGGGAGAGGCGACCCCCTTATCGGCCCTCTTATTGTGAGAAACTCGCGAGTCAGTGATGGCGACAATGAGCGGCGAGTGACTGACACTGCCGCCTCACACATCTAGGGTTGGGGGTTTGAGGGTGCAGTTTCTCCCCATCATGCGTTGTTTTCCACTGGAGCTTCCAGTTTCCTCCTGCTATGCACTTAGGTTCCCTGGCATCTTCACTGTGTGTGTGTATGTTTGTGTATTTATTATGTTTATATTACATTATGGGGACCAAATGACCCCTACAATGCGATAAAAACCTGTTATTTTGACATTGTGGGCACCATTTTTCAGGACCCTACAAAGATCTATGAATGCAATCTAAAAATGCCAAAAGTCTCCTATTTTTTTGGTTACTTATGGTCAAGGTGGGGCGACATGGTGGTGCAGTGGTTAGCACTGTTGCCTCACACCTCTGGGACCCGGGTTCGAGTCTCCCCCTGGGTCACATGTG
>JAODJX010000041.1:7602542-7619772 GCA_026776945.1 Isichthys henryi
CCATGCCGGGGGAGACATATGCGGAACGCCTACAGGAGGAGAACCTGATAGCATGCCGGGGGAGACATATGCGGAACACCTACAATAGGAGAACCTGATACCATGCCGGGGGAGACATATGCGGAACGCCTACAGGAGGAGAACCTGATAGCATGCCGGGGGAGACATATGCGGAACACCTACAATAGGAGAACCTGATACCATGCCGGGGGAGACATATGCGGAACGCCTACAGGAGGAGAACCTGATAGCATGCCGGGGGAGACATATGCGGAACGCCTACAGGAGGAGAACCTGATAGCAAAGCCTTTTGTGAACGCAGGAGCAGAAGGCACAACAGTGTGATCATCAGAGATATATAGGCACCCTGCCTAATGTTGGCACTGATAATGTTCCCTTGGAAATGCATACATAGCACCAGGATGGCTAGGGAGAACATGCCGGAACTGTGAGAGGGGAGTACATGCTTTGTCATGCATCTCATAGGCTTAAGGGTTGTTGCATGACAAGCTGTGTTTCTCATGGAGGCAAAGAGCCATGTGCCACAATTTCTACGCATTTGACAATTACGCATAAAGGCATCATTTTCACATTTATAACCCAAAAATGCATTTATCAGTTGAACGAATTCCTTCCACCAATGAGTCTCTGTTAATTTGAAATTGGCACTACTTCTGACCAATCAGATTAGACAATTGAAAAAGTGTCGTTTTATAAGAAGATGTAAGTGATGGTATTCAGCATGAATGAGTGTCGATGAGTGTAATCTGGACAAAGTTGTGGAAAAGGCGACTTACAAACAAAAAGCAGATGATTTAGTGCTGTTTGAATTTCCTCGAAACCTACAGTGTTGTCTGCTTACATGTGGTTTGTGATGCGCGGCCATGCCCACTTTTCAGGGAATGTACCGTGGTGCTTGGCGCAGACTTCCTGTAAGAAACCGTACCGCAGGTGGAGTATCTTCAGGCGCTCTGCTTGCACCCCCCTCTCTGAAGCGGCCCATGTGCATTCCTGGGGAGGGGGACGGGTGCTGAGTTACGTTCCCAAAAACCAGCTGTCGGCAGGGTCGGGGGAGAGCCAGCAGATACCGCTATCCTCAGATGTTGCAAGTTACCCAAGGTACAACTGTGCTTCATGTGAAAAGGTTAAACTGCACTTAAGTTTTAGACTGTTAAAAAACTTACTCTGGAGGGAAAGAAGAACATCAAATGGAATCCAGTTGCCGCCAGTTAAGACTTTAAATCATGTTTCCATTCCCTTCTGTCGGGGTTGAGTAAGGTATCTGTGTGCAGAGGATGGGGCTGTTTCTGGGAATGTGAAAAAAAAAGTTCACTCTGGCCCATTAAACGACATTCAGATGGAGCTGTGAAGCTTTCGCTAACCCTGGGCTGTCCACAGAGCGCGTCTGTTGTGCTGCCTTTTAGGGCTTGACGGTCGCGTGGGCAGGGCAGCGTGTCGCGAGATCCTGTCTGGGAAGATTTTTGGGGCACAGTACCGCTAGACTACACCGAAAGCACAACTTCCTCCATAAAATAGCCAGAAGAATTGAATTCATCAATGTAACACTGTAAATTCATTTTATTTGTGATTAAAAGTGTAATCTATCTTAGTAATTGAACCACACCATTGATCATTTCATGGGAGTTGCTTTCTACAACATATAATTTTCCCTTTGAAACCAGGACAAAAACAGCCCATAGATACCCATTGACGCCATTCTTCACTGGAAGTCTATGGAAAATTCATGTACACTTTCTCTAAATATAGAATAGATGAAAGCTTATTGAATATATTTCAATTACATACAGCTCGCCCGGATGCTATGTTTCACTTGGAGTCTTGTCACACATTCAGGGGTTACATCCTTTGAAGGACATGGTCTATGAAGGCATAGCCTTTGTACGCTGCATTCTTAATAAGTAGAACAGAAAGTATCGTCAAATTTTGCCTAGAGATAATTTCCTACTTGTGTCTCCAGTTGTTCCAACCCTTACAGTACATCTGAGTCACGAAGCACCGCTCCTATCGCCCAGCAGGGACACGCCCACTTTAGCTCTGTACAATGAATGCTGGGATATGTTAGGCTGAGAAGGACCCATTGGGTGGATCGTTTGTAATTCGGCAAAAGAAGGAGGCATTTCATTTGATGGAGCCTTCGAAATGGGGCAGCCTTCCCCACACCGCTGTGACACATTCAGTCTTCCAATGCAGTCTTAGGGGGATGCAGTCCCTGAATTCAAACACAGTGAATTCATACTTAATTTTTACCTAGGCAACATTGACTGGGCAGATAGACTTGCAGTGAGATATTTTAAACTCACTTGGAAACCAGGCTTCTCTGCATGGTGGTTGGGAGATGCCTTGACAAGACAAGATAGACTACCAGTAACATTAATGCTCACAACTGACAAGATTCACATGCTGTCTGAGGAGTTGGCTGACAACATTCATTCATTTTGTCGCATGCAGGGGCACAAAAGCATTTCAGTGCAACCCAGAGTGACAGTTCATCATTTTGTATGTCATCTTTGCCATTGGCATTTGTAAATATTGTAAACAAAGTCATTATCATTGAGTTTCGGAGTTCGGTTGTTTGCTTAATTTTCACTGAAAGTTCAGTGATCAAGTAATACAAGAGAAAAAAGCCTTTTTTTTGCTTGTACTGCCAGCTGTCCACACTGTGCTTCCTCCACTGGAAAAAGCACCATCTGCCGCAGGTCTGCATCCTTCATGATGGGCAGACGCAGGTACATCAGCCAGCCATCATACCTACAGGCTGCAGCAGAATCAGCCCATGCAGGCCAATAGAATGCCTGAATAATGTAATTATAGTGTGCTATCATTAGCATAACACGCATTGTAGCTTAGCTAAAAAATAAATTTCATCCGTTCACTGTTCAAACAACTAGAGCTAGCAACACAACACAGAACACATAACCGGCATTATACAGAGTTAAAACATCACAGTAAAACTGAGGCATCTTACAAAGTAAGTTCTGATTGTTAGTGATTTTAGGCGTAATTTTAGCAAGATTTACAGTGTGCTGTTTAGTTTAATTTGGTATTGAGTTACAGTCACTGGAATTCAGTTTATCCGTAAAGCTATGGAAGCAGTCAGCTGTGCAATGTTCAGAAACAAATTATATTCACGGACAAGGGTCTACACGTGCTTACACTGACACACACTCACACACTACACACACAGTCACATACATTCTCTCTCACACACACATTCTCACATGCATTTTCTCTCTTGTTCTCTCTCTTTCTCTCGCTCTCTCTCTCTCTCACACACACACATTCTCTCTGACCTTTTGTCTTTTGATTACCAGAAAGAGGGTCAAAGTTCCAATCTAGTCTGGCCCTAGGTTAGGCCACTGCGCCCTGCACTATAATAATAATAATTCAAATAAACATGTCAGAGACATTTCCTGGCAGGAGAAAAGGGAGGAAGCTGAACATTTCCTTCAAAAACACGTGTGCTGAGGGAATGTGTGGATCAGATATGTCTGAGCACCAGATAGAATCTCTAACTAACTTCGGAGGTCATCCATTAAGTTTTTTTTTTTAATATTAGCTTTTGATATTTTGAATAGTTTAACATTTCATTAACTTTTGCCTATTCAGATTTATTATGTTAACATTTGAAAAAGGTGTATTTGTGTACATGCCTTTGATTTGAAGGCTTTACGGCCATTTGGAGATTCTGATGATGATAATAATTGTCACTTTTATTTATAAAAACAGTGGGAAAATACTAGGACACAGATATTTAAAATAACATGTTCTTTTTTTTCTATGGACATAAAGGCAGTATCAGGTAAATACATGTGCAGGATTACACAAAGGATCGGCTGAATTGAGTCAGAATGCAGGTGACATCACAGGATCGGGCCGACTTTAACATTCCACATAGACGTCAAAATGCTGGACTTATCCCTCACCTTGATTTCATCAAAAAAATAAACCATGGAATATATGGAAAAAAAAACATAGAAACTTCATATTTCTGCAGGAGGGATTACTGATCATAATAAAATACACTCAGTTAGCACCACATCACCTTTCATGATGTTTTTACCAAAAGCAGCAAGCGCTGTGAACTCTGACAGGGCCTGTAGAAAAGCCACCCCACCCTCTCCTCACATCTTCCCCAATCAATAGCGAGCCTCACGTATGACAGACAAGGCCCCTTATCAGCCCCCGCCACAGCCCCAGTCCCGGTCCCTTCAGGAGATTAGCCAGGAGATGGAAACCCCAAACTTTTTACATTTTATCAACGTTCGGCTTTAGCCCCGTGGTCGATTGGCTCCATTCCTCAATTGTTAAGTGTCTGGGCCGTCTTAATTGACTGACTTCTTCACTGGCATGGAGGCATATGAGCGGGAACTGAAAGCAGATGGCACAGGATCTGTGACCATATGATAAACTCTGGCACAGAAGGAGCCAGGCACTAAAGCAAAGGCTGTTCCCCTGTGTGGAGCCCGATACTGTGTATTTATTAGGGGGTAGATGCATTATGGCCAACCGCGATATTGGCAATCAGTCTCTGGCTATTGGTGCAATTTGCATGTACTTGGTATTATTTACATAAATATCCCTTTAATCTTTAACAGACACCAACCAAGGGACCTGAAATTTTACATCCATCAGCAGTCAGCATATTTTAAGGCATAAAACTGTAAAACGCTCGTTAAAGGCAGTCGACTTTGTCGTCGCGAGTCCGGTGGATTGATTCACAGAAGGATGGCATTGCATTCCCCGATTTTAATGAAAACACTGAGGGCTTTGAACAGCCCTTTGAGGTTCGAGACAACATAGATAACAAGACGGCAGCTAGACGCTCTTTGGCGGTCTGCCATGAGCTGCCGCCTGATTGGTGACACTGGGCTTTGCCTTGGTGTCACCGTTTTGACATAAGAAAATTAGCTGATACTGGAAAGTGTCATTTAACATTTTTTTGGAGTGGGGGGTGTTTCGGATTAGGAAATATAAGAAGAAGAAATTAAAACGGTTCACATTACATTAAGTAATCCTTGTAATAAGTGTTAAAAAAGCAACACAAAGAAATGCATACATATTGCTTGTATAAAGTCTTCCTCTCCCTGAACTTTGTTCTGGTTGGTAGTGCATCAGGACACCCCCTGGGTGGTGTAATAGGAACGTCTCAGCTCCAGGTGAAGCGCAGGACACGGCCTGAGACGTACTGACTCAGGTGCCGCCACTAATCTGACAATGGCATCTAGCGGGAACCCTGGCTTCGGTTTGGGATTAACAACCTTTTGAACACCAAAGTTCTGATGGCAGCGGAAAAAGTGGTGGGGGGAGGCTGTTACCTATTTGACACTGCCAGCTGTCCCCCAGAGAGGGGTATGCTGCTCTCGGTGGGGCATTTAGGCACATTCTGTATTCTGCAAACTGTGAGAGGGTCTAACATAGGATGTTCAGTTGAGCTGGCAGGTAAGGGTATAGGTTAAAGAGCTGAAGGTTATCCGGAATATGCCTTACTGTTGTAAGTTATGGTTACCTGAGGCAAATAAACCTTTTTGTGAAAAAAAAACAAGAATATCCCCTTAGGTTAAATAAAGTTTATCTTATCTTATCTGAAAATATCAGGCAAAACTCCACACTCCTTCCGCATCACATGACCCAGCACAGCCAATCATTTGCAATAGCCTAACAGGGATTGGTGCCGTTAGGAATCAAAACAAACAGGTAATCATGAGTGTGGCTCTGTCCTATCTACACTTACACAGTGCTTTTCCTATTACTTCTGCACGAGACGTAAGACATAATTTAAGAAACAATTACCATTACCAGCACTGTCAGATATAGACTCAAAAGTCCTTATGCTCTTCTGAAAATCTGTCTCTCCACAGTCCAAGATGCTGTAACTCCTCTTGTGGGCTGATCACCCTGCCCATTTTGCATACTTACTTGTGTACTTGGGCCTGTCTTCAATCTTCTCCAATCTCCAGCACATTAGTGTTACTAACATGCTGCAATTAGAAGTGCTGTAAAATCAGGAGAGGCAATTAAATCCGCAGAGTGGAAATCCTTTGCTGGCTTGCCAGTTAATTCTGCTAAAAAAAAAAAAAGGCTTTTGAGGAATTAAACGTGATTATGAGTGATGAGTAAAAATCCATGTTGCAGGAAGTGTCAACATTTACAGAATGGACAAAAATAAATAATGAGGCTACAAATTCCACCAGTATACATTTAATGGTGAAAAACATTTTATACACTCGTCAGACAGGAGCGTGCGATATATTTTTCATTATAGGTGAAATACCACAGAAATATATTCGGTGCAGCACTGTTTAATCTGATTAGGACGGAATATTAAAAAGCAAGCGCAAACTAACACAGGGAAGTGTTTCTAATAATTTATATGTAAAATTCCAGACAATATTACTGTCAGTTTCAGTTATGTGAATTATTACCAAATTACTATCCAGGCACATCATTAACATCTGCTCCAGCCTTGGAGAAAGGTGGCACTGCCTTGGACATTTCCCGTGGATTTTCATACTTCCTGTGGAGACATTGTCCATTTCCTTAGCCTATCTCCTGCTTTGCATCGATAATATACCAGTATAATACCCAAGACAATTTACATGAACTATAATTTTATCTGTGTACCATGCTGGCTCAGTTGATTTGGACAAAAGCATATGCCAAATAAATGCAAATGTGATGCAGTGTAGCTACCTAACCATTTTCCGATGCGTGCTGCTGGAGCAGAGATAAAATAGTGCTTTCCTGGAGCAGTCTGGTCTAAGTACCTGATTAAGGGGTGTAATAGCAGGAACTCTCAAGGGATCAGTATCAGGACACATCCAGCCCCATAACTACTACACCGGCGACTCAGAGAGGGCGGTGCCATTGAGCGATAGCGAGAGAAAGCGAGGTGGTTAATGGCTCGCTGGATGGTCTCACTCTTGTCTGCACTTGAGGCTCTCCATCTGATACAAGGATATATAGCAGAGTGATCGTGAAAGAGGGTGAGAGGACTTTGCCAGCTACTTAAACATTTCCCTATGTTTTTCTGAGGCTTTCTTCCAGTCAAGTTTGTTATCCTAGCCTGGAAAGGACGAGGTACAGTATAAAGACTAAATCCCAACTGCAGGATGCAGATGAAATGTCAAGAACCAAACTTGTAGCTGACAAAGTGGGAGGAGGTAGGCCAAATATAGAATAGGCACCTGTCAATCATTTCTCTGGTGGGAGGAACACTAATTACCTGACCAATGAGGGTAAAGTTCGTCTGCTAACAGAATACACAGCACTAACCAAGTCCCTAAGTTCATAGTCCCTAAGTCTCATGTACATTTAATCAATGAATACAAGTCGCAGTGATGTCTTTGTTAATTTTAGGTCATTGCTTCTACACAAAGGAGAACAGTTACTCAGATCCACTGCATCAGTGTTTCTCAGCTTCCAGCACACCTCATAAATGGCTAATACCTAGTACTGGTGTACTGGTGCACTGGGAGGGAGCAAAAATGTGGCGTGTCAGTAGGTTTCCGAGGACTGGGTTGTGAAACATGTGAAAAACTAGGTGTTATGAGGTCTCATCTAGTCTATATTTATTGTGCATTGTAGCCATACTACTGTGACCATTAACATTGTATTATTTGATTGGTTTTCTTCAAATGTTCCAGTTTTTAAAGCATTTTTTACCTAAACAAAAATTTTTATATGATTAAAGAATGATGTTTTTGTATGTGCATGTCTCTGAGTTTCTTTTTAAATCATAATGTGATTAATTTGAGTTTACTTATAATACGATTGACCCACAATTACGGCTGTAATTAAAATTAATTATCGTATTGTTACGAGCTAATAGATTGTTTTCCCCCAACCTCTGTCCATGGAATAATCCAGGGACTTTTGTTCCATGCTTTGCTGAAATGGTACAGATGATAATTACCAACTCAAAAGAAGTGTGACTGTCTTCATGTGCAAATGGGGGATGCGCTTAGGTACAATGGGGATGAAAAGCCAATAAGAAAAGACCTCAGAAAATGGCGGCATTGTCCTTAACAGTGGTAATTACTAGGGGGACAAGTGACAGAGTCCCACTGATGGTAAAGGCCCGACGTGGCATGTACAGAGGGTTTGCAAGCACGGTCTGTCCGCTCGACTGGAGTGTATTCATTTGCAAAACACTGCTTAGAGGTAATCCATCGCTGTTCAGGTTCCCACTGAAAGGACAATGTTGGGTCACCTCGGTATTAGGCTCTCAGAAAAGCTCGGGCCTGGATTCCAGCTGAGCTTCTGTAAGTGAAACCAGCATCTTCTACAGATAATGAAAGTCAGTGATGTGATACCATAAACGCAAGATTCTTAGGAGACCTTAATAAAACAGAATCAAACTCATCACCGATGAACATAATTCCAGTCTTACAGCAGTAAAATCTCTCTCTCCCTTCACTAAAATAAAGATTAACTTGCTTGGATTTATATTAATTAAAAAGTAAGTAAGTACACTGTCTATACTTTGCCAGCTATCTCATTTCACCCATTTTACTGTGTGGAATACTTATTAAGCAGTCCTGCCCGGAGGTATAAGCATAATTACGTTTGTTTGATTTGGATCGGCAGCATTCGGGTCAATGGTTCAGGTTCTCGGCCATTTTCCTGCTTGCTGTCCCAATGAAAAGGATCAGAACATATAGTCACACAAAGCCACGAACTATGATGCTTTTGGATGCACACACTGTTATTAAGACTTCTGTACCCCATTGTAGTGCATAAATTTGATTTATAACAATGCATTGAATCTACCTGAGTGATTGGTTTATGGTATTTATGCCTGAAGTACAAAAAGGAATCACACAAGTTTTTGTACAGCGATGTTACTAAAGCAGGAATCTGAGCTTAGCCAAAATGTCTTAGGCCTGGCGTCTTCAGTTTTTGCAAAGTCCTGTTTCTTAACAGGTTTGGGGGATCTTTCTACCAGCAAATGACCATAAGGACTATCTGCAGGAAAGCAGGTTTGTTGTTATTTAGGCAAATCCATAGTTATCCTAGCTCTCTCCCATTTAGATCAGCAGATATCTGACAGGGGGTCTGTTTGTGCTTGATAAGACATACACATATTTGAAATTTGTTAAACTTGCAATAACACCATATTCATCAAAACATATCTGCCCAAACCAGATCATTACAGCAGCCCAGGGAATTGAGTGAATGACTGAACAAACACTGATTTGAGTTTTTCAAAGCACAGAAAACCCGTGGAAGTCAATAACAGAACTGGATCTTTGCAGGCTGAATTCATGCTCTAATGACTGGCAGGACCATGTGTCTTTAAAATCCCCTTAAGGACAAGTGCAAAGTAAACACAGGGTGAAGACCTGCCACGGATGTCCACATGTATGTCCTATTTTTAATGACTTCTGTTACTGTTTAACGATTAAATGCAATGTTTGGTTATGAACGTTAACAGAGATCTGCTCTATTAAACTCTACTAACCCTTATTTATTTTAAACACAGTAATAAGAAGACCCATAATATTTACTGTCAACATATCATTCCCTATATTATGTATGGAACTATGTATTTTAAATAGCTGGGGAGACATTTTTGTTGACTCCATATTTCAAAACAAAGAAAATATGTAAGGCAATATCCAACATAGACCACATGTGTAGGCTTCAGTCAATCGCTGAATCCCTTTCTAAGTTTCAAGATTGTTTTCTCACTGACGTAATGCCTGAGATCGCAGCCAGATTATGTCATCGATGAACCCAACATGATGCGCGGATCGCTTCCATAAATCAGCCTCCATTCGCTGTTTTTCAAGGATCCTCAAGACTCATCATTTCTCTAAATGAGGAACACAGCCTGCAACCCCCCTGAGCACGAATACAGCAAATTTGGCACCGTACTGTACAGCCAGGAGACATTCAAACAGAGACATGCTTGTTCTTTCAGGTTAAAAAAAAGAAATAGAAAACACCAAAATCAATAGACTGGATACTTTCTCACAAATCCAGCATTAGTTTGATCATCTTAAACTGAATTGCACACATTTAAATACAGGAAATGTTGTTAGGATACGATGATATATAGTTTTGATGGTAATTGTCCTAGAAAATTTATATCAAGCAGAGCTAAAAAAAGTAAAAAAGCGACCGCAGGGCCTGTGTCCTCTGCAGAGACATTCTTCTCCTGGTGGGTGAAGAGCGGACCTTGCAGCCGGTGCCAAGTTAGTGCCCGCATGAGTGGCATGGAAGCTGGCAGCTCTCATCCGAGCCTCTTGCCCACACATTCTCCACCCTCACGTTTCCGCTCGTGTTCCGGGGAGCTTGTCATGCTGCCGCCCAGCCACAGAAGCACATCTCCCTGTGTCGTTCCCAGTCGTGAGATAAGAAAAGGCAGCTGGAGAGACCATTACGACGAAGGAGGAAGAGGCAGCCGGCTGTGGTCTAGGGAGTCATGGCCTCAGCTTTCACAGCTGACTGAACTAATGAACAGATTAATCCATCAATCATGTTTTATTTACCATCATTCGTTTTTGCAATCAAGTTGTCATAATGCACTTTACGGTCAGTTTTGAAGCTTGGGGCCAAGTGACCCCCCCCTGAGTGGGAGGTGGAATTAACAGAGCAAAAGTAATGGTTAATTGTATACTACAGAGGCAGAGGCAAACAAGCAGGAGAGTGTGACCTGGGTGGACGGAGTTTGTCGTGCGATTAAAAACACATCATGGGACTGAACCTTGGTTTGGATTTTGCAGAGTCCATATCAGAGCAGATGTTAGAATCAAAAGCCATAAAGGCTAAACAGCTCAGAACAATCCAGCGTACTTCAGAATACATAGGTACATTACATGGGCAAAAGTATTGGGACACACCTCTTAATCATCGAATTCACGTGTTTCATTCAGGCTCATTGCCACCGATGTATAAAATCAAGCACCCAGTCATGCAGTTAGATTTACAAACATTTGCGAACGAATGGGTCCTTATGAAGAGCTTCTGAATTCAAGCGTGGTGCTGTCATAGGATGTCACCTTTGAATTCAGTTTGTGAAATTTCTTCCCTGATAGATATTCCACGGTCAACTGTATGGGGTATTATTACAAGCCGGAAGCATGTAGGAACAACAGAAACTCAGCCATGAAGTGAGGGTCGTCACTCTGTTGACTCAATAACTGCAGAGTTCCGAACTTCTGGCGTAATGTCAAGCGCTAAAACTGTGCAGCAGGAGCTTCGTGGAATGGGCTTCCATGGCCAAGCAGCTGCACACCAGCCTCACATCACCAAGCACAATGCCAAGTGTCAGATGGAGTGGTGTAAAGCTCGCCACCACTGGGCTCTGGAGCAGTTGAAACGTGTTCTGTGGAGGGACAAATCACGCTTCTCTGTCTGACAGTCAGATGGACGAGTCTGTAAAGTTTGGTGGAGGAGGGATAATGGTATGGGGTTGTTTTTCAGGGGGTGGGCTTGGCCCCTTAGTTCCAGTGAAGGGAACTCTTAATGTTTCAGCAAACCAAGACATTTTGGACAATTCTGCGTTTCCAGTTTTTTGGGAACAGTTTAGTGAAGGCCCAGGAAGTTTCCAGGATGACTGTGCTCCAGTGCTTTAAGTGTAAGTAAGGCCCATAAAAAAAATGGTTGGTTGAGGTGGGTGTGGAGGAACTTGACTGGCCAACACAGAGCCCTGAACTCTACTGTAACGAACACCTTTGGGATGAACTACAATTGAGATTGTGAGCCAGACCTTCACGTTCAGTTCTTGACCTTACAATAGCTCTTCTGGATAAATGGGCAAAGGCACAAACACATTCAAAAATGTTGTGGAAAACCTTCCCAGAAGATTGGCAGCTGTGAACTCCATATTGACACATATGGACTTAGAGTAGGATGTCATAAAAGTTCTTGCAGGTGCAATGGCCAGGTATTCCAATGTAGATAGATAGATAGATAGATAGATAGATAGATAGATAGATAGATAGATAGATAATTTGTTGCCTTCTGAAGCCATATTTTTTGTCTTTCCTGTTGTTGTTAGTACTATTATCAAAAAATTACTGTAACAAGGAAGTGTGACAGAGTTGCTACAGTCTAATAGACAAATGACTGGCCAATGACAAGCCACCCAGTAATGAACTATGTAATGGACTTTGTGATGGCGCCCCCGGTGCTGGATGACGCTATTGCATACAACATAATTTAAATTCATGATTTACAGCATTGTACCTGAATAGCACTAGCATTATTCACTAAGGCTGTTTCTTCCGTAACACTTACATATATCACTGTGTTTTTATCTGTGTTGAATCTTGTTTCCATGATTTAATTTCGAGTTGTGACAACGCGAAAGCCGAAATTGTTGAAACTATTAAAGACCACTTGAAGCCACTTGTGCAAAATCAAATTTAAGAACAAATGGAATCACTCACCCCCATCCTCCAATGACACCCCCATCCCCCCAATGAGGCCATCAGAATGGATAATATATGAACATATTTGTGAGAATTCCATTGGGTGGGGCAGTGAACATGTGATTTGGGATCAAGTAACAAAATGGAAGGTGGGACGGGTTCAGCGATAAAAAGTACAAATGATAACATGTGAAAGGAATAAAACAAGCAAAACAAACAAAGAAAGACAAAACCAAAAGACATCAGGTGTCAGAATTGGCGATAAAGGAGATCAAATCACCCAACCAATCATTTAGAACTGTAACAAGAAAAAAAATCAAAATAGACCATTTTACATATTTTACGAGAACAAGAATTAAGAATTAGTGAACAAGATTGTCCCTGGTCACCTTACCCCCCTCGCCCAAGATTACTAATGACCACACCCCCACCATATCATTTTATTTAAGTGTCACCCGGTGTAATCCGGGTATTCAAGGGGTTCCACTTAAACAACAGCAGATACCATCTTCTTTCACATCCTGTACAATTGAGCTGGTAAAATGTGTTGGATAACCCAGGTAAAAAAAAACAATGGTCATTTAAACCTGATTTAGTTTCTGTACAGTGATGTTAGCAAATAGTGCATGTTTAATTGTGCAAAGGTCATAATGGCAGAAATGGGTTCTCTGCTTAAACTGCTGCCCATGTGACCCAACCCCAGATAAGAGGCAGAAAATGGATGGATGGATGGATGGATGGATGATGTTCTTCAGATTAGCTCTTGTGATTAGCCTGTTTGTTCAAAAGGAAGAAATTCATATCATCACAACTTGAAAGGTTTTAAGACTTGAATGCACCAGCCCACCCACCGTGAAAATGTTTTTTTTTTAAATGCACATTTGCAGGGTATTTATTTGACAACTGATTACCAGTGCAGATCACTGGTAGTAACCACATCACACAGTAGGCCATCAAAACCATGCTGAATCAGAGGCTGTAAATTCAGCGTGGCTTTGCATACACACGGAGCGCTAATATTAAAGCATCCTTCAGTTCTGTTGTGTTCTTAATGTCACTAATAGAGACGTGTGTGATGGTATGATTTCGGCTTAAGATGAAGTCCAGTCCTGAATTTGAGTACTAATATTTTTGCCAATTCTTATTCTGATCGGCTTCCTGTTGACTACATGTTTCACCATGAACCTTTTTTCATACAATGACCAGCTACCTTCCAAAGTATTGCTGGCCCATTATTACTCGTACATTAATAATGGTCGTATCCAGTGTTGGATCTCTCATCTGTTTCACCTCAAAACCCTAGATGTTAGCTTGCTATTTCAGTAGCTATTGGGAACGATACGACACAAAACGTCGGCACATCAGAGCCAGAGGGATCCTTTATCTAAAAGAGCATGCCGCTTTAACCAATCTTACCTCCCGACCCACAATCCCTCACCCCTCTAAACTGCACAATGGATAGACCAGCAATTTATGCATTAAATATTGAGTTCGCTCGGATGGTAGAAGGCTTATTGTGAATCGGAGGTGTTGGCCTGAATTGGGAATTTCCTCCAGATACCGAGGTTTCATCAATCCTTCTGCAGGCTGACGACACTGCTCAAAATATTAAAAAAAAAATTCCACGGACAGATCTGCTGTTTCACGTGTAATTTTGCCAGGCGTGTTTGACTCATTTTTGTGGGTAAATTAGTTTGTCTTACACAGTTCTTTTGTTTTTCCGTCACTTTTGTTTTTGCCTCATTAACGTTCTGCCACTTTGGCCAGAGAGATATTTAATAACGAGAAATAAGAGCCGGCTGGTGATTCTATGGAGCGTATGCATGTCACATGGGGGCTCGTGCGACACAGTCAGTGCGCCTGTGAATGATGAAAGTGCCCTGACACATGGCTGGTACCGGGGCCGAAATCCAGCACCGCGCCAGACAGCCAGCTGTTCTGAATAAGCCGGCCAGCACCGCCCCTCCCTCATGCCGACAGCTTCTCTGGCTGGCCTCAAAGGATGACCTGCTGTCTAAGGGACAAAAGGGTGACCAAACAATGGCCCCGGGTCACAATTCAGCTAGAGGAGGATGGGGCGGGGGGCCGGGGGGCACCTCCAGCTGTGCTGCTATGAATGGCTGCCGCATTCCTCTTCAGCAGAGGGGCCCAAAATGTTTATACATCGCCTCCTCAGCTCAGGCCGTTTAGCATGCAGGAACAACTTTGTGTGCTGCCTTCCCATGATTCCCTGCTTCCTTCACAGGCTGTCCTGGGCTCTCCGTGCCTTTTGTGCACGTGTGGGGATGTAATTGAACAGACTCAGTATACTCGCCATCCCTGATAGTAATTAATTAAGTGTCTTGGGGCCGGGGGTGCGACTCGGTGCCCAGAACATTAACAGCTATACAAATCTGCAACATTGTAAATGGCTTCTTAGAAATAACAGCTAAACGGCAGCTAAGCAATAACAGTACAATAGTACACATTTAGTTGTCAGGCATGTAATGCGTGGGCATTTAAATTTGATACACAGAAAGTCCTGGGACGCTGAATTCAGCAAAAATATTTGCCCAAAGAAATTTATTAGTTTCATAAAAAAAAATATTTCATCATTTATTCACAAAATATTATTATAGTTCTGACAGAGATGTTCTGAGTTAAAAACTCAATTGACAAGCAGTCTCATTGGATGCTTTAACTTAGTAACACCTTTACAATAACATAAAATAACAGTATTTGTGTTCAGGGAGCCAAAGACTACAATTACAACTAACAGCAAAATGGCAAGAACTGAACTGAATGAATCACTCAAAAAAATTGCAACACTTAATAAAATGTCTGTGCAGAAAATATGTGGAAATATGTTAAACGTTGCTTTTCAATGAACATTTGTTATGAAACCAATATTTGCACCATTTTTACAGAAGTAAGCAAGCATTACAAGACTATCTGTGATAACTGTATCTGACTGAAAGGTTTGCCAAAAGCAGAGTGATTTTGAATCCCATGAAGCAACTGTTCACCTAAAAATGTTATATATTCAGTAACAAAAAGAAAAAAGTAAGACACATACCAAGCAAAGAGAAAAGGTAAGTCGGTAATTAAATTAAAATCAAGCTGAATCTGTTCTTAAGAGGAAATGTCATTATTGTTTTGTTTTGAGGTTTCCCAGTAATATGTAATCATAGGTATAAGTCACCCTGCAGGGCTCAGCGCTCTGCATCAAGGTTGTCTTTCTATATAAAAATTAGATTTTTTTATTAAAAAAAAGGAAACTCTTTTCAAAAGGCAGCCAAGTCGTCTTGTCTGTCCGCTGATGTTGAGCTTGAGTTGTAATAAAGGTGGACGTCCCATTGTGTCTGTAAACCAGGCTTGGCAGCTTTTATACGTGTGACCTGCAGAAAACCCAGCCCCACTGGAAGGCGTCCCTGCCACTGTCTGCTATTACATGCAGCAATAAATGACAGAAAGGGAAGAGGGCAAACAGCCCCCAGGTTTGCATTCATTGCCAGCGGGCCAAGGGTTTCCTAAACGTCTCCTTGTCAAAAATCATAAATGGCATCTTAATGGTTTCTGTATCTCATTGAATTTATGATTCTTAGCTCAGTAGAGGTGCTGTCTGACCATACCCACTGACATGGAGATAGTATTCAAGGACAAGCTCGACTCTGACGGCTGGGTCACATTCTGACCGGCCTTTATCTTTTCCTCCAATCCCTTTTATTTCACCAGCTAACTGAGCATTAAGCATTTTTAATTGATTTTACCACCCCGGTGTAACGATGGTGCCGCCCCCCGCTTCATTCGTATCCTCCGCACTGCAGTGAGTCGTATTTGTCTCATTAATGAGCTGTTTTGGCCGGATAATTCCACTGTTTATATGCGTCAAATGTCATATTCATTTTTAGATATGCAAGTACAGAAATGTTATTGATAAAGTGTAACACATATAAAGAGTATGAAACTAACTCATATATACTTAACATAACTCAAGGAATTACTATCTTGCTGATATTGTAATTTCTTAAATAACCTTCATAGACCTAAATTTATTTCTTCATTTATTCATAAAACTTATGAAAGTATTTTGGCTGTAACTAGCCCTAGGGATAATGCGGTGTGAGAGGAGCAGGGCAGATATCGCAGAAATGAAACCTTCCTTTACTTTCCATGTTTCAAAAAGGAATCAGAGTCCAGAGCTGGAGACTTTGACACTTGTCACCTGCAAGAAATGATTGCTGTCTTTTTGGAAAGGATAGAGGGTTACATCCCATGCTGTCTGAACAAGATAACAGCCACATGTCATGGGCTTAACTAACTGGAAACTGAAGACTTGAGTAACCTGGTTAAAGGTGGTATGGCTGCAGCAGTAACCGGGTCTGTTTTGTGTCTATGATTATGTTCATATTACATTGTAGGGACCAAATGATCCCCACAATGTGATAAAAACGTGCTGTTTTGATGTTATGGGGACCATTTTTCAGGTCCTCAGAAAGATGAGTGAATGCAATCAAAAAACTAAAAATGCTAAAAGTGCAGTAAAAGCCCCCAAATTGCAGTAAAACCTGAAACTTCCTTACTTTTGGGGACATTTTTGCAGGTCTCCATTTGGATAACCTCAATTTGTTAAAAATCTGCCCATAGAAATGAATGGATGGTCCCCACAATGATATGAGTACAGATCTGTGCATGTGTGTGTGTGTGTGTGTGTGGGGGGGGGGGGTGTGCATGCATCCCCCCCGCCAATGGGAGGCATTGTTTGTCCAGGTTTTCTCTCCCCGAAGCATTACATCTGATTGCGGGTGCTTTGCAAGTCGCGACAGCTTGATTGATGTTCTCCTTCCATGGTG